>QAOA01003344.1:237452-391203 GCA_003255065.1 Cercis canadensis | reverse complement strand
AGTTTAGTGTTTACATAACAAACTACTTGTCTAAGTATTAGTTGGCTAGTTGTTAACATGATCATTGGGAGCATTTGCAATGTCCGTATATATAAGGTTGAGCATCAAGCAAATTGGCTCTACCATCCAATTTTTAAGGTTAAAGTACTTAATTTACTCCGAATTAGGTGTAAAAATAAGTAGAATTGGAATTTTCACATACACCCCATAATAATTACTCAAAATTAAGTGAAAATAAGTAAAATTAACAAATTTGTGCAACCTAATTTACCATCCTTATAGAACAAACACTTCACTATTCCTAACTTTTGGATTAAAAGGATTATGGCTTGCATCACTATGGTATCCTATAGGGTATAAATTAATGGTAGACTTACTAGAACTCTTACCCCTTCTAGAGTATTGCGTTAGCGCTGGATCCCATTCCCATGGCACACTTGTTTATGTACCTTAAATGTTTCTCTGTAGACTGTTCCAAAGAGTGTGATACCAATTAGAGGTGTTTGCTTTATCCTGCTTTAATGATTCTAATAATTAACTCATCAAGGGGACATCAAATAAGATACGATGATAAAGTAGAGTTAAATTTTTTAGTTGAAAATATAAAATTATTTAGAAATTCATGACTAGATTTATATCCAAGAAATAGTAGTTATACCATTGCAATTCTTACAAAATATCACCAGGCTCTGTTAAATATAAATAGTTAAAAAATCACATAAATTCAATTATATTTATAATTGAATCCACATCAATAATATGTAGTGAAAAATTGTCTTAGGCTTTGATAAAATTTGGGATAAATTAGTCTCACTCGTCTTGATGTCTTAGAGGCTATTGTAATGTCTCTTTAGTTTTTCTTTTTTAAATTTGATAGATTTTTCCCCTATTTAAGTATAAGAGAAGTTTTTTAAGTTTTAACTAACTCAAGTGATAGATTTCTACTCCTTTATATATCTCAAGTGATATTTACTTGGAGTAAGATATGAAAGTATATGAGATTCATCACATGATAAAAAAAAGTATATGAGATTTATCACTTTGCTCCTGAAATTAGTTCCGTGGTAAATTAGGTTGCACAAATTTGTTAATTTTATTATTTTCACTTAATTTTGAGTAATTATTATGGGGTGTATGTGAAAAATCCAATTCTACTTATTTTTACACCTAATTCCAAGTAAATTGAGTACTTTAACCTTAAAAATTGGATGGTAGAGCCAATTTGCTTGATGCTCAACCTTATATATAAGGACATTGCAAATGCTCCCAATGATCATGTTAACAACTGGCCAACTAACTATCCCCTCTTATAATTTCACACCATCGAGTCTCAATAAGATTTGAACATAAAACCTCTATGATAGAATACTCTTGAGACTAACTCACTAATTATTAAATTTGAGTAATTTTACCCTACCACATGTGCATAATGGTGTTGAAGTTACAACAATAATGATAAAATTGAAAATTTAGTCATTAAATTATGTATACATATTTTCAACAACTTAGCCTTTTTGGTTTTAAAATAAGTTTCTGAAAAAAAAATGTAGATGATTTGAAGAAAGAAAAATGGGGCATGTCTTCTTACAAGTAATGGATTGACACTTCAGAGAATAAAGTAAATGTAGATAATCACTAATTAAAAAATTAAGAGAGTGAGTTTAAAAAAAAAATCTATAGATGATTATTTAAGTGCATTTGCTTTATTAGAATAATAAATTATTTTTTTAATCAACGGTTATTTTCCTATACTTGACTAAATTTTTTTAAGTAATTTGGAGTATGTATGATCTCTACTTAAAAAAAAAATGAGCTCTACTTGTGAAATCCACATGTGGGGTGCACTTTTCTTGTATCGTGAAGTAATTTCAAGAGTTTGTAATAATTTCTTGCACTTTAAAGGATCTAAATTCTTCTCCATCGCGGGCTCCCTCGAGATCCGGACTCCCCAAAATAGGATCACCAACAAATCACACAAATTCCTACTAAAATTGTCAAGTTATCTCTAATCGCTATTTCAAAATTAATCCATTGATTTGGAATTGAGTGTGCAATCACATTCACAAACAATCTTTGGAGTGGCCTTACAATGGAATCCCCAATCAACACTCATGCACCAACTAGTTGCTTTGCATGTGGCTTCGAACAAAGCTATTCTCTTGATCATATTTTTCCTTTCAAGGGTGGAATCCTAATTAGCCTATTTCGAATCAAAATCAGAAGGATTATTTCAGATTTGAGGTTGAAGCATTCCTTGCACTACGGTTTGTTAGCCACATCTCTTCCTCTATCAGTGTATCCCTTCTGAAAATTGAACCAATTATTAGCTTCATCTTCTCTATTTTCCTCAAATTTACTTTGCCGATTCATGGGATTGGGCAAGAAATCAATAGACCTACAAGCATTGAAACATCAGGCAGCAAAGCTTGAGGAATATGAGTTCCTCTTTCTAGATCTAACTAAACGTTTAGGAACATAAAACTATTTGAGATTCAATTTTTATTTACAAAAATGAATTATGTCTTTGATATTTTTTTAAGCTTTATATCTTACCAATTCAATTCATTTATAAATCATGTTCAAATTATATATGGTTGTTTTCAATTCTTATCAAATTTGGTAAGATTTGAATAGCAATCGTTTAATTAACTTGGGTTTACAATTATTTCAGTAAACCAATTGATTGCTCATTTATAAAGCCAAAAAAAAAAAAAAACATGAACTGAATACCATGTATTTTATGAATGTTCCAAATACTAAATTTGGTTTATTAATTATTACTCAACTCAAATCATTAATTATTTCATGCTCTACTTTGTTCCAAACATTAAAATTCATTGTATAACTCAATGCAAATAATTTATTTTTCAAAGTGAATTCATTTAATTTTGTTTCTATAAAAAATAATTTAATTCAGTGAGTTTCTGCTTTTTCAAAGCAAATAAATAAGAACAACAAATACAGGAGACTCTCCTGTAAATCTTGTTGGTTCTGAGTCTTTTCTTCTCTGAAATTCTTTACCATTTACCTTTTCTTCTCTAGAGAAAACCAAAAAGGAAAAAGCAGTGTTCTTTCTTTGTGCAAAAAAAAAAAAAAAAAAAAAAAAAAAAAAAAGTTCCTTCAAGCTCCAACACACAGAAGTGGAGCTTAATAAAGGCTTTCCTACTTTGGTAAGTCTAATCTTTATACAACTATTACCACACCACCTCTTCCTCTTTCTTTATTTTTTTATTTATTTTTCATTTGTGTTTATTATATATTTTCCTATTTATTATTGTTTTTATCCTTTTGTCTTTACTAGACAGAGGTGCCACCTTGTTTAATAGCGGTCTGTGGAGGTGTTGATTAATGGGGTGGACCAAGCAACCTCAAATAAAAAGGCATTGCCCCAAACCCAAACAATTGAGCAAGCTATTGCTATAGCTATAGAAGAATCAAATCATCTTTCCAATAATTTTACTCTCTATGGAGGCTAATGGCAGCAGCACCAACACCATGCATTCTCATTGCTTAGAGATAGGCATTGATGAATTTGAAGTACACAGAGTTGTGGCACCACCCCATAAGAGCACTTTGCAGAAGCTCAAAGCTAGGCTGAAGGAAACGTTTTTCCCTGATGACCCTCTTCGCCAATTCAAGGGACAATCATTGAAGAAGAAACTCATACTTGGTGCTCAATATTTGTTCCCTATTCTTCAATGGGGTCCTGATTATAGCTTCAAGCTCTTGAAATCTGACATTGTTTCTGGCCTCACCATTGCTAGCTTGGCCATTCCTCAGGTTAATTAATTTGTCATCACCTTTCACCAAGTTCTATGCTTTTAAGTTTCTTTGTCATTTTCTAGGACTCGGAATTGTTACCCATTTTTGGATTTTTTCTTCTCTTCTTTCAGGGTATCAGTTATGCTAAGCTTGCAAACCTTCCTCCTATTGTTGGACTCTGTGAGTATTGAACTGTTTTGCTTTCTCAAGTTCTGTGATTTTCTTATCTGAATTCTGATATGCTTGATGGGTAATTTGATGCTTTTCTTCTTTTTTCTTTTCTGGGGTTATTTCAATTCAGATTCTAGTTTTGTTCCTCCTCTTGTGTATGCTGTTCTTGGAAGCTCAAGGGACTTGGCAGTAGGACCTGTTTCTATTGCTTCTCTTGTGATGGGATCCATGTTGAGGGAGGAAGTGTCTCCTACAAGAGACCCTCTTCTGTTTCTTCAGCTAGCCTTTACTTCAACTTTCTTTGCTGGCATCTTTCAAGCTTCTCTTGGAATATTAAGGTAATTAATTTTATTTATTTATTTCCTTTGTAACTGTCACTCCTTCTCCAACCAAAAAAAAAAAAAAAAAAAAAAGTTAAACTTATCCATTTTTTTAATTTAAATTTGGGAAGAACAATGATTTTACTGATTAGATAGAGCATTAAATTTATTGCAGGCTGGGATTTATTATTGACTTTCTATCAAAGGCTATCCTTATTGGATTCATGGCTGGAGCTGCTATAATTGTGTCTCTGCAGCAGCTTAAGAGCCTCCTTGGAATCACACATTTCACCCAACAGATGGCCATAGTCCCTGTTATGACTTCTGTTTTTAATAATGTTGATGAGGTTACTCCTTATCACCCTTCTCTTTATCTCAATCCCTCTTCTTTCTCTCATTTTGCCACACTTGAGCCTTCAACTCACAAGTTGAGAGCTCTAAAATCTCAAAGGTGCAGTACATGACCATTAAACTAGAAGCCAAGTTTTCTGGCGCACACATGCACCAACCGACCTACCCTCCACCACACCCACACATGCTCGCGAAGTCACACACGCAAGCCCAAGCAAAAGACATAGAAGCTAGGGTGTGAGAACTAATCTTTGCTATAAACCCGTTCAAAATAAATCAACCCATATTAACCAAGGCACTAATAGCCTATTTGGAAGGTTGGCGAGATTAAATGCACGCATTTCAAGGCAAAAATCCAAAAATATGTACTCAAATTCTTATTTGAAATGCGTGTTTTCGATTCTCAACCGTCCTTTTAATTAGTAACACTAAATATTTCGACTTAAAGTCTTAGCTTTAAATTCCACTAGAATTTATAATGCATTAATTAGAGATTTATGAAAGGAAAAAAAAAAAAAAAGGTATTTCATTATACAGCTCAAAATTTCACTAGAATAGTAGCAAAGTAGCCAAATTTAAGAGAGGTTCAGGTGGTTTTACACAGCACTTTGATTTGCACTCTCTCTTTTCTCTTCTCTCTGTATTGGCCCATGATGCTCTCTATGTTGTCTCTAACGACACTTATGATTTTTGTGCAGTGGTCATGGCAAACAATAGTGATGGGGTTTTGCTTCTTGGTGTTACTCCTCTTGGCAAGACACGTTGTACGTTATTCCTTCACTCTAGAGTCTCCAATTCTAGTGTCCTTTTCTGCATCTGCGAGCTTTACCCATTTGGTTTTTCCTTTTGAATTGAAAATTCACTTAACCGCTTAGGAAAAAGTTAAAAACTAAATCAATAATATGAAATGGTTATCACAGCCTATTTTCATTGGGACCAATTATCAAACACCTGGATGGCCCCCACGTTCCACACATGACACATACAAAAGGTTTACACATGTTTTCCGTTACACACACATACTTTAGTATATCAAACCGAAGTAATTTTTTTTTAAAAATAATTCTAGTTGCAAGTTATATAAAATGGACAAAAATTTCTATGATATTTAATTATATAGATTTGTACATTTATAAATCATGAAACTGCTATACACTTTAGAAAATAATTTAGTTTTGATTCATTGATAGTAAAAGAAAATTTATATAATCATTGAACCATATGCTATTATGTATAAAAAAAATTATTAAATTTTATTTATTATTAATATAAAACTTTAATTACTTTAGTAATGTGATATATATATATATATATATAGAGAGAGAGAGAGAGAGAGAGAGAGAGAGAGAATTTTATGATAGTAAATCGAATTTAATTTTTTATTCTAATATATCGAAAATTTTAAATGACTTGAACTTATTATTTATTTTAAGGCGGCTACTACAAAACTACATTATTTTGTTCTTCTAAAAGCTTTCTTCTTTTTAGCATCCAAAAGTTATGGTTTGAAAAATAAAAAAAATATAAAAATAACAATCATTAGTTTTTAATTAAATAGAATCTTGACTTTCCCAGCATTTTGAGAGTATCTTCTGATGATTATTTATATATATATATATATATATATATATATATATATACACCTTCAAATATATATAAAAGATAAACCCTTCATATAATCTGAAATAATAACTGTACAAATCCTGAAAGGGTGAAAGGCATAAGTGAGTAAGTAATTAGTCATATAAACCTAATAAAAGGGTCCACTTAATTAACTAATTTGATGCAGCTGAGGTCAGATTTTGTATCTAATTCCTCTTGAGGGATTCCCTCTTCACGTCAACTTCTTTTTCTGAAAAAGGAAAATAATTAATACTAAATCTAAATTATTCTTGCCAAGATTTGGATCCATAATTAATCCCCACCACCTAAACACAGCTAAAGAGACGATGGCTTTTAATTGTGATTATCAGAATTAGAATCTTTAGAAACCTTTACCTTGTGAATTCCCACTCGGAAAGAAAATGTTAAAAAATAATAATAAAATTGATGGAACTGTGAATGCTTCTTTGGGGCTTTGAGACTGTTATGTACCTGAACTATTTAATTTGATGTTTGGATTCTGGCCCAAACCATAACTTTGCATGTTATCCACATGTGCAGCTATAGAATCCATGTATGTTTGTAGGTGAGGGTTATGCTATTCATCCTTAAAGGGGTTTTAGATGAGATTCAGTGAGATTTACAATGTATTTTTAGTGTCATTGCGATGATCTCAAAAAATTGAGTTACTAAATATATGTCAGAACACACAGTTTCTTATAAAATATAAGAACGTCATAATATAAGAAAATATACTAAAAAGTAAGCTTAAAAAAAATTATTTTCTAGTACGTTTTCTTATATCATAGCGTTCTTGTATTTTATAAGGAACTATATGTTTTAACATATATTTGATGACTTCATTTTTCAAGTTTTTCATAACGACACCAAAATCACTAGGTAAATCTTACCCAAACCCACCAAATTAAGGTAGGGGTAGCATAGAGCTCACTATGTTTGTATTTGTTCAACATGGAAGCTTATTGAGCCTTGTAGTAGACAACAATAGTAATTCATATCTTCCAATTTTACTTGGTTTTTTAATATGACATATTGAATTGGATTGCCCATGTTCAAATGTTCTGTTTATTTGGAGGGAAAATGGAAAAAAAATGAGAGAAAAGAGGGAAAAAAACATTTAAGTAGTTATAATGTTTGAGTTTTTAGGATAAAATCTTAAAACACTTAGAAAATTGATTTTTTCAATTTCTTACAAACATGAAAATTATATAATTTTGTCTCTAAGGGGACATCCTAGTGGTTGAGTAGATCAATACTCTATTATGGAGGTCTCCTATTCAACTCCCACGAAGAACAAGTGGAGTAGGATTTTGAGAGGAGATGAGCTAACCCAATATTGAGCTAACCAGTAGCTTCCAATGGACCAAAAAAATAACTATATAACTCATTTTTCCCCCCTCTCCTTTCAATCCATTACTCCCTCATCCAAACAAACAAAACCATAAATGTTATGTTAATTGCATGATCTTCTCATTGGCATTGGCTTTAGCACTCAAAATTACACAACTACATTCTTGAATGAGAGGGTTATGGGGATAACCAGAGTTTCTGTAATGCATTCCAGGCTTAGGCAACATCTCTCACAATGAGTGAATGCATGGTATTGACTAACTTGCATCGCAATGCTTGCCGTGCAGAGTATGAGGAATCCAAAGTTCTTCTGGGTCTCAGCTGGAGCTCCTCTTGCGTGTGTGATCATCTCTACCGTCCTGGTTTTTGCAATCAAGGGTCAAAAGCATGGCATCAGTGTAGTAAGTCACTGACCTAAATTGTATCACTATTTGCTTCTGCAGTCACTTTAAGTGTTTTGGCCACAGATTCACTATCAGTTTTGTTACATAAAAAATGTACTGCTGGTGTGTTTGTTAGATTGGAAAATTGCAACAAGGATTAAATCCTCCTTCGTTTAATATGTTGCGCTTTCGCGGAACCCATCTGGTTCTAGTCATCAAAACTGGCATTATGACAGGCATTTTATCCCTCACTGTAAGTCTCACATTTTTTACCTTACCTCTTTCTTTTTCTTTTGAAGTTCTGTGTATATCATGAAGCAACTAAAATAACTTTTTGACACTGTCATATATAAGAAAATGATAAACAGAAACTAAGGGCGAGATCATAGTTCATGTTACAGGGTAGGCATAATCGGCTTTATAGATGATAGTTAATTTTGCTGTCTTCTTTGTACATTGTTCTTCTCATATTGTTTCATATTTAACTTGAAAATGAAAAAAAAATGATAAGTAAAAATGCAACTTTCTTAAACAGGAAGGTATTGCAGTAGGAAGGACATTTGCTGCTCTCAAGAACTACAAAGTGGATGGAAATAAGGAGATGATGGCAATTGGATTCATGAACGTGGTTGGCTCTATCACTTCATGCTACGTTACAACAGGTTCGCGCCCGCGGCCTTAAGTTAAACCTTGTTAAACTTTCTCTTAGAATATTGACATGTGAATAATATGTAATTAGGCAACTGATATCTAGACATGTAAATAGGTCCAATGCTGTGAGAAGCTACTCTCACACACTTTCACTAATTTTGACATTTTCTTACTTCCAGAAGACAATTATAATGGTGTCAAAAACACTTAAATCACCCATTTAAACTATGAACTTCAGGTGCTTTCTCGCGGTCGGCTGTCAATCACAATGCAGGTGCAAAAACAGCAGCGTCTAATGTAGTAATGTCAGTGACAGTGATGGTGACACTTCTGTTTCTTATGCCATTGTTCCAATACACGCCGAATGTGATATTGGGGGCAATCATAGTTTCAGCAGTAATTGGCCTCATTGAGATCCCTACTGCTTATCACATTTGGAAGATTGACAAATTTGATTTCATCACAATGTTGGCTGCATTCTTGGGAGTTATATTCATCTCTGTACAAACAGGTCTTGCTATTGCAGTAAGTACTTGGTTTCTTCAACTTCTTTTTGATTATAATGCTCATTTCTTCAACACTTTTTTTATGCTGCCTGCAACAATGATCAAATCATGCTAAATAAACAAGGGAGCAAATCAAATACAGAAATTAAGATATCCAAAAGTGGAAATTTTTAGCACTAAAATATGAATTATGTAAGAATATTGTTAATGAACTTTGGTGATGATCAGGTTGGGTTGGCAATTTTCAAAATCCTTCTGCAAGTTACAAGGCCTAAAACAGTGATGTTGGGGAACATGCCTGGGACAGGCATCTACCGCGATCTTCATCATTATAAGGAAGCTAGAAGAGTACCAGGTTTCCTCATTTTAAGCATTGAGGCTCCCATCAATTTCGCCAACATCACCTATCTCAACGAGAGGTTACTTTCAGCTTCACAAATCTTGTTTATTAACCTTGTCAACTTTATCCACCAATATTCATCATTGTTTCCTTTGTTACTCAACCACTTGCATTTGTTATATATATATGTAGGATTCTTAGATGGATAGAAGATTTTGAAGAAGATAACATAAAGCAACAGTCAAGCCTTCGGTTTGTGATTCTGGAAATGTCAGGTAACACAATACAAGTTTTTGAAACATTAATAAGATTGGAAGTCGGCAAGTATATATAACTTTGGTTTCTTCTGAATCACGTAATCTCTCTTGCACTAAATTAAACTGAGCCTCTTTGACCAAACGGTCAGAAGATTAAATTTTTTTATCACACTTTATCAATTAAATTAAAATTTCAGCACATGGTATAAATTGGTTTGTGCTTTGTTTAGACCACTCTGCTTCAAGTTCAAAGGACTTTTATGCACGGGACGTGTTAGATATAAAATTATTTATAGGCCTTCATCTAATAGCTTAAACTTTTGAGTTGACTTGATTCTTGACAAATACACATTAGATCCAATGTAGTTAGATATCAATTTTCTGAAGATAATTTTTTTCCTTAAACATTCCATGTCAGTAAGGACACACATGCACAAATACAAATAATGCACATTGGTGCACACTGTTGTGCAACTATTGATTTATGAATCCTTGCTTATGCATTTTATGGCATAATTGAACATGTTTCATGTAACTTCTTAGTATGCAAATAGGATTGTCATGTATTAGCAATTGTTATCACAAATATGCTTTGAATTTGTCAGCTGTAAGCGCCATAGACACAAGCGGAGTCTCACTCTTCAAGGATTTGAAAACAACAATGGAAAACAAGGGTGTTGGGGTAAGAATGCTAAACTCTTATTTACTTGATTTGTTTACTTGCTTTGGAAAGAGTTTTCTCAAGTTTGAACTGTGACTATTGGTGTTGCAGTTTGTGTTGGTGAATCCTCTGGCTGAGGTAATTGAGAAGTTGAAGAAAGCAGATCAAGTTAATGATTTTATTAGAGAAGATAACCTTTACTTAACAGTTGCAGAGGCTGTTGCTTCACTTTCATTAGAAATGAAGGGCCAATCATCATCCATGCAAGATGTGCCTCTTTAGTAATCGATTTATTTGAGCAAGCTAGTAGAATAAATTAATAAGCAAAATGAAAAAAAATAAAAAATAAAAGAATAGATTTAGCAGGAAATGAAGCATTGTAGTTCCTACAGTTCATATATGAATTGGTGCCAAAACGTTCCTTCTTTGTGAAAGTGATATGTGCTTTGTCATTTGTGCACTTTTTTTAGCCATGACGAATTGCAAGCTTTGGTATCACTTTGTCACAGATTCTTTGATGTCATGTATATTTCTACCTACTGTAAATGCCTCACAAGCAATAATGTAAACTTTTCAATTTTTTCAATCTTAGTAAACTTTCAAATTCAAATATGCTCCCCTGCAAAGGTCTCGTATTCCCTCCACTTGAAGCTCAACTTAGTCACTTGTCAATGATTGATCAATAAAATATATCATATAGGCATAAGATCTACTCCAACGTGTGT
This sequence comes from Cercis canadensis, assembly GCA_003255065.1. NCBI lineage: Eukaryota > Viridiplantae > Streptophyta > Magnoliopsida > Fabales > Fabaceae > Cercis > Cercis canadensis. The sequence continues at coordinate 380,103 of QAOA01003344.1, read as the reverse complement.
GTGTTGCAATGAATGAAAACAGAGAAAGATTTTATAGGAGCTATAGTACTTTTGTAATTAGAGTTTAAATATAAAGTAATAAAGTGTAATTATTTTTTGTTTATGCCAGTTTTGATAATTTAAATATTTAAATGTAAGGGTATAGTAGAGTATTCAAAAGTTTTTGTCATTCATCCTTTAATTATATGGATATGGATATGCCAATGAGGGTTAGCTTATTTTGTTGAATAAATCTGGTCTGAACAGTTCTACTTAGTGGACAATCCTCTTTAAGAAAATCACCTGGCGTTGATGATTATACAAGATATTATAAAATAAAAATAAGATTTAAATGTGACTTATTTTTATGAGGAAATATAAAGAGAATTATTATTTGGTTTAAAAGTTTCAGAAAAATATTATTTGGTTTTAAACATAAAGAAATTCTAATTTATTTTTTCACATTTCCTGTTAAATATCTAAAATACATCTTAGTGATATGTAATTATTCTATTAACATATGTGTTTATGCTTAAAAATAAATAGAATAATCACATAATATTAAGAGATATNAAGATATTTTAGATATTTCATAAGGTATAAGAAGAACCAAATTAAAAAAAAAAGAAAAAAAACTCACATGCCTCTGCAATTTTTCTCCAATAAGGTCCGATTTTTTTACCGCCCTTAGGTGTGGCTCTTTTTTTTAAGTCCGGCCCTTTTCTTGTTTCTCCTCTTCTTCTTCTTGTAAGGTTTTCACCTCCTTCTCTTGTTTTTTTTCTTGTGCTCCACTTTGCGGTAGCCCTCGCCACTTTGTGCGGCGGCAACCCTATATGTCTATTTTATTTAATTGTTTGTGTTTTTTTAGGTGTTTTGGTTTGTCCTTTTAATAAATTATTCTAATTTTGTTTTACACACTCTCCTTGTTCAAAAGTAGATATAATGTTCTAACAAGGACTAATCCGTCAAATTGAAACTCTATTTTGAGTAAATCTCAAAATTTTCATGTTATATTCAATATATTTTGTAAAGATAATACTTTGGTAAATCGAGCGTTTAACCTCATTATAACACATTTAGTATTTTTCTCCGTCATTAAAAATACTTTGTTGTCAAATGTCAATGACCTTTGTTTTGCTAAGATTATAGCTATGCCTTTATTCGTCTTTTACTATAGGGAGAAAAATGTAAAAACTTATTTTAGGGCATTAATTTTTTGAATTTCAAAAAGTATTGTATTGAAAATTTCATATGATATTATTTGTTATTTGTAATTGTAAGTGCTGGTTGACTTAATACAATAAATTTGAGTTGCTCATAAAGAAAAAAAAAAAGCCAAATTATAATTTTTCTGTGTTTGAAATCTTCTCAATAATATTTTATTTTAACTTTTAGAATGAAATAATATTTTTCTCAAATATGAAATACACTGAAAAAAAATTCCCAACAAATTAAACAAGGTAATTTGACGAAAATTAGTACTAAATTTAAGACAATGAATAACGTAAAAATGGAAATCGCTTTCATAGGATTAGGACCGATAACGAGGACCACAGTCAAATCATGCTAAAACCATTCCAGCTTTGAAGAAGTGTAACAACACAGTGAGAGAGAAAGAGAAGAAGAAGAAGAATAAGAGGCACAGAGAAAAAAAATGGTGAATAAGAATATTCCAGACCCTCCGAACTTCAAGAAATACGGTGTTCCTTTCTACTCGGTCGCATGGGTTCCACCCAAGGTTATCAGATTACACCAAAATCCACCCCACGATGAGGTTTCCCGCGACGACGCCAAGTCGAATCCGCCGCCGGAGCCGGATGTGGTGAAACGGACCGGTGAGCACTACTTGGCCTTCGCTGGTGGCGGTGGAGAAGGCCGCAGCGGCATCCCCAATGCTTTGTTGCTTGCTCACTTCCATATCGAATCTAATTCACTATCTGATCAACCTGTATGTTCCTTTCTAGTTCATAATCAATTTGGAAATTGCCATGGATTCGATTTGGTGATGATGTTTTTAATTCAAAAATAGAAGGAGTTGGATCTGATTTTGTTTCCTCTTTTGGTTATGAGGATGCAATGTTGATTAATTGTTTGTCTCATTTTAATAATGTAATGTCTTGTATATTTCTGGATTTAGATGTATGGTGTTTTCCTGTGTTGTATTGTAAAAGCAGTTTATTTGGTTGCATAAATTTGTAGGTGTAATTATACGTGTATTGGTCTGTTTAAGAATTAATTCAGCAGGAGCGAGTAGCTGATATCATTTTGAATTCATCATTTGAGAAGCATAAACATGTATGCAAACATACAATGTTCATGTGTTTGTAATACTGTCTTGTCTTGTTTGAGTAACATTATGAATGTTTCAGGTGGGTAGGCTTGGAACTGATTCGGATTTGCCTTATAGAATGGCAGTTAACCCCGGAGGAGATAGCATTATTTGTGCAATGCCAAATGGTTGCAGGTCTGCTTTCCATCTCTTCCTTCTGCAATGGATGGTGTTATATGTTAGTTTGGGATGGGTTGGAATAATTTATCACTTGGTTCTAATATTGGGGACTTTTACTCTCAAAACATAGCTTTATTATAAATCGCATGATGGAAAATTTAGTAACCAAATAGAGTGTATGATGTTTTAGTGATTCCTACCATTATGTGCAATGTAATGAGTCTTTGATAGGGAAAATTTCTGACAGTTAGCATTCAGTATTAGTAGATTATGAGGTTCAATCAGAAAAATGAGTATATGAGTATGCAGGATTTTCTGAGCTGCAGCTATAGCCCAAAGAATGGAAACAGTTCCTGTATATGAGTAGTTTTAAGACTGTTTTACTCATTAATCATAAAGGGTTGATTCATTATGTGGAAGTTGGGTCTAAGTTGGGGCAAAATAAAGGCAAATGACAAAATTAGGAGTGTTGCTTTTGTTTGTGAAAGCATTTGGAAACACAAGTTTTTTGTTCGCTTTCTCATCAATTGTTTTCAGAAAATTGGTAGTTTGATGATTGGGTGTGCTGTTGAAAATCACCACAAAATGTCAACAATATTGCCACTGACTAAGTGAAAGTATAGACTTACTGCAGTACCAGGAGTGATAAACTGAGAAAGGGCAATTAATGTTATTGTGCTGGTGTATGATCTTCATGTAATATTGATATTTTGATGCTAAAAACCTCAAACTTCCCCAGAACTGGTGCATCAGTATTTCCAGCTATAATAACATAGTATTATGCCTTATTCACTCAGATGGTTTGAATGGGATAGAAATGATAGTGCAGAAATTCATAAGTTGAGTTTGAAGAAATCTGAAAAGGTACTCACCCAGTTGGAGGATGTTGGACAGCAGTTAGCACTGGCATTTAATAATGACGGTACTGCATTAGCTACTGGTGCAGAGGTAAAGTCTTCCCTTACATCTTTTGAATAAGTGAAATTGAAAACTGCTTTACAACAGTGAGGAATATTTTTTGTAAAATGAAAGAAGTGACTTCATGGGAAATATCTCTTCTAATTATTGATTATTACCACACTTGATGTTCAATTAAAGTGTATTGATCAGTGGTGGAGATCCAAACTCTTTTTGTCAAGTTTCCAATATCTACGTCCAGCCAATGCACTACCAATGTGGTATAATCATTAAAAAATGATTTGATGTAAGTAGATGATATCACAAGATCAATAGAACATGTGCACTTGAGCTGAGGTGGCTAGATATGTATGATTGTATTGTACATTATCAAATGATAGGATGAGGGTTGAGTGGCCACATTAGTATATTCAAAAGTCAATGCATGAGGTATATTCTGAAGGTGATAATTATTATGATAAACCCAATTGGAAGGGTTATTTTTCTTTTGGATGTAACCATTCATCAGTGTGTTCTTTCCTTTAAACATTTACTAGAAGTAAAGCTGCAAAATATTGTTGTCAAGCAATGTGCTTATGCTGAACACCCAACTGGAATTGATGAGTTGGAACTGGATTTTTGTTTCTTCTTGAGCACATTACAATGATATGTCTTTCTTTATTAATGGGGAATGAATGCTTTGTTCTACATGTTGCATATTCTTAAATTACAAGTTGTAGAAGGTTCTGGTATATACCTTGTGGACATCTACATACAAAATCAAAAAGTATTGGCTTATACGTATTGATCAAATATATTTATTTTGTTTTCCATGTTTGCACTTTTTGTTTCTTCTTCAGTGGAGCAATTCCCTGCTCTTTTGTTAAAAAAGACCTTATTTAAACAGAGAGCACTTAACTCTTTTTTTTTTTTTTTNTTTTTTTTTTTTTTTTTTTTTTTTTTTTGGGATTAGTCTCTTGGGGACTCAGACTGCTGAAAGTGTTACCTTTGGTATGGCTGCACTGTTTTGCTTCAACTTCAAGTTTGACATGTCACATGTGATTAAGCTTTTAAATTCATTTTTTTTGTAGTAATATTATATAAGGTGAGAAATTTTTAAATAAGACAGTAGTTGCAGGGCATGTGATGCTCTGACTTTTCTATGGCACAGGATTGCAATCCCTTTATTCATTTGACAAATCAACATTAAAATGTGTAGAGTTTTATTTTGATACAAGACTGGTATGCCATATGATATTCTAATTTTGGTGCAGTACAGGATGGCAATCTTAGGGTTTTCAAGTGGCCTAGCATGGAAATTGTTCTCAATGAGACTAGAGCTCATTCTACCGTAAAAGACTTGCATTTCAGGTTTGTGTGAATAACAGTATTTTATGCAGATGTTATTTTTTACCTGATAATGCACAAGCAAAAGAAGAAAAGGGAGAGAGACAAAAAGAAAAGAGAAGCTTTACACACCTGTTTAGTTTTTATAAAATTGTGCCTGATAAAATGATTTTGTGTCTTGCAGTTCTGATGGTAAATTACTTGTTTCTTTGGGAAGTGCCGGCCCTTGCAGGGTTTGGGATCTGTCTTCAACAATGGTCTTAACTTCTCTATCAAATGAAAATGTGAGAAATGATTAAAATCTTATATTGTAGAATGTTCATATGACTAAACTTTAAACTAGCAGAACATGATTGGTTTTGTAAGTACAGATGGAGTCTTTTTCTTCCTGCCAGGAAAATTGGTTAGAATTTGGTTATGTCAAGAAGCATATTCCCAATTGACATGGTACACAGTTATGACATGAAAATATAGATTAGTTAATACAGTTTATGTGTGGTTATAGTAGTTGTCATTACTTTGGAATAGAAATAAAATGCACAAAATATAAATTGATATATGCAGAGAAAGAAGAGGAATTTGGTGTCTATCAGTTGAATAAAGGTTAGAAACAATAGGGGAGAGGATTAAACAAAATATTGCCAGTAGCATCTATTAAAAGAATGTATAAATCCTTCATCCTTTACTTAATCAATTCTTCCTTTATCAAAAAATAAATAATTTTGGAGACATAGCCAACATGTGATAGGATGTAACAAGTGGCATCTAATGATTGAACTTTAGTGGTGAAGATTGTAAATTCGATTAGCTGGTCATGAGCATATATAGGGAGCTTGATATGGTTTTCCTTGTGGATAAACTTTTCATTCTCCTGTCTTTTAGCTTGTTATCTCTTTTAACTAGTATATATTAATTATATACTAATTAAGTTTTGTTAATCTATGTACAGCGTGAGGTTTTTAGCTCATGCAGATTTTCTCAAATTAATGATGGGACTCAGGTCCTGTATATTTCTGCCATGACAAGTAAATACTCTGGTGAAAAAAAGTGCTCTTCTTCTGCTCATTATATCTTTATTTAACTGACATGAGTATTCTATTGTTTTACATAGACAAAGGTGGCAGCATTCTGACCTGGGATACAAAGACATGGGAAAGGACAGGATCAAAGCATATTGTTCGTGACCCAATCTCTGCCTTGAGTGTCTCAGCTGATGGGAAGTTCCTTGCATGGTAAAATTATTTCTGTTACTTTTCTACTACTTATGAATGTCACCCTCTTCTGCTTGAACTTACTGGAAGGAAGTGATAATCTATCCCCACTTGTCCCGGTTTTAGACATTTTAAGGTTGATGACTTTCAGACCTCAAGAATGCACCTTTGCAAGAACTTATTTCTTCTGTTGTGGTGGTTGATGTGCAGCGGAACACCTTCAGGAGATGTTGTTGTTGTAAATTCAACAAATATGCAGATTCAGACAATGATCAAAAGGGCTCACCTTGGCGTAATAACTGCGTTGGCATTCTCTCCTGATTCAAGGTTGGAGGCCAATGTATTTAAATTATATTTGCTGACTGCTGAAAGTTGATTTACTGTATTATGCCTGTGAAGAGTTAGTCAGTCATGGTTGTCACTTTTGAGTGCAGGGCCTTGGCTTCTGTATCTTGGGACTCAAGTGCGAGGGTGACCATAATTGAGGATAAGAAGAAAAATGGTATGTGCATATTCAATAATAATGTGATTTAATAACTCATTTACATTTTTTCTTACTTGGTTTCCAGTTGTATAATTGCTTTAGATGCTCTCATAATGTTTGGTGAAATTCTCTTAGCCTAGTAGTCAAGTAAAAGTAACACTTAAAGAAACTGGGCTTGGATAAGATTTTGTTTGAATGATTAAGTTTTCAGACTTAGAAAGTTAATCAGTGTCTTTTCCTGCAGTGTATCTCTGTGGGTCCTGAAAATTATAGATGTGCCATTGTATAATACCGTGCTATGACAAACATTCTGTATTAGCATTAGTAATCAAAAGCATATTTGTATTTACGTGTGGCTAGCCTAATTAGTGCCTGGCTGGTCCCTGTCATGGGTTTGGCTAGAGGAGAGAAGAATTTACACCCTAAAAGTGTCTCCCTGTTGACACATTCCACTGGTACCTACAAGTTTTTGGATTCCGTCTATAAGTCATCAAATTAATGTTATATTACTTAAGTAGTGGCTTATCTAGCAGGTGAGTAATTTTCTTTTCCTCTCATTTTCTTCATTTTTTTCAGGAGGATTGAGCTTGTGGATTACACTATTCATGATCTTACTTGCTATAGTTGTGTACTACCTGAAGCTCGAAGGAATTTTAAAGTGAAGGTTGCAATATTTTCTTCATAAATATTTGCTGTTAGCTAAAAAGCTTTACAAGTGTAAAATAATGCTTAACCTGCTGCATTATTTTGATGCATTTTCTCTTTTCTTCTTTTCCCCTTGGGTGGGGTGCACAGATGCTTTTTAACATTTACATCATACTGAATGGTCGCCCTGGGACTTGATCTCTTCCTTGTCTATACAGTCATGTAGCATTGATTTGATGTGCTTTACACGTTTTGTACAAACGATATCTCCCCGCGGAACCAATAAATCTATGATTCATTCCTTGATTCTCTTTAATCATTATTGGTGTTAAATAATTTATTACATTGATTTTAAACACCCATAAAAATATGGAATGCTTTACGAGTAGAGCAAAAGACTGTGTATGTTTGCGTGAATCAAAAATGTTAATGCAGAATTGTAATTATAAGTTGAGTTTCAATTTATATTTAGATGTATGCTTATAATAATATTACTTCATAATTCTTAATACTATTGTCTTAGTTGTAGTAAATAATTTACTAAAGCTATAATTTAAGTCTTTTAATTTTTAGAATTGTAACTTGGAATTAAGGTTCTAGATATAAAGAACACACCAAACACCAAAATTTGAACTGAAATGTCCAATTCCAATTTTAGATTTCACTTCTAGACTCAATTCCATACGCCCAACGGGTCCTTCGTCTCTAAACACAGTGCAAGCATTAAAAGTAAGAGAGCCAACAAGTATAATAAAGTAAATCCATTATTTACAATGCTTTCACAACCCCTAATTCATTCCCACCAAATTATTTACAAAGGGAACACCTCAATTAATCGTTGAAATTCTTGAACCACCATGCATTGTAACAAGGGTTTAGTTTTCAGTTAGTGCAGTTAGCTTCTGTGACTTACTACTTTCAGCTATGTTTAGCCCTGTATATTTATGTTACTGTGGGCAAGAATGCTTAATCAGTGATCTTAGAAAACTTCTTCCAATACTATCATTGACGCTTCCTTTGATAGAGTGAATAACCAACAAGCGCAGACATAAAAAATGTCCATAGAACCTGCTCACAAGATGATAGGGAAAAAAAAAATACAACAATAAACAAATAAATAAATACAAAAGGGAAAAGTTATGGTGATCAGTGACAGAGAGTCAGAAAGCAGTTTAAGACAGTTCAGGGCGTACTGTATTTATGGCGAGCCACCGTTCAAGTCTTCTGATCCTTGACTGCATCTCCTCAATAATCCCTTCAACAGGAGAGACCACCCTACTCGGCAAGGATTCTGAAGCTGAACTATTTCCCTGTTTATTTCAAAATATTGACACTAAATGATAGGTGCAAAAAAAAATTTCATTATATGCTCTCACAAAAGCAAACAAGGTTCCGCACGCATCAAGGAAAGAGGATAAGGATCTCTATTTCCATTGATTTTGAATAACTCTTCAGAATTTTAAGATATACGGGATAATTGGTGGGTACACTTGATAAGCCCCAAAAGTAGAATATTATGAGTCCAAATAGTAAATACTACCTGAGATTGTATAAATTCGACAATTTCTTGCAGTCTTGCTGATTGCTGAGAGTGAATCCCGCCAGAAGTTCTTTCAATTGCTGGTAGACTTTCCAAAATTATTTGCAGATAACTCTTAACCAAAGAAGGGGGGGAAAAAGAAAAAAAAGAAAAGTGGACCATTCAGACAGCATGAAGGGCTTGATTGATCCAGCAGCTCAAATAGGCACCAGAAATAAATTACTATATTTAAATTAATGCAAGAAAATCAATACCTTAGTAGTATATGAACCATCCAATTTAAGCAATGATCCGGCTGTTGCCACAGCATCTCTATTAACCCCCTTGATCTGAATGTATGGACCAGAGACACCTTGTAGATGATCAACCTCAATTAGAATCTATACACACAAATAAGTGCTAGTTAAAAGCTGATCAACTAGAATTAACCCAGAGAAGATCCTGTCAGCCAGCCATCCTCATGCAGTACAAAATCATCCATCACTCAAGTAGCAGGAAAATGATATGCATACGGAACATATCTGGACAATGTATGGTCAGGAAGTTAAGGCAGTGCCCTAATGACATTGCTTATCAGTGAATATTTCTGTAGAAACAAGCTCGTTCATCAACCAAGAATTGCATACAACAGGGGACCCATTAAGGTGCTTCATTACAAACTTAGCAAGTGTGCATATGCATTACAAAATCAAAGGATTCTTTCTCACCTTCAAGTACTTTGAACATTGGTGGATATATCAATTTCAAATAAATACCATATTTTACGTCAAAAGTTAAGGGCTATTTATAAAAGAGTGATACTCATGCAGACTTACGCTCATGATAATTATGATGACTGCTTCAATTTTTGCTGTTTGTTATCAAACGATTTTACTAAGAATCTTAACATACACTAGGCTTGTTTTTATTCAAAATCTAAAAAAATTAGCGACCAATGTGTGATCATTATGATCATTAAATATACCAACTCCAGAGTTCATAATAATAATTAAGAACTCCAATTCATGTGAACAAAATCAATTATAAAGTAATGAGATTGTGCCAAGTTTAGGTTTGTTTGGGGTGGTTGTTGGGGGGGTGGTGGTGGGGGAGGACTGGGAGAAAAAAAGAAATCACATTCATTTCTGGCTTATAGTTTCTATCATATAATTCCTGAAATTATGCATTTTCAGTCAAATGTGTCTTAGAATAAGTCATGTGACCTTTCCATCCTGGTAGATGAATGCAGATGCTTCAATATAAGCTACTGCCTGATACCTGAGAGAAACAGATATTAAAAATACTTCAAGATAAATATATGAATACATTAATTTAGAAAAAAGAAACTACACAATTTGCAACATGTATTAATAGTAAAAAGTTGATGCCGTAATGGAAATTGTAACTTGTAAATCAATGTCCTTCCACTTTACACTCATCAACCTAGAATTAAATCGGTCCAATAACAGTAAAAAAAATCAGTCTATTCTAAATATTTAGGGATTGCAGCATGAATATTGTATCAAAAGTTCAAAACTAACTGAAATTTTCCATGTAGCATTTTAGCTTTGTTCTTTCCTGGGAGTGGGTCGTAGCAGGTGGGGTGTGTGAACTGCAAATTGGACAGTAGAGACTCCTGTATACACTATACAGCTTTAAGCTTCTTATGTCTAAAATATGGACAACAAACTTTGATGCTAATTTCTTTACCTATCCTTTTGTCAAAAGAATCTATATGGACAAAATCATCAACAAGCAAGATGTTACCCGCTTACAATTCCACCCATCAATCATTCTACAAGCATTTGTGGCCCAGACACCATAACTCAATCAAGGAATACAGTAGTCTTTTATTTACTGAAGATCTCTTTATAAGAAGATGGAGAAGATTAGCTTTTTACATTGAAATATGGCTTACCCAAAATTAAGAAGACCAGCAACTGTACTAATGCTAATATCAAAATCCACTTTAGGCTGAATGATGAAATTTCCCTCTCTGATAGGCTGATAAGTACATGTCAAATGATAATAAGGAAAAATACAATTAAGAAATCAAAAATCAACACTGAAACACAGTGTGTTGATATATGTAATGTAACTGTAAATGTCTGCTGTTATCAGCAAGAAAATGATGGGGAGAAGAAGAAAACAATGTTCCCAACCTCACGTATCAACAATGCAAATCTCCCTTCACATATTCTGACTCGTATACAATCACTCTCTGTTAACTGCCCATTAGAGGGGATACCAGGAAGCCTTAAATATATATCAATGAAATTCTGAACAGAGCTGCAAAATTTTGCTGGATCAAGAATTGTAAGAATATCTTGATAATCTACCTGTTGTTGATTGTGATCTTCAGTAAGTAAGTTGAAGGAAAGACTGTCAAATAATTTAATATATGTATGAGTCCAGATAAAGCTCTTACTTGCTTGTTACTCTTCAATACAAACGATGAACTCTCAGGGGAAAGCACAGGGTCAAAGTCATTTCGAATTTTAAGCTGCAAAGAGAAGAAAATGCTGTAGCAGCAAATGTAGCCCTCACAAGTAGATATCAATGTTCAAAAATAACAATTTATATGCATCAGTTCTCTGAAAACTGCTAAAACACAAAATGCAACAAAATGGGTTGGGGTGGGGGACAGGAATTGAATAAGGGCAGATTACCAATATTACCAAATATTATCAAATTTTATAGTTACTCCAGCATCAATAATTATCCTTGGAAACCTTTTCCATCAAAAATTTATTTCCCCGGGGTTTTGTAGAAGTACACATTATTGTACAGTACGTAGAGACATTTTCTTTTTAATTTTTTTGATAGAATAAAGCATAGTTTTTTTAAAAAAAACTTGAAATTGTTAAAAGTTTCAGGTTGGAAAATCTAAACTGTGAAATCTAAAATAGTGAAACATATTAAAGTCATTATAACCCAAGTAGTTCTTATAAAATAAATAAATAAGCAGAGAGCATGTTTTCTACTAACATGTGCATGAACAAGATGTGGTTCAATGTGCTGCTGGAACATTGGAAACACTGTCATCATGATCTCATTCTGGGAAATAAAACATCCCACTCTACTCTTATCCCTTTGAACTCGAGAAATCAAATGTGAATGAACTCCTCCTACCTGTTTCAAATAAAAGAATCAAAAGCAAATTGACCAAACTTGAACAAAAAGAAAAGAAACAGAAAAAGGCCTTTAATGATGGAGGGAAACTCATTCTTACAACAGCAATCCACAAGTCAAGTGATATTCGAATATCAGGATGCAGAGCATAAACCCCTTCAAATATAATCTGTTCAAAGTTAGAGGCAAGGTTAGTTTATAATGCAGACAATAAATTTCTAGTTTTGGGGGTACTAGTACAAAAGGTTCAATGACTGACCACTCCACAATCTTCAGAAACTTCGAGCTCCTTGAAACCACTCCGAGCACCACTTTCCAAGTCAAAAATAGGTACTTTTGTTCTTCGACCATTCCTTATGTCATCAATATTCTGCATGGGACTCAAGCATAAGAATGCTAACAAAACCTGAGTAATATTAAGGAGAAGTTTCGACGAGTTCTACAGATGTAAAATTTAAAATATAAGTTCAAATTTAAAGCTGAAGTGATATAACCATCATACTATTTGAGTGACAAAACATCTAACCAAAGACTAAAAGAAAATTCTGCAACAATGTAAAGTAAATGTTACTTTAACTATTTTAAAGAGAAATTTGGAAAACAGTGTTACAATCAACTAATAAAAGGATTCACATATATTATATTCAACTCATAAAATTAAAAGAATACATGAGCAGATATGTCACAGACTCACACATAGAGTCTTAGGAAAGCAACAACATGTTTAGGTTTTGAAGAACAAAGGCAGAAAATACTCTGTGCATACAGATTTCTATCAAGTATGCCCATAAGCTCTTAAATAGTTAAAGTATTACCAAGGGACCCAAGCCTTGCAAAGATTTATATCATTTTAAGCAAATGCTTCAAATTAAAACAACTGCATCCTTCTTTACTCCAAATGATTGGGGTTTATGGGAAGGTTTTGGGGGAAGAAAGAAAAAAAAAANAAAAAAAAAAAAAAAAAAAAAAAAGAGGGGGGGGAAGGAGGTTGAACGTCTTTTCAGAAAAAACAAAGGCAGATTAGGATAATGTCATGTACTCATGAAATTAGGCAGCTATCATTATTGCAGTGTCAGTTATAAAAGATATGGAGTCACTCAATAAACCATAGAAAATATTCAATATCCTTACCTTAGATAGCAGAGACAAATCAAGTGAGCTGAAGTCATCATATTTAAAATCCTTTACTCGTTTATAATAGCTTTCCAGGGAAACTACTTCACAACCAATGATATTTGCNCTTTTCAGAAAAAACAAAGGCAGATTAGGGTAATGTCATGTACTCATGAAATTAGGCAGCTATCATTATTACAGTGTCAGTTATAAAAGATATGGAGTCACTCAATAAACCATAGAAAATAATCAATATCCTTACCTTAGATAGCAGAGACAAATCAAGTGAGCTGAAGTCATCATATTTAAAATCCTTTACTCGTTTATAATAGCTTTCCAGGGAAACTACTTCACAACCAATGATATTTGCCATTTTATGAGCCAAACTAGTCTTTCCAGACCCACTTGGACCTCCTGCAATAACAGCAGCGTTAACCCTCTCTCTAGGGCAATCATTTTCCAAAACTACAGCAGTTACCTGCTTCAAGATAATGATAAATTGGTTCCACAATGTTTACATACATTAGGAACCAGCACACATATACACACATACACATACAAACACACAGAGGAAATTACAGTATGCATGTGCCATTCACAAATGCAAATGTGAGAAAGTCACAAACTAATGGTTTCTTTTTAAATGAGATCACCATTTGCTAGCACAAAACAACAACATAGCTGTCAATTTTAACTCACAAATACACTGTTCAAATTACCACCACACCCTTAATGGCACATTAAAAGAACAAGAACCTTGCAAGTAAATAGAGTTTTTTTTTGAAAAAAAAGACTAAGCAGATCTATTTTCTTGTTCATTAACGGGCTTGGATAATGTTATTCTGACTTATAACTGCTTATTCAACATCATAAGTTCTTAACCAAAAATTTGTGTCTGGATGAACTTATGGAAACAGTCCCAAATAGGCTGCTTTTGGTTAATTTTCATGCAAGCTCAAACTTTCAACTCATGAAAATGATCCGAAACAGCTTATACAATAAGGTGTGAGGAACAAGCTTGCAAACTTCTGTAAGCTCATTCAATATGTACTTTCGTATAAGCACTTAGTTTAATTGTTCAACAGTAACAGTAACAGTAACATCGAGTACGAAGATGTTTCAACATTAAAAGTGGAAGAGAATGAACAGGAAACTGAAACACCATCAGAAAGTTTTGGGCAGCTAAGCCATATATTATTACTATGATTTTATTTATATTCAAATAAAAGGCATCTTATGCTACAAAATGCCAAGAAAAAGTAGACTCAGTATCCCAAACCCTAAAGTGACCTTAGACTGTTCATTTGTTGATTATTGATTTGAGACTGATTGTATGACTTAACCAATAGGCTTCAAACCAGTAGACTTCAGCGACTTCAATAATATAACATCTTTGTTCTTCCATTTGTCCTTCATATCTGCATTGTTCATGTGAGGAAGTTACAGATTAAGCATTCTTTCATTTTTTGTTAGCTTTGTTTGTACAAATAGTGTATTTTTATCAAAATAAAAATAAAAATTGTGTGCATATAGATCATGCCCCTTTATCATCTTCCAATGAAATTTTGAAAGAAAAGGAAAAAAGAAAAAGAGAATGGTTCATCCTATCAATTGAACTATCATAAATGCACCAAATACAAGATCTAAATCCTCTTTTATGGGAGACAAAGACAGTGACACGGATATATACATGTTGTATGTGTGAGCATGGCCACATGGACAAACACAAACAGAAGTATCAGAAAATGTTCATTACCGATTCCTACTATGACTGGGGCACCTTTATTCTCCAACAAAGCCTGAAACAACAATAAATAGGCGGATTGATTTCAATTAAATTCCAAATAAATAAATGAGTTTCTTATGGAATTATGATCTTCAAAATGAGGCACTGAAACAATTCCAAACTTATCTTTTTTTTNTCCAAACTTATTTTTTTTTTTTTTTTTCTGGATAAAATTCCAACTTATCTTACTTGTATTGCTTGAACTGACAAAAGCAATCCCCTATCCAAGTCATATGAATCGGGCATTGGAGCAAGCCTCATGCTATCCCTGAAAGATAAAGGATCTGTGGTTGCTTCATGAGAGAAGTCTCAACGGAGTAGACATGCAGGACATGATTAAACAAAATACCAGGAAGAGTTTAGAATATATCCTCCAATTGAAGGCAAAATACCTATGACGGAGTTGTCAGGCCGAGACAAATCGGAAGATATGAAATGCCAAGTTGCTACTACAGGTTCCATTTTAGATTTTGTTGGGGATCGAGTCCATGGCTGAGATAAATCCTCAAGTCCAAGTCCAGTAATGAGGTTAGGAGTCACCCGGATTGGTGTTGGTGCAATAATTACTCTTTCTTGATTACCAGGCACAAATGCATTAGACACAAGTGGTGGTGTACTGAGACGAGGTACTCCTGCACATGGAAGTCTAGATCACTGTTAACTAACACAGTCACAACAAGAGTAGGAATGCTTCTGTATTCTCTTGATAAAATAACAGACATAATGGGAACAGCTAATGGACCACTTGCTGTCCTCATAACAAATAATCTTCCAGTGGTC
Source organism: Cercis canadensis (assembly GCA_003255065.1). Lineage (NCBI taxonomy): Eukaryota > Viridiplantae > Streptophyta > Magnoliopsida > Fabales > Fabaceae > Cercis > Cercis canadensis. Next base: position 364,761 of record QAOA01003344.1, on the reverse strand, counting down.
ATCAGCATATATAATAAAAAAGAATATAAAAAATGAGAAAACAAAATGAAGCAGTTAAACATGCATAGACTAAAGAAACAGAAAATGCATTCAAATTCCGACCTTTTCTCTCAAGAATCATTTCCAGATATGATTTAGTGATCCAAGGTCCATTTATACCCATCCTTAATGCTTCTGTTCCAACTGTCTGAACAAAAGAAAATTTTCCTTTTTTCTGATTAGTAACTTAAGTAACATAGCAGGTCAAAAAAAATATAATATACATACATAAAATGGACTTGTTATCTACAAGGTCGCAAGCCAACAGCCACAATATTTTAGAAAAGGTGAAGAAACAGAATTTTTGATATATCACTACAGACACAAGCAGAAAAGGGTAAAACAAGAGCATAATCCTAAGCACTAAATTAGCATTGACAAGAACCAATTCATCACAAAAGCTAAAGCAGTTAGGAGAAAGTGGTCTTATATCTAACATGCCCCCGAATGTGAAAGCCCTTTGGGCTTGAAGTGTGGACAAAGCACAGACCCAATTTATACCTTGTGCTGAAAATAAATTTAAAATTATGAGTAGCAGAGTTGGAACTCCTGACCATTTGGTCAAAGAGACTCTGAAACTAAGACAAGAAACAATTCATCCCAAAAGCTTCAGCTGTTGGGAGAAGGCCTAATAATGGTTTTATATCTAACTGTTGACATTTTGAGTGGGCCCCATCCAAGCCTTCATGTTGTGGAGAGTGTTGTGTGAGATATAAAGTGTGCCACTTGTGTCCAAAATGCCTAAGGCATTTGGACTTTNTGTCCTCATAACAAATAATCTTCCAGTGGTCATCAGCATATATAATAAAAAAGAATATAAAAAATGAGAAAACAAAATGAAGCAGTTAAACATGCATAGACTAAAGAAACAGAAAATGCATTCAAATTCCGACCTTTTCTCTCAAGAATCATTTCCAGATATGATTTAGTGATCCAAGGTCCATTTATACCCATCCTTAATGCTTCTGTTCCAACTGTCTGAACAAAAGAAAATTTTCCTTTTTTCTGATTAGTAACTTAAGTAACATAGCAGGTAAAAAAAATATAATATACATACATAAAATGGACTTGTTATCTACAGGTTGCAAGCCAACAGCCACAATATTTTAGAAAAGGTGAAGAAACAGAAATTTTTGATATATCACTACAGACACAAGCAGAAAAGGGTAAAACAAGAGCATAATCCTAAGCACTAAATTAGCATTGACAAGAACCAATTCATCACAAAAGCTAAAGCAGTTAGGAGAAAGTGGTCATATATCTAACATGCCCCCGAATGTGAAAGCCCTTTGGGCTTGAAGTGTGGACAAAGCACAGACCCAATTTATACCTTGTGCTGAAAATAAATTTAAAATTATGAGTAGCAGAGTTGGAACTCCTGACCATTTGGTCAAAGAGACTTTGAAACTAAGACAAGAAACAATTCATCCCAAAAGCTTCAGCTGTTGGGAGAAGGCCCAATAATGGTTTTATATCTAACTGTTGACATTTTGAGTGGGCCCCATCCAAGCCTTCATGTTGTGGAGAGTGTTGTGTGAGATATAAAGTGTGCCACTTGTGTCCAAAATGCCTAAGGCATTTGGACTTTGTGTCACTCTACTTTATATACCCTTTGTTTTTCTCATCTTTAACCAATGTGGGACTTGCTCCCACTCTTTCATTTTCCAACACTCTCCCTCAAGTCCAACTGGCCTTTTTGTCCCAATTGTGACTTGCCATTTTTTTTAATCATTTAAATCTCAGCCTGAGCATTTTCCAACACTAACATTCAAAACAATATGTAGAGTCACTCAAAAGCAAAGACCAAATGTAGTTAAGAAGATCTGATATTAAAAAGGAGCATAATCTAGAGTAACAAGTACAAAAAGAATTCATACTTTCCTATTGGTCCCTCTCAGCACCATGAATGTCTCACCAAGAGCATCAATGGTTTCAAAGGACATAGAAACGTTGCCATTATTGACGGTTGTAGATGCGCGTTTATAACTAACCACAACAATGTACCCAAGAGCCAGCAATCCACCCAATGTCATTCGTCCAACCTGTTTCAACATTTCAAAGCAGAAAAAAATTATAATAAATTTAAAACAAAAATTGTAGCTCTTAATCTTCTAAATCTCCAAAATTTTCAAAAATATATAGTGCTATGCAGATTTACAAAACAAGAGAGACGGATACTCATTCTGGGACAACAATAGTCAGAAAAGGAAAACAGTAACTATTAAGAGGTGAATGAAATCATTTACTCTTGATAGATAACAAACTTGTTAGAAAGGAGAAAAGGATAGAGAAGACATGACCAAGGTAAAATTGGAACTGTATGAAGTATACAAGGCAGAGCACCTAAATGCTAAAGAAAATATTTTAATCAGGCTTAAAATCTCAGACTCCATGTGAACAAAACCTGCAAGAAAACCCATCAATTCTTCTGAGTCAGAGGAAAATGAAACGCTCCTATGGTACAGAATCCAAATTAGAAGTCCTTCACCCTTGAAAATATGCTCCTAGTTCCTACTGAATTACAAACTCCAAAAGCCCTCTATATCCCACAGCAAACCTGAAAATTCAGTCTATCCTCATCATACTTGAAAATAATGCAGTGAACAAATATTCTCACATTATACAGATTCATACATGATTAAGGCCACTACTAATCCCTGTTCTCCAACAATACACTCCACATACCCCTAGAAGACTTGCCTCCCAAACCCATAAAATATATGTCCATCCAGAAAGCACAATATCAAAACCCTTCCTCAGAGACACCAGCATTAAATGTAATATAGAAGACAAATGTAAAGGAACAGAATCATATTATTTTCCATCCAATTTTAGAGCCTCTACATCATTTTTCTTAGTCCTCTGGTGATATATTCTTTAATAATTCTGTATACATGACTTACACTCCACTGATGCTGTTTAATTATTAAAAAGAAAAAATAACCAATAAGATGAAAAGAAATATTATACCTCAAACTCAGCTTTAGGCCTGATAATGAAGTGTTTGTCAACAATCCTCTGGTCACCAAGTGCCAGGTAATATCTAATTCCAGACTGCCGCACTTTGATCCAATCATTTATCCTTGCTTCTTCACTGGCCGAAGGAGGTCTAAGGTACATCTCAATAAAACTGAAAGCAAAATAAAGTTCCTATTGAAATTTTAAATAATAACTTGAGTAAAAAGAAATTAGAGATTGGATCAACTAGATGGCACCAGTCTCCTTTTCTTTTTCTCTCTATCTCTCTACAAACTATCCAACACACTCACTTATCTGTTTGAGCTTCATTTCCTTGAAGAGCAGAACCTGAATGTTCATCAGGGGACTGTCACAAAAACTAAAATTCAGTCAAATATCTTACTCTGAAACACATAAAGGAATCGACAGGTGAGCACCAGAGAAAAGGCAAACCTAGCAAACCAAACCTGTTTGCTAATTTTTGACAAAAAGAATCAGCAAAAAAAAAACTCACATGCGAAATAAGTGACAAATATTGATACTGAGTTGTCGATGATAACTGACCTCACTTCTGCATTTCACCTTGTAGATTGCTTCTCTAAATGATGACACAAAGCTGTTGTTAATTCTGATCTGCCAAAAGAAAATGGAAAAGAAAAAAGGATTAGCAATGAAATTTGGAGATGAGAACAAGCAAGGGATCAACCTGTGCATGATGAAGATCTGGTTCAATGTGCTTCCTAAATAATGGGAAAATGCTGTCAATAAGGTAATCCAGTGAACAAGAATCTCCAATATCGTAACGAACTTTGGAAAGTAGGCTAAAATGAACACCGCCAACCTGATTTATCAAATATATGTGTTAAGCATGAATTATTTATTTGTTTTTAAGATACTGATATATCAACAGAGACTTACAAAGACACCATATAACCATTACATTAATAGAATTTAAAAGTAATGATAAAAAGTACCACAGCAACTCGAATATCCAGTAAAGACCGCAGTTTTGCATGCAGAGCATATGTACCATCAACTATTACCTGAAACCAATTTTGATAAAAATGAATCCAACAAAATTCAAGGATATCCTTGGGAATTATGACAAGCCTTGCTTACCACCCCCAATGAAGTACTCTGTATTGCTTTAAAGCCAATACGTCTCTTTTGCTGATAGTCAAAAACTGGGACTAATGTATCATCACCTTTTGTCAAATCCTAATTGCAACATAGAAGCCAGTTACTGAAGTTTCAACAGAAGAAAAAAAATACTAAACTTTCTCTTTATTATTCTTTCTTCTATTGCTTTCATTTGTTTTAGTTAAGATATAGGAAGAGAGTATTTTGCTAATTTGCAGCACAAAACATGAGGGCTTAGAAATCTTGCAAACCCATTAAACCAATCCAAACACCACAATAATTGTAAAAAGGCTAGACCAACATTTGTGACATGGCAAAGAAAAGGAGAAGCAAAAGCAAACCTCAAGATTCTTGACCAAGGTATCAAAATCTATAGAGTCTAGATCATTCCCTTCATCTACTCCATCTCGATAATTTTCCATCGAAATAAGAGTACAACCAATAACAGATGCCACCTTTTCTGCTAAGCTTCAGGAACCACGAAATTGAAAAAAAACAAATCAGAAAAATGCACGACAGAAATAAACATTTTTCGTCGACAAAATTATGATCACATATACAAAACCAGCAAACAAGAAAGTTACATGATATCAATACCTTGTTTTACCAGAACCACTTGGCCCACCAATGCCAACTGTAACAAGACCCTCTTTTTTCTCTCGGAGTTCTTGGATAGATTTTACCAATAAATAATAGCCATGATCAAAAGACTGCACCATTTCAAACATAGCTTAGCAATGCTTTCCATAGATTTCATGGATCATTAGAACTAGGCAGGTAGAGAAATACATGAATATCAATAACATGTAAATTGAAAAACATAAATATTACCATAATACAAACACACACTATTAAAATGAAAATATCTATCTTACTCCTATTCAGCTATCAAATGCACTTGTTGCTGTAAAGCAGTAAAGGCTATTAGTGCTATCAAATGTTGACAAAAAGGCACAACCTATAATTCGATGCTTGCATCCAAACTAATTCACCCTAGAAACCAGTTTGCTGGTAATACCGTAAACACTGGCTTATCACAAGAGACGCATGTTCAAGAGAAGGAAAAACTTTTGTCAATAATTACTTGCAATGTCACTCCCACGGACCCACTAGTGGATGCATGTCAGCAATGTCAAGCAATACATACTGAAGCACATAATAATGCTCTGAAGAAGATGTGATTCATGCAATGCATTATATATATGCACATAAATTCATTTTTCTCATATAGCTCAGAATCAGGGCCGAAAAATCTGAATATTAGTGTGTGACTGATTACCCAATTTGATATACATACCATTTCAACTCACGTGTAGCTAATGAAGCATATGCTCAACCAAAAGAAAAGAAATGTGATCATAATACTCTCACCAGAGATTAGAATTTTTATTTTTTTTCCAAAAAAATTGTGACCCCATTTAATATGATAATCCAACAAATTCTGAAAGCATAAATCTCAACATTTACAGAAAATTCGTGTTATCCAATTTACAAGCATAAAAAATTTGAGAATCAAAACAAGAAAAGCAGAATCATCAATTAAAAAAATACGAGAGCTTTGGCGTGCATACATACCACATGGAGAGGGAGAGATTGGAGGATGGAGGAAGAAGATGATGAAGTTGAAGGTTGTTGCTGGAAGTAGTCGCGGCCTCCTTCTTGGAACACTCGCTGAACCACTTCATCATCCATTTTCTCACCTGAAAACGTTTCAATCCCCAATTACCAGTTCCCAACTATGAACCTTTTCGTTCTTGCTTGTCAGAGGAATCAATCTGTATATATAAGAAATTGAAAATCGATTTCTAACAGAAGTTACAGTTCCTTCTTTAATTACTTTTTCTGGTTGGTGTGGAAAAACAAAGTCAGAATTTCAGTTACGTTACGTTGGAGGGTCGTCTTTACTTAACTTTCCAAACTTCCACAAGACTCTTTCACATACGCTTTGTTGCTTGAGCCTTGAAGCCTTGAAGCCTTGAACCTCTCTTTTTCTTTTCTTTCTTTTCTGTTTGAGTAAACGTCTCTACCAAATTCAAAATTTAATAAAATAATCTTTAAAATAACACTGATAATAATCTTTAAAAAAAATTAATATGCATAATAAANTGTATAATAAAATAATATTTTAAAATTTAACAAATATTTAATTATTTTATAATTAATATTTTTTTAAGAATTATTTTATTAAATTTTAGATATTTTAAAAACACAAATATATATTTACTCTTTTTATTTTGTTTTGGTATACTTGAAGCCTCAAACTGGGTCTACGTCTCAGTTCTCACAACGACTTTTTTATTTTAGTTTAGAAAATTATCATTTTAGGCCATAAAAATGACTCGTTCATCGATATCATTCTTAAACTTTCAGATTATTTATTTGATACCACAAATAAAATTAATAATTGAAATAATTTATACCATTTTGTTAAGAAATTTTATTTATTTTATGAGTATTAATCCAACACATTAAGAAATCTTGTAAAATTCAAAAAAATCTCAACTTAAATGTTAATATATCTTATTCTTACATTATATATTATATATTGTTTAAATGTTATGTAAAATACATAAAAAATATTATAAATCTAGGTTTTTTAAATTTTTACAATCATTTTACTTGTTTTATGAGTACTAATCCAACATTTGAAGAAATCTTGTAAGATTAAAAAGAATCCCAACTTAAATGTTAATACATCTTGTTTTACACTATATGTTGTATCTTGGTTAAATTATACGTAAAATACACCAAAATCTTGTAAATCTACAATTTGTTTTAAATTTTTACAAGTAATAACCCAACACTTGAAGAAATCTTGTAAAATTGAAAAAGAATCTCAACTTAAATGTTAATACATCTTGTTTTACGTTATATATTGTATCTTGGTTAAATTATATATAAAACACACAAAAATCTTGTAAATTTATAATTTTTTTTAATTTTTATGAGTTATTTACTTATTTTACAAATAATAACCTAACACTTGAAAAAATCTCGTAAAATTAAAAAAGAATCTCAACTTATATGTTAATACATCTTGTTTTATGTTATATATTGTATCTTGGTTAAATTATATATAAAACACACAAAAATCTTGTAAATTTATAATTTTTTTAATTTTTATGAGTTATTTACTTATTTTACAAATAATAACCTAATACTTGAAGAAATCTTGTAAAATAAAAAAAGAATCTCAACTTCAATAATGAGGTTGGTGGAGACGATAGGTTCACGGTGGAAGAAATTATAGATAAATGTAAAACCATCTACTTTAGTGGAAAGGACACAACAGCTAATTTTTTGACTTGGGCATTTCTCCTCTTAGCACAACATCAGGAATAGCAAAGTAAGGCAAGGGAAGAAGTTCTTCGCGTTCTTGGACACAATCATTTACCAATTGCAGACAACTTAAATGACCTTAAGGTTGTAAGCTCAAATTTATATAATCCCCCTTGTATTATAATGTTGCCTAAGAGAATTAGTATACTACATTTTTTTTTATAGGTGAGTACTATGTTACCACCTCTTATGTTATGTTTTTTATGATAGATCTCTCTTAGTTAAGTAGGATCCAATGAGATTTACAATGTGATTTTAGTGTCATTGCGAAGTTATTAAAAAATTGAGTCATCGAGTATATGTTAAAACACACAGTTTTCAATAAAATATAAAAATAATACGATATAATAAAGCGTACCAATAAGTAAACTTGAAAAAGTTATTTTTTAGCACGTTTTTTTATATCGTATCGTTCTTGCATTTTATAAAAAACTGTATGTTCGAGTAAATATCAGGTGATCTAATTTTTTGATATCTTTGCAATAACATCAAAATCGCATTATAACTCTCAGTAGATCCTATGCGTAAATAGAAATGGTAGCATAAGAGAGTGATAGTTTAACCCTGACCTTTTCTATACATGTAAGTATGAAGATTACAATGCAATAGTACTAGTTTATATAAAAATACTAAACTCTATATTGCACGGGTATGGGTACACGTTTCATACCCGGTACAATATTAAAAAATATCAATATTAAAATTCTCAAGCATTAAAAAATATTAATTATTAATCCTTAGCAAATAAATAACAACTAACAACTAATTAATATTAAATATTAACCCAAAATATAAATTATCAATCAAAATTCCAGCAATATAAACAAATTAATTTAAAAGAATTGGACACAGCACGAAATGGCGTCGTTTGCCAACTACCTGCACATGCCACAACTTCACGAAACGACGTTATTCCACTTAGTCCAGTGATCGACCCCCTCAAAACGGCGTCGTTCCACTTAGTCAAATGACCAGTCCCCTGAACGATGTCGTCCCAAAATGACCGACTCTTCTCTAGACGTTTCGCGAACATTTTTTTTTGACAAAACTTAGCATTTCAAAACGGAAAAATTAAGAAAAAAAACAAATTTTTTGCATTTCCTTCGTATGATACGCGTTTTGGTCTGCCCCCGAAACAGGTACGTGCTGATTTTTCACGTTTCGTGCTTCTAAGACTAAACTAATATTTAAGATTTTCTTTAGGAAAAGATTGGTACTTTATTCATATATTTTTATTTGCATTACCTCCCCCATTATTGTTTTTTTGTTTGACTTCAACTTACCGCCATTATGGGCGATCGCAAAAAGTCAGAGAGTGAGTGAGACCTTCCCAGTTGACTCTGCAGAGATTTATTTGTTTCCAATTTCTATTCCTTCTAATCCATAAGCAAAGGACGTGTTCCAGTTTTTCTTCGAAATCTCTGTAGCTTCCATTGCTAAGGTGAAAATAAATACTCGTTATTTCAGCAATCTAACTCATTTCCTTTAATTTCTCTTGTATTTTGTTTCTTAATTCTACTTCTTCTTCTATTCCAAGTTTTGGAGAGCATAAATTTTCTTGCTTTATTAACCTTCACTTAAGAATATGCAATCTTCTTATTTGATCATGAAGTTGGGTTGCTCTGAAAGCTGAATTTGATGACAAAAATTGCCCCTTTTTTGTTTTTCCCTCAATCAGGTTTCAGCAAAGTGTAAAATCTGGGGAAGAAGATTGCTTCAGCTTTTGGGTCCTTCAGTTTCAGTTCTCTCTCTGATTTCACTATCAATTCACCATGAACCTTCTTGTTGTTGTTATTTTAGTTGTCCTCTTCTTATACTTGCTGAAAATTTCCCACTCAATTTTCTGGGTCCCATGGAAAATCCAGTGGCATTTCCACAAACAGGGGATAGGCGGTCCTGCCTACCGTCCCATCTTTGGGAATTCAGCTGAGATCCGAAGCCTATATGCTGAAGCTCTATCAAAGCCAATCCCTTTTGACCACGATATCCTAACACGTGTGGTTCCTTTTTACCATAGGTGGTCAGTCATGTATGGGAAAACTTTCCTCTACTGGTTTGGGTCAAAGCCCCGGTTAGCAATATCCGACCCGGATATGATTAAGGAGGTGCTGGTGAATAATGGTGGGAAAATTGGCAAAGTGCCCTATAACCCAAATTCTAAGTTGCTCTTTGGACAGGGACTTGTGGGGCTAACGGGTGATAAATGGGCAATTCATAGAAGAATCATTAACCAGGCCTTCAATATGGAGCTTGTTAAGGTGGGTGGGTGCTATTGTGAGTTTGTGTTGTTCACAACTTTTTGGTATCTATTTGCAATTTCTAAGGATTCCATGAAAATTTTTGAAGGGTTGGGTGCCAGAAATTGTGGCAAGTGTTACAAAGATGGTGGAGAAATGGGAAGAAGAAAGAGGAGGAAGAGATGAATTTGAGATGGATGTGCACAAAGAGCTTCATGATCTTTCTGCAGAAGTTATATCAAGGACTGCTTTTGGCAGCAATTTTGAAGAGGGCAAGCATATTTTCAACTTACAAGAGCAGCAAATGCATCTTTTCTCACAGGCAGTTAGGAGTGTATATATTCCTGGATTTAGGTAACCATGCAAATTCATCTTCTGATAAAGGAATCCTAGAATGACTATATAAAACTGAACTATATTATTGACATTCAGGGTCTTGCTATCATCTTGCTTGATGTTATTTACTATGATAGGCAATTATTTGATGACATTTCGGTATTCATGCTACAATTTTATTTTGATGAGTATAGGTCGATAGTAACGTATCACATGATTAGATGTAAGATCTTTACTATAACAACCAAGAAATCTTACTGATCCTTTCCTTTTTTTTGTGAACATCAACCTTACTTATGAGTTTAATAATAAATACAAGAGAAGAAAGCATTGTAATTTATGATGATGTCCCTTTTATCACAAAAAAAGGAAAAAAGTTATGATGATGTCCTAAGAGGCCAACTACAGTTCAGTTCTCTATTTAATTTATAAGGTACTATCCGTTTTGGATGCTTGAATTTTGCTTCATTGAATCTTCTTACATGCCATAAGATGACAAATGTAGTGACTTACCCTACCCAATTGTTAGTTCTATGCATTAAAAACTTATCTATGTTTTTTCAATTAAAATCCAAATGTTGCTTGAAATATTTTGTCTTCTTGAACTGGGGTTACTGAGTTTTACCCTTTTCCTTTTGAAACTTTGATAAAAGAATAGATATTTGCCAACCCAGAAGAACAGAGAGAGATGGAGACTAGAAAAGGAAACTCGTGAATCAATTCGGAAGCTAATTGATACTAAGAGCAATCTGAGAGGAAATGCAAGAAACCTACTAAATTCGTTGATGCTTACACACAAGAATGACGTTGGTGGAGAAGATAGTTTGGGAGTGGAAGAAATTATAGATGAATGTAAAACCATCTACTTTGCTGGAAAGGACACAGCAGCTAATTTGTTGACTTGGGCACTTCTTCTCTTAGCACAACATCAGGAATGGCAAAGTAAGGCAAGGGAAGAAGTTCTTCTCGTCCTTGGACACAATCAGCTACCAATTGCAGACAACTTAAATGACCTTAAGATTGTAAGCTCAACTTTGATTAATCTCCCTTGCATTATAATGTTGTAGAAGAGAATTAGTATAATACATTGTTGATATATGTGAGGATGAAGATTACAATAAAACTGTAACATTGAAAACTAGTTCCCAGTGATTTATCTGTTAATACAGCTAGGTGTTCTCTGGTTTGTCGCATTGTCTGTTGTCTGCATTGAACCTTTGCTAAAGCTTTTAATTTGAGTTATCTACAGAATGCCGAATGAAAAGAAACGGCTAAATGATTTTGAACAATAAAAGTAAGGCCTTAATTAAGAATGTAACTAATACATGCAACTTTGGTGAAGTATATGAAATGTGTAAATATATAAACAATCAACTGAATTATTAGAATTATACATCATTAGGTACCTTGTTTGCTTGCAAAATACGTTTTCACTAATGGTGATTATTGTTGCTTTACATTAATTTCCAACAGGTTGGCATGATAATCAATGAAGCACTTAGGCTCTACCCTCCAGCTGTAATGCTAATGAGGCAAACATCTGAGAAGGTTATGCTAGGGAACCTTAGTGTTCCTGCTAACACACAACTCTACTTGGCGCTGACTGCTGTTCATCATGACAAAGAGATTTGGGGAGAAGATTGTAACAAGTTCAATCCCATGAGATTCAGTGAACCTCGAAGGCATTTAGCTGCATTTTTCCCTTTTGGGTTAGGCCCTAAAACCTGCGTGGGTCAAAATTTAGCACTTGTTGAGTCAAAGATTGTTCTTGCTTTAATCATTCAACATTACAGTTTTGTGTTATCTCCAACCTATACTCATGCTCCTATGCTCTTTATTACTTTGCAGCCTCAATATGGTGCACAAATCCTCTTCACGAGGATTTCATATTGAAGGATGTTATGCCCTTTTCTTTTTTCTGTGTCTTCTGTATTTTAAAAAATTATAAACATTGTATATATGTAAAGAGATTTATTTACGTTTACATAAACCTTTGGTATGTGAAAAATTGTAAAATCTTTGTTGGTAGCTGCTGATAGTTTTGCAGCTCGAGACATCATAAATATTTTGGATTAATTATGACCATTTTCCTTTTATTTTTTCTTAGCCAAATATATTACATTACAATTTATGTTTACATTATTCGATCAGGAAGTTAGGTATCCCACTAATTATTGCTGATGCTTTGAAACTCTATAAAAGAAATTGACTTATTTGAAACTTTGAATTCTATGAACTTTTTTTTTTTTTTCGTATTTTGTTTGCGACTTTGAATTCGAACACATAGAAATTGAATCCAGATTGAGAAAAGACTTTAGTGCAAAGAGATAGATCAAAATAGTCAATATCTCGCTTAACACCACGTTGAATTGATCTCTTCCTTGAGGACTTGGGAAAGTTCATTAAGTTTGAATTCTACCACACTTTACGCTATCCTTTTCTTTATTCCTTTTGTCTCTTTTTATTTTCATTTGTCAAAGATAGTCTTATGAAGCTACGACAGATGGAAAGCACAAGAGCCTCTAGGACTATCTTTGACAAATGAAATTGAATTGAATTTGTTTGCTTCCCACAACATCCATGGTGACGTTAATTAGCCCTTGGTATATTTTTAAAAAAAGATATATTTAAGTGGAGATATAAAAAATAGAATTTAAATTTAATATTTTAATTATTTTTAAGAGATTTGTAAATCAATTATATTGTATATGCTTATAATCCTTGTTACTTATTTTATGTTATTTAAACATTAAAAATGTAACATTATGTAATAATGTATATATATAATTATATTTAAATTTAATTTCTCTAATTAATTTTTAAATAGACTGATTTGAATAATTTTTTTATAATATATACGGGCTATGTATGTGATATAAAATATAAGCATGTAAATTAAGATTTGTAAAATTTTTAAATAAATAATTTTTTCTATATATTTTAATTATAATTTTTAAGATTTGAACACAAAATTTATAAGTCTTAAATATAATTTTAGTACCATTTAATTAGAAACTATTTAATAAATATACACTCTATTGATTNAAAAAAAAAAAAAAAAAAGGTTAACAGGAAAAGGAAAAGGGAAAAGCAGAGAAATGATGGTTGGATCCATTTCCTTAATCTGAGCTACTGAAAGTCAACGCCCTCGGTGGTCGCCCCCACTACTTTTTGCTTTGTTTTGTTTGTTAGTGCATTTTTCTATCATCTTTCCGCGTGTTCTCCTCATTGACTGCGTCACCATCCGCGCCACTTTGCTATCTTGCGCCCTCCTTCTTTTCTTTTGTTCATTGTACAATGCAACTCGTCTCATCTTACTACCATGAACCTCACCTATCCCATTTCTTCTTTTCTAAAAAATTAATATAATTCTTTTTATAGATGATGGGATAAACGACCCATAATAATATTAACAATATCATAACCATTTTCTTTTTTATTTCCATACATATCGCTGAAAGAAAAAGTTAAAAATTTCACTACTTTGTTATTTATTAAAATGTCAAAAAATCTAAGCCACTAAAATATGGTTAGTGATAAATGATTTGGATAGTACACATAAGAGTTTAAATTTTTTTGCCTTCATATAATTAAAAAAAAATGTCAAAAACTGTGAATTTACCTATAAATTACTTCACACCATGACTAATCATGAATTTAACACTTTTTAAGATTGGGTTATTTGTTCATATACATTACCATAACACTAAAACTTATACATTCAATTTTAGCATCAATTCTTATAAAATAGTAAAATACACTCTAAGAATAGGAAAATATTAAAGATCTTGAACACAATAAATAATTATAAAATTATTACAATTTAAAGACATCTATATATCATCATTGGACAAACATTACATTAAAACAAATGATTTGNTATATATCATCATTGGACAAACATTACATTAAAACAAATAATTTGAGTTATAATATTAAAATTTTAATATTTCATGAACTCAAGAAATGTTAAATATATTAATCTCAAATAATAAATGATAAAATAACATATTAATAAAGAAAAGTTTTAACTCAGTGAAACGTACTCGAATTATAAAATTGGTATCTTTACTCTTTTTTTTCTTCTGATTCAAATCTCCTTAAGTGTAAATATAATTATTATTTATCTATATAAAAAAATAGTATATTGATTAGTTGTAATAATAGTAATTAGTTAAAGTCTTTTTGTTAAGAAGAATGTTAAATTTAATACCTAATTATCCATTAAAATATAATTTAAGTGAGTTCATCACTTAATGCATAGAAAAAATGGATTATTAGTGTACAAGGATTTTCATGATTTGGTAGAAGCAAGTGAGGTAGTTAAGCTGATGCAAAAGCAAATTTTATCAACAAGGCTTACCCGTTAGAGAATTCTAGCTTAGGCTATACAGTACACATGTACGGAAGGAAGCTCCACACAAGTTAGCTACACCAAAACGTGGCTCCTATCATGTGGCTTACAAGAGAGCCTCCCAATTACTAACATGAACTAAGCTGCACCCTAGCTATCCCTATTTTCCATAAAATAATATTTGATTTCGTACATGGTAGGGTGCAGAGTGCGCAGGATAAGAGTCGCAGAACTCCACCCTCTCGTGTCTCTGAGTCTGACTCCACCTTTATCATAGTCAGCGTGCGTCACTCATTTCATTCCCACACCAAATTAAGACAAAGGCACACAACACAGCACATAACAGCACAGCACCCACTTGCTTCCTTTTTCTTCTTCTGCTGCTTCGTGATCATCCTTTGCCCTTTCCTTCTCAACCCATGGAGGGTCTTCCTCAAGGTTACCGTCCCAACGTTGGTGTCTGTCTCATCAACTCCCATGATCAGGTTCTGCATCAGCTTCTTTCTCTGTCTGTCTCTGATATTATTAATTTATAGGACTCTGTTTTTCCTTTACTTGTTTTTCTAATTACTAATAAATGAAGTGGGTTTTCCTTTTGTTACTTAGGATTGTAATTTTGGTTGGCAATTATGTTTCTTGATTTTTATTTGTGCATATTCAGGAAGCTTTTTTCGTTTGTTTTTGGTGTGTTGAAGCTGCAAAATGGACTTGTTATCTAAAAGCGTTTTCTTTACATTAATTTTTGTTTGATTCTTTGGAATTCTCCAGTTTTCTAGTGTTAATTCTAGTTTACTGGTAAATATTATTCTTGTTTGGTAAAGGGTATTTTATATCTTAATTCAGTAACCAAGGAGTAAGACTCAAGTTGAGTAAACTCTTTTGCTGATATTTTCTTCGGCACAGTGTTTTTCTTATCTAGAATGGAAAATTGGGTTGTTATGTAAACCTTTTTTTTTTTNTTTAAACTTTTTTTTTTTTTTTTTTTAAAAAAAAAAAAAAGAACTTGTCATGGTTGCTTTTAGAACAAACTGATCCAAATGAAAATCAGCAAGAGTTTTATAAACTTTGTATTTGTTTGAGATCATATGTTCTGTACTGGATTCAGTCAAACTTGGCCGCAGTTTGCTGCACATTGTTAAATGAGCTTATTGAAATGTGTGAAAAGTGTCTTAGTTTCTTGTCTCTTTTCTTCTTTCTTCACTCTATGTCTGAGCTTAGCCAAAAAGATACAAAATGCTGAGAAGAAAACTGGTAGTTTGAATTTGAGATGCTATGACCTTGTGGCCTTCTTTGTATATATGTTTTAGAGAAAATTATAATCATATGCTACTCAGCATATCTTCAAAGTGTTGGAGAGAAAATGTTTTCATGTCATATATTTTGACTTTGGAAATTTTTCTTCAGGTTTTTGTGGCTTCTAGATTGAATGTTCCAGGAGCATGGCAAATGCCTCAGGTGACCTTACATTATGTTTTCCTTGATATAACATATTTTTCTTATGAATTCAAATGAGTTAATAACTGAGAAAGAATTTTGATGCAAAGACATCTTGTGGTACAGAACCTGTTAGTGGCTCGCATTGATTGAATCTCAGTGATTTTTTTTTTTTTGGGTGACGAAACTACTAACAAAAATTAGATAGCACATTAATTGTAAAGGATCTTAATGCTTCAATATCTGAATTTTGTTGCAAACAACTATTGCTGCTGCACATGGTGAGAGCTGGAAACGGTTAGGACTTAACCTCTATTGGCATTCTGATCTCTGCTGTTGACATTGTCATCTGTGGAGATCTTTCCTATAAAACCAAAGACAGTGTTACATTATAATTAGACCTCCTTTAATAATTTTGTTAAGTTGATTGTCATTTCCAGTCATCTTCAACAGCAAAAACTTCTCTTTCTATTGTGTATCTGGGTCTATTTTGGCTTTACAGTATACTTGGCAGCCTTTCAGTATTGCATAGATGATCCTGCACAAGGATTTGGTTCCTGGCCAATGCATAAAGTGGATTCTTTTTACATTTTGGTTATCTTTTGGGTTAATCATAATTTTCCTTTGGTTTTGCCTGTAATATTCACATTAATGTCCTGATCTAGTATAATTTTGTTTTTTTCTATGATCCACTGTTCATTTCCTTTCATGTCTTAAATCTCAGGGGGGGATTGAAGATGGTGAGGAGCCCAAATCTGCTGCCATGAGGGAACTGCGAGAAGAAACTGGAATTGTGTCTACTGAAATAATTGCTGAGGTTTGCACAATAATTTTGCTCTTATGATTTGGTTGCTTCTGCAAACAACAACTAATGTCGATGCTTACATCTAAGCTTGATTAATGGGTGATATCTCACAGCATCCAAATATTAATGTGACTGCATAACAATGTTATTATTGTGTATTAAAATTATAAAAATCAATGTCAGAGTAGCAAGGAAATAGAAAAACATTAGCCTAATTCAGGAGAAGCTCCTGTACATTTTCCTGGATATGCTGCATTATGATGTAATAATTGAGTGGAGGTTAATCTTTTCGTTCATATGACTGAGGTTGTGCTTTACAGGTTCCACAATGGTTGACTTATGACTTCCCACCTGCTGTGAAGGCAAAAGTGAATCGTCTCTGGGGAGGTCAATGGCATGGGCAGGCACAAAAGTGGTGTGCTTTTCTTTCTTTCTTTTTTGGTTATTGACATAAACACATACTTGACATTCCGTAGAAGAAAAGGTTGATACTAGCATTAGAAACACTTTATTTGTTTTAAAATTTGACAATTTTATATCATGAAGATCATATATATGATCTACAAGTTGATTAATTCCCTTGAAGTATTTGGATATGTACCGCCTTCTTTGATGATCTTTCCATTTTCTTGGAAAGATTTTATGTTCCAACCCAATCTTATCACTTATGTCCCTGTTCTTTTTGTAACTTTTGGTCATACATGGTCTTGATCAATTTATACCATCTCTCTCCATTGCATGTTTAGGAATTGATTGAAGGAAACTTTTGTTTGAATAATTATAGCATACACATATACATTTACACATTTACTCACACACGCACTCATGTAAATGTATTCATGTATTTGAAATGATGTACACCTGGAGTGAACAAATCTACCCATAAGTTAATTATAGAAAGAGATTGAAATCAAATCACTTTGTTGAACAGTAATATTCATGATAAGAAATTGTTCAATACATTTTTTGGTTCAGTTATCAATTTTTCTATTTCTGTTCATTCCCAGTCAGCAAGATCTGTTATCTTTTCTTATTTTCTGTATCATATGATCACTTTCATTCTCGTCCTTGGGTGTTTCTGACATATATCTGGTCGTTCTTAGAAGTGCTCACAGAGAACAAGTGATAAAATAGGAAATCTTTTGATTTGTCTTGTCACAGTGTGCATCTAGGGAATTCAGGTTATAGACTGTAATATTGTAAAGGGAAGGGAAGGAAACTAATCTGTGGGTACTTCAGAGTTTCTGAACAGATGGTAATTCATGCATCATTCTCTCTCTTTGTGCAAATAAATGAGCTCAACTGAGAATGAGGTTACATAAAGGTTTGAATCGTTTGATATTCTACTAGTGAAGTAGTCTTCAATAAGTCCATAATGCTTGTTGATACATAGAGGCTAGAGGTTTTAAGCAAGGCATAGCATTATTTAACTGGAAGCGGGATGAATATCTGAAGATGCGTTGCAACTTTCTCTAATTAGAATAACTACTAACTTAAATAGCTTGAACAGTTGAAAGAAAGTGTGCGGTTGGTCCACCTGATGTTGTAGTGTTCTAGATGATTATTTTCTTTTGTTTGTAGCATCTTTTCTTCACCAAAATGAAATTTCGGTCTAGAAAAATGTTAGTGGACACGAGAACTTCTTATGAGTTGCCAAGGTTGCTCCAACCATACTCTTAGTCTCTAATGAATTTCAGCTTGAGAGAAAACTGAGCTCATTCATCATATATTGATTCTGGAACACGGTAGATTCTTTGGGCCTGCACTTACTGAGAATGTCTACTAAATAAATCACTGGAGGTTACATTATGATAGAGTTCTTTTGTCCTTTTCCTCCTTTATCATTACTGTTGTTCCTGGTACTATTCATAGTACTGCTCCTCCTCGAAGAAGTTAACAATTCATTATTGTTTGTTTTCTGCCCATTTTTATTTGTTGTTATGTGTACTCATGTAATTATGTGGTCCCTATGAGATGCACATTTGAGTTTGTCATTTCCCTTATTAAATGTCAACTTAGGTGAAATTATGGACATAGCTAGCAAGTTGGTAGGTTCCCAAGCTTACTACGTTTCAGTTGTGAGAATGGACTTTTCTTCATTATTCAGTTCTATGATTGTGCTTTTTAGTAAGAGTTTATTTGCTTATGGAATACCTGAATATTTTTCCAAAACTGTCTTTTCTGACATTGAATTTGAACATTTGATAGGTTTCTTATGCGATTAACAAAAGATGACAGTGAGGTCAATTTAGCTATCGGCGAAGCAGAACCAGAATTTGCAGAGTGGAAATGGGCAAGCCCCGAAGAAGTTATTGAGCAGGTTAGCAGCAAAACCTTGCTTGCAAATCCTATTTTTTTGATTATTTTGTCTCTTTGAGAGTCTGATTGAGGGTAACTGATTACAGGCAGTGGATTACAAGAGACCAACCTATGAAGAAGTTGTAAGAACTTTCAAACCTTACTTTCAGGGGAATGCAATATCTGGCAAATGTAAATCAACAAAGTGGTGAATAATGTGAGCTTGCCTTGTAGTTTTATCCATTTGCTTAACTAATTCCACTTACCAAGTTTGGATAGAACTCTCCTCTTTGTAAATGAATGATAGTTAGAACTTCTCATTAGATGCTTTCCTTCTTGTAATAATGAGATATATGTGCAATGCCTAGTTTCTCTTCCAAACTTTGCTGAAAGGATAACTGTGAATGTGTATACAAGTGGTAAATAAAGTAGGAAGCGTGGTGATGCAGAATAATGGAACATTATTGTCAGTGTCGATGTACTAGGTTTCTGAAGCAATTTTGTCATTAAAGAAAAACTGCAGCTCTCAGTAATTCATGTCCCCTCAATAAAGTACTAGGTTTCTTCCCACTTGTGACAATAAACTATTGGGATTTCATCTTCATTTCACTGAAGGGGGAGTTTTAAGACATTCTTTTCTCTTAATCCATATGGGCAAGAAGGACTGTAATTCATGTCCCCTCCTGAAACATCTGTTAAGGGTTTGTTTGAGAGTTGAAGGGGAAAGGAAGGGGAATGATACAAGAGGAAATGGAGAAAAAGGAAAGGAAGGGAATAGGAGGGACTTTTCTCTCCCTTGTTTGGATGATTAAAATGAGTAAAGGGAGAGGAAATGAAAAAAAAGAAATAAAAAAATTATAAATTTACAAATTTATCCTTTATTTATAAAGTAAATATATTTTATATGAGATTTAATAATGTGGTTCACTTTTTTTTTAAAAAAAAAATATAATATATTTAATAATATATTTCAATTAGAGAGAGAGAAAGTAGTTAAAAAAATAAGTAATTTTTTTTTATTGTAAGTCCTACATTAATGGATAGTGTGGAGATAAAATAAAAAATATTGTTTGGAAAAGAATTTGAAAAAATAAATAGGGGTATAATAATAATTATTCTTTTTTTTTTTTTCAAACTCTTCAAATTGGAGGAACACAAAAGTAAAAGTAAAAAATGAATGCAAAGGTTTGAGGTTATTCTTTAGTTTCATTTTCTTTTTTAATCTTGAACTTTTAAAAAAGGGGGATGAACACATTTATTCATTTATTTTTCTCTTTTTTCTCCTCAATTTTAACTCCCAAACATAGGACTTTGACTTAAAAATTACATTTTTTAAACTTATTTACGTAATTATAACATTTTTTTCAACTTATTTACCCCAATATTACACTTTTAAAAATTTACAAACTAAAAAAAAATATGAATGGGTCCCATCAGACAAACCAGTGGATCCACGGCGTGTCCACGTGGGACATGCCAGTGGGCCTAGGGCGTGTCCCCACACACTCCTACACTTATGTACTTTTGCCAATTTTTGAGAAAATGTCAAATGGTCAATATAAGTTTGGCCTATTGTCTTATGCAAGGACAAAGATGCAGGGCAAAAGTGACAATAAGCTAGTTGTGTCAGATGCAGGGGACATGCTTTGGGTTCATTGGCGTGTTCCACGTGGACACGCCATGGGCCCATTGGCATGTCTGGTAGGCCCTGCCACTTTTGACNTTTTAAACTTATTTACGTAATTATAACATTTTTTTAACTTATTTATCCCAATATTATACTTTTAAAAATTTACAAACTAAAAAAAAATATGAATGGGTCCCATCAGACAAATCAGTGGATCCACGGCGTGTCCACGTGGTACATGCCAG
Source organism: Cercis canadensis (assembly GCA_003255065.1). NCBI lineage: Eukaryota > Viridiplantae > Streptophyta > Magnoliopsida > Fabales > Fabaceae > Cercis > Cercis canadensis. The sequence goes on along the minus strand of QAOA01003344.1, from coordinate 343,949 downwards.
TGGGCCTAGGGCGTGTCCCCACACACTCCTACACTTATGTACTTTTGCCAATTTTTGAGAAAATGTCAAATGGTCAATATAAGTTTGGCCTATTGTCTTGTGCAAGGACAAAGATGCAGGGCAAAAGTGACAATAAGCTAATTGTGTCAGATGCAGGGGACATGCCTTGGGTTCATTGGCGTGTCCCACGTGGACACGCCATGGGCCCATTGGCATGTCTGGTAGGTCCTGCCACTTTTGACTTAATTTTTTTTTAGTTTGTTAATTTTTTAAAAAAGTGTAATATTGAGATAAATAAGTTAAAAAATGTTATAATTGTGTAAATAAATTTGAAAAATATAATTTTTAGGTCAAAGATCCCCCAAACATACCCTAACTGTTCTGAGTTATATCAATAAAGAATTTTGAATGTTTGCAAAATTCTTTACCTCTTATGAGTTTATACATAGATTTTATCTTTGCATGTTGTTCTCTTTAAAACTTGAATATGTTTTGGGGAAGACATGAATCACATTCCTTCTCATCATTGTTACGCAAATAGGAAAAGTACAAAGTTCTTAACTTGACGCCTACTATGTGTTTTTTTTAAATGAAAAGACAAATAACCTTTCCTCCAACACAAGGAGGAATCAAAATATGGATATTATATATATTTTTTATTAATATTATGAGTATTTTCACTTTATTTAATTAACAAATGAGATTAATCTTGTTTTGATGGTTAGAACAATTATAATTTAACCTTATTCAATAATGTTTTCACTAAACTTTAAACTTTTGATTACAGCCAAAGACGTACATCCAAAGTTTAACTTGCTACCAATTCAACCTTGTTAGTTGGATATTATATATATATATATATATATATATATATATATGATGCTCTTGGAAGAGGAAATGCAAATGAAGCAGATTCTTAACTTGGCAAATTCATAAGAAAATTGCTTTCTAGTTCTTCAGAGAGGCAGTCTCTATACATGAGCATGAGTTTGTTTAAAAATTGAAGTAAAACTACATTTCTATATATAAAATTATATTTTGCACAGTACACCCAACGTGGGTGGACTGAGTTAACCTTAAAATTTCTTGTTCCTTTATAACAAGAGATTGCAACAAATAATCCTTTTTTGAAACGCTGGTGATGTTTGGTAAGAAAAAATGTAACATGACAATCATTATATTTTATGTGTCTAATCAAATCTTTCTAATGTATAAATGTATACGTGCCCAATTATTATTATTATTTTGTTACACGAGAGATTTAAATGCTACAAATTATTTATACTTATCATCATTAGATCACATTCAATAGATTAAAATTTAAGGTGCCACTTATTTTATTTTTAGTTATATGATGACAAAGAGATTTAAATCCTTTATCTTTTATAAATTACTTAAATTTCTCACCATTTGATCATACCTAGTAACTTGAGATGCCACTTATTTAATATTACAACTCATTTGAATACTACAAGTAGGGTAAATAACTAAAATAATTTATCTTGCCTTTTTCTAAAATTAGTCATAATATTAAGGGTGCTATATTATAGAATGTGATATAAGTTATATTTTTTATGTTTTTACACAAGTTTAGTTTTTTATCAGTTTGACATAGTTAATATAATTTAAATTTTACTAAATTAGATATATTGAAATTTTTTAAATGAATTTAATAAAATTCAAATTATATAAAAATAAAATTGTGTAAAAAAACTAAGATATGACATTTTAAGGTGTAGTATAGCACCCCATAAATTAACATAATAAAAATAGGCCACGTGTATGAGGCTAAAAGCTCTTGTTTTCCTTTACTCTAAAAAAAAAAAGTTTGTTTTCCTTGATTTAAATTATGTGATTTTTTTGAACGTAACATTTTTTTTTATTAGATTGACGGAGCATCATTAAATAAGTGGTGATGTGGTAACATTAATCTTAATTATTTATTTTTAATAGTTAAAATTAAATGTTTACACATTAATAATTATTAATATTATTACGTTAAAAAAGTATTGCATATTAGGGGTGTTCACAACCCGGACCACCGCAGTAAACCGATAGAAACCGACCGAAAAATAGCGAATCCAACGGTTCCAAATGAAGGCCGGACGGAATCGGATGGCTGATATTTGAGATCTCGGTTTGGACCGGTCGGTTCGGTTTTCACTCAATAAAACCGGAGTAAACCGAACCCGACCGAACATATATCTAACATTATCTTTTCTCCTCGTTTTTCGCGCCTTCACATCTCCCTCCCCGAGTCATTTCAGATTCCTCTTTCTTCTCTCGTGGTCTCTCTCCTTCACTTTGCTAGTCTCTGTAATTTTGCTCGTTCTAATGTCGTTAGGAAGGGGAAAAACTCCGACAATGGAAAGAAAAGGAACGAACAAAGAGACCCAGAAAGCATGGAAAAGGATCCCACTGAAAAAGCTGAATCCAACCTCAACTCTGAGAAAAACAGGGGAGCTGAAAGTGCTGGTAATTGTAATGGAGAAAACCAGAGCAGCAACTCAAAAATTGGCAGGAACTCACCGGATAAGTCACCAGTTTGTAATTAGGCTCCAACAACGGCGGACCATAAGGGAAGTCAAAGTGAAGCAGCCGCTGGGAAAAGTGGCAGAGGGGGTTATGCTAAGAAGAAGAAAAAGAATTTGTAGATAATAGAAACCGATACAACCCACCCGCTACAAACCGTACCGATTATAACCAATTTCATCGGTTCTTTGTTCTGGTTGGTCGGTGACGGGTGAGAATTTTCCCAACCCGATGGTCATCGGTCGGGTGAGATTTGGCACCAAAACCGATCGAACCCGACCATGAACACCCCTATTGCATATCTTGAGTAATTATATTATTAAAAAATTAGGGCTAATGCCCTGTGGGCCAGTGGGCCGAGAGTCAACTTACTCACAGCGCAAAGGCGTAGAGTATAAAGAGCATGAGGAGTTGGAGTGAGCTTGGGAGTCGTGACGGTTCTACAGTTCCACTCTCACAACACAACTCCAAGTTTCCAACCGTCCCTTCATGCGGCACAAACTACAATACAGTTACTTGTTGCTCTCTCTGAAGAGTGAAGCTCAGCCATGGAAGACCCTCAACCTCAATCCCTTCCTGCCTCCGATTCCAGGCCCATCCGCGTGATGGGTAAGCTCAGAGACTCTCTATTGTCTGAGCTTGCGGCAATGAATCCCTCCATCTCCGTCAACTCTGACCATGGTTCCCTCATTCAGCGCCGACTTCAAGAGCTTTTCAACTCCTTCCACACTCCTACTCACCCCCCATACGCGTTGGTAACTCTCAATTCTCCTTCCGCTCTTCTGTTTTTGGGGTGTGTTACAGATGATTATGTTTATAGCATTGTTCCCTCTCGCCTAAATATGAATTTTTGTGGCATTTTGTTGATTTTGGAATTGGAATCATGAAAAGTGTTTAAATGTAGTGGGTTCTGCATCAGCTTCTTTCCCTGTCTGTCTCTGATATTCTTAACTTGCAGGACTCTGTTTTCCTTTACTTGTTTTTCTTATTACTAATAAATGTAGTGGGTTTTCCTTTTGTTACTTGGGATTGTAATTTTGGTTGGCAATTATGTTTCTTGATTTTTATTTGTGCATATTCAGGGAGTTTTTCTTCATTTGTTTTTGTGTGCTGAAGCTACGAAATTGAATTGTTATCTAAATGCTTTTTCTTTTCACTAATTTTTGTTTGATTCTTTGGAATTCTCCAGTTTTCTAGTGTTAATTCTGTTTTACTGGTAAATATTTTTATTGTTTGGTAAGGGGTATTTTATATCTTAATTCAGCAACCAAGGAGTAATACTCAAGTTGAGTGAACTCTTTTGCTGATATTTTCTTTGTTGGAGTGTTTTTCTTATCTAGAATGGAAAATTGGGTTGTTACGCAAACCTTTTTTTTCCAAAAAAAGAAAAAACTTGTCATGGTTACTTTTAGAACAAACTGATCCAAATGAAAATCGGCAAGAGTTTAATAAACATTGTATTTGTTTATGTCAAACTGAGATCATATGTTCTGTACTGGATTCAGTCAAACTTGGCCACAGTTTGCTGCACATTGTTAAATGAGCTCATTGAAATGTGTGAAAGGTGTCTAAGTTTCTTGTCTCTTTTCTTCTTTCTTCACTCTATATCTGAGCTTAGCCAAAAAGTTACAAAATGCTGAAAAGCAAACTGGTAGTTTGAATTTGAGATGCTATGACTTTGTGGCCTTGTTTGTATATAATGAATTCCATGAGAAGTGTTTAAATTTTATTTAATTGATTCTGATTTTGTTTCTTGCTTTCTTTCTTTCTTTGTGTGTTTTCTTCTTTTGGGCTGTGTTTTAGATGATACAGAGAGCAGTAATGGAGTTGAATGATACAACTGGGTCTACTGAGGAGGCAATCTCAGAGTTCATTAAAAGGGAATACAAGGATTTGCCTTGGGCCCATTTGAATATTTTGGGTCTTCATTTGAGAAAGCTTTGTGATACTGGGGAGCTTATGTGTACTGAAAGTGGGAGGTATNAGATGATACAGAGAGCAGTAATGGAGTTGAATGATACAACTGGGTCTACTGAGGAGGCAATCTCAGAGTTCATTAAAAGGGAATACAAGGATTTGCCTTGGGCCCATTTGAATATTTTGGGTCTTCATTTGAGAAAGCTTTGTGATGCTGGGGAGCTTATGTGTACTGAAAGTGGGAGGTATAGGGTTGCTAATGGGAATTTGGGTGCTGGGGGAGAGATAAATAAAGCATTGGAAAGGAGTGAAGGTGTTGAGAGAGAAAATGGGCTGCAAGGGCAAGAAAATGAAAAACAAACTCAAGTGTCTGGGTTACAGGTTATTGAGACTAATGAGCCAAGTAGGATGCAAGAAAGACAAGGTGAATGGGTCGAAGTAGAGATTGAAGCACATGAGCATTCAATTGAATGGAGTGAGGAGCAGAATAAATCTGGGAAAGGGTTTCTTGGAATGATTGAACAACAAAGTCTACCACAGAGGCAAGGAATTGAAGTTATAGAAGGACATACTGACACGGAAGAGTATCATAGAGCGGTGGCTCAACCAGAAAATTCTCAAACTATAAAAATTCAACAGATTCAGGTAGTGTGGTGTTGCAGTAAATTTTGACTTTTCCTATTGATAGTTATCCCTTCATATTCTTCTGAAGCTTTTAATATTCTTTTATATTTACAGTTCTTTCCCTATTTCAATTTGTTTAGTTAGGAAAGTAATATTACCTTATTTATGATTACTCTAAGTCTTGCTTTGATTAGGAAAATTTTATTCCAAACTCAGATTTTTTTTGTTATTTAATATGTATATAAGATCTGGATTGTGCTTCTGTAAAAGATATCCTTCTACTAAGAACTGGAAATTCTTATTAATGCATGTTGAGCAGCATAGGAATCAAATAAGAGTCAAACAGAAGTTAGATGAGGACACAACTTTTGGGGATCCTGAGCAGCAGCTACCAAAGCGTCAATGCCGAGGGAGGCCTCCTAAGCCAAAGCCAGGTGCAGATAGAAGCGCAAGCCAGAAGCAGAAGCAGTTACAACCCCGAGGTCAAGTTAGAGGTCGGGGGAGGCCACGTAAACTGCATGGAGGCCAGAAGCAGCAGCAGTTGCAACCCTATAGTCAAGGACGAGGTCGGGGGAGGCCCCGTAAACTACATAGAGATGTACACCAATGTGAGGAGCAGTTACAGACAGAAGATCAAGCTCAAGGTCCTGTGAACTCTCTTAATTTAGAGCCAAAAGAGACAATTTATTCATCCCACCCAACAGAATCGAACCTTCCTGCTACTCTAGCTCTCATTTCCAAGCAGCAGTTGGTGGTTCCTATTTCTGAACGGTCCCCAGAGTGCATACCATCAATAGGAATAGAACTATCACCAACACCATTGCAATTGCAAGTGACATTGCATGGACCTTCAGGAACTGATTTGGGTGCAGAATCCAAAGTGTCAGCTTCATCATCTTTGTTGAATGTTAATAAGCACGATCAACCACAGCATTGGAATCAAGGAAGTCCTAAGAGGAAGCTAGATGAGAACACAACTCTTGGGGATCTTGAGCGGCAACCACAAAAGCCTCGATGCAGAGGGAGGCCTCCTAAGGCAAAGCCAGATGCAGGTTACCCAGGGGAATTGTTGCTCTCAGGTGATGGCATTCTCAATGAACAAAACCCCAATGTAATAAGCGCAAGCCAGAAGAAGCAGCAGTCACAACACCAAAGTAGAGGTAGAGGTCGGGGGAGACCTCGTAAAGTAAATACAGATGCACACCAATGCGAGGAGCAGGTACAGCCACAAGACCAAGCTCAAGGTCCAGTGAGCTCTCCTAATTCAGAGCCAGATGAAATCCAAGGCCGGGAACAGAAACAGTTGCAGCTACAAAGTCAAGCTCAAAGTCGGAAAAGGCCTCCTAATCTAGAGTCAGGTGTAGATGAAAGCTATCAGTTGTTGCCACTAGGTAGCAGTCAAGATCAAGGCAGGCCTTCCAAAGAAAACTCACCTACAAAACAAAGCCAGTGGCAGCAATTGCATACATTTAAAGGTCGTGGTAGGGGCAGGGGCAGGGGTCGGGGTCGGGGGCGAGGTGTTCTGGGCAGGCCTCCTAAACCAATGTTGGATGCAAATCAAAGCAAGCAGCAGCCACAGTCACAACCATGTCTAGGTCAAGGCCGGCGTCGGGGGAGGCCTCCTAAACAAAAGCCACAGTCACAACCAATGTTGGATGCATGTCAAAGCTACCAGCAACTACAGTCCCAACCAATGTTGGATGCATATCAAAGCTACCAGCAGCTACAGTCTCAACCATGTCAAGTTCAAGATCAAAGTCTTAAAAGGCCTGCTGAACCAAAGCCAGAAGTGGATAAAAGTAGTGCTTCTTTTATGCTTGTGTATAAAAGGAGAAAATAAAAGTTGACTAATAATTAGAAGCCATGTAAGATAAAAATCTGCTTGGCAAGTTCAAACTCTTAGTAGCTCCTAGTTTTATTTACCTATAGTCTTACATTCGATTTTGATTGAAATTCTCAAGCTGAGATCAAAATTTCTTAGTTTTGATAGTTGGTCAGATTTGTTCATTTTTTATTACATATTGTTCTAGTAATCTTGTCATATGATTGGTAATGCCTTGTGGAACTCTATACAGTGCTTCCCCGATTATGTATCACAACTGAGTCTTTGAAAATCACCATTGATATTCACTCAACACTGTCTCCTTGTCATCTTCTACAATGAAAAACAATAAGCTCTTGAAGATGGCTATAGGCTGCTTGAAACTTATTGGGTCCCTAAACAGGCCAAATTATGGACAAGCTTCCCAGGACACCATAAGAGTTAGGTGATGAATTACTCGTTCGGTTTCAGATTTCGTCTATGTATTTGCGTGGAAGATAAAGATGAGGCCTAGATTGTGTCAACAATGTAACACAATGTGATATTAGATATGTGTAAATAGCATTACTCTTTTAAAAATTTAATTTGTTCGTAATGTTGAGGCAGTAGTGGAAACTTTTTACAAGAATAATGTTATCTACACACATATAATTGTTATACTATCTCACATTATGCACATATAATAGCATTTGAACTCAATTAAACCCACTTAAATCTTTATGTACAGTTGGTACCACCTCAATCAATGAGGTAATGTGATATCTACAAATGTAAGGCATAAAAGAAGCTATAATAGGAACTAACTACATTAATGAGCACTAACGATGGCTTTAAGATAACAAATAGCAATTCATGTATATAAGAAAAAAATAAAGATAACGAATATCAATTAAATAATAATATGAGTAAATATATATTTGCGTCCTTGAAAGATTTAAGATTTAATAAAATAATCCTTGAAAGAACACTAACTACAAAATAGTTATCAAAATAACTGTGTAACAAAATAGTCATTGAAAGATTTAAAATTTAACAAATATTAGACTATTTTGTTTCACATATAAATTTTTTTGTAGTTAGTGTTCTTTCGAAGACTATTTTATTAAATCTTTAATTTTTTAGGGACGCAAATATAAGTTTATTCTAAAAATATTAAACATGTAGCTACCACAAAGCCATGCGTATTAAGTATTAGAACCTTTTTTNTTTTTTTTTTTTTTTTAATATATGAAGTACTACAACTTTTTAATTACCTATGGTATGGTAAACTGCCGTGATCATTAAGTTCCATCGAGTACTCGACCTAAAATACAAGGCAACTCATGAAGGAAAAAAATTGATTAAACCGTTATTTTAAGGAATCATTTTTAGGAAAAGTAAAATATATATATTTTTTTTTATTAAGTTATTTCTCAAATATTACTTTAATTCTTGATTTATTTTTGTGTCACTTTAATCGTTTTATAATCACATTACCCACTAAATCAATCCCCTATAGCATAAAAAATGATTACTTAAAAGACTGATTTAATGAGTAGAGTAATTATTTTAGGATTAAAGTGACATAAAAAATAAATTAATGACTAAAGTGACATTTGAAAAATAATTCAAAAACGAAAAATATATTTACCTTTTGGTTTAAGGAAACTCCTGTTTGAATAATTATAGCATACATATATACATTTACACATTTACTCACACGCAATCCGGTAAATGATGTACACCTGGAGTGGACAATCTACCCATAAGTTAATTATTGAAAGACACTGTAATTAAATCACTTTGGTGAACAGTAATATTCATGTTAAGAAATTGTTGGATACATCTTTTGAATCAGAGCTATCAATTTTGCTATTTCTGTTCATTCCCACTCAGGAAGATCTGGTATCTTTTCATGCTTCTCATTTCAAGAAAGAATGTATCTATTAAAAGAGAAAAGCTATATCAAAATTGAAAAGAGGTAAATAATATAATGAGTATTATATGAGTAATGAATTTTGAATATGCGAAAAAAAATTTCCTTCATATTCTTTACCTCTACTGAGTTTCTACGTAAAATTTATCTTTGCATGCATGCTGTTCTCTTTACTCTTGAATATGCAATGAAGAAGACATAAAGCATATTCCTTCTCATCACTGTGTTATGCATAATCGAAAAAGCACAAGTACCTACTTGTGTGTTATTTTTAAATGAAAAGACAATAACGAACAATTGTGGCAGCAGAGTCATAATCACTACTCGGATAACTGAGGTAGCAAGATACTCTAGCACTGAGTACCAAGGTATGATCCATTATCTGCAGCCTTTAATTGATATATAGTGATTCATGGACTCTATTCTCTAAGAAAACTTTCCAAGCGGAATCTTGCCCTCCTCATTTGGAATACATTTGTCAACAAATCATGACAAGATGTGGAGGGGTTGCTCTTGCCATATCAACAATCAGTGGTCTTTTGGCCACAAAAGATGTGGATAGAGTTGAAGTATGGAAGATGGTTCAACATAGTCTTAAGGTTGAGTTACAAGACAATCCTCAACTTCAGTTGATGCAGAGAATACTTTCATTGAGCTTTCATGATTTGCCTTATTATCTGATGAAGTCTTGCCGCATCTATGACTTTGTTGGCGAGACCATTGTTTCAAAGTCCAAAGAAGAGAATTTTATTGAAGTAATGATCAGGGAGAATGCAGAAAGGTTGGTTAAATATAGAGCACGCTGATTATCCATCCTTCTTCATGAGGGAGACGTGTATCATTTCAAGAGCAAGTCATTGTCTGAGCTTTCTTCTCTATTCATGTTTGAGGCGGGTGATACACTATCTAATATCTCAACAATGTCGAAGTTATTTACATGTGGCGTCAAGCTCCTGAAAGTATTGGATTTGAGAGGTGCATCTTTTGAAACATTTTCTGAAGAGATCTCTGCATTATTTCTCTTAAAGTATCTGAGCTTGAGAAGTATTAGAGTCTCGAGTCTTCTTATATCTATTGGGAATTTACAATGCCTAGAGACACTATATCTCATGCAGACATACGTTACTGCAGAGGCTTTGCTACCTTGATGCTTCTTCCCAAGGTCAACAAAGGAGTGCTCTATGTTCTTCCATCACAAAAATGAGGTATCTTTGCTCTCTCACTCTACACACTCGTGAGACAATTGATTTGGAACACATATCCTCGCCGCCTACACTTCTTCAACGGTTGTATTTGTTTGGGCGTCTAGACAAGTTACCAAGTTTGGTATCTTGTCTACACAACTTGGAGGTACTACATTTAACATATTCTCAATTAAAGGAAGATCCTTTTAACTCTCTCAAATCTCTTCCAAGCTTGACTATTCTTCAACTTTTTGACGCTACCAGTGGAGAGGTATTGATTGTGCCACCTGCTTGTTTTCCAAGATTGAAGTCTCTCCACATTTCTGTATATCACAATGAAGTGAAGTTAGTGCTTGTTGCCCCAAACGCAGTCCCTCGTTTACAAAATTTTCTTCTCTCGTCTGACGTTTATACATCATCATGCAATTTGCCCTCTAACATGGTATTGGGTGCATATGGGTTATCTTTTATTAATGGCTCACTAGGGGTTGTAACCGAAGAACAGTGGAACTCTAGGATTAAAAATGATTTTGCAGATCTTGTCACTTAAGATGCTTCGCTTATGTATATCAGTAGTTATGGAGCACCAAGCAGACCTTTATCTTCAGCAAGTAAGGATCTCTCTTCTTTTTCTTGGTACTGCAAAACTTGTTCATGTTATTCCTTATCTGAGTTGAATGATCATATTATCATATAATTAATTCTTCTTACTTTCTCCTACAGGGATTTGGGAACCTAAATATGTTTCATGAATTTATATTTGATACATCGTTAGTGAAGTCTAAAGTTTACACAAATGATTTGATTTATACATTTTTTTTTTTTGTAATAAACACTTCGTAAAATTAATTTTAATAATGATCTAGGTACTATTAAATAGTTTATTTATGATTAACTTCAACAAAATACGATAAAAAGTGATCAAATTAAAATTTATATTTAAAATCACTCATAAAAATAGTTTATTTTAAGTTTAATAAATTTAGCTCTATCTAAAAGTTAACGTTACACTTAAGTTTTTAAGTTAAAAAAAAAAAAAAAACCTAAAAATTTAGTGAAAAGCTTATCTAAATCTTTACTACAATATTTCTCAAAAACAACAAAACGCCGCCGAAGATTTATAAAATATAATCTTAGACATTCTAAATTCATTACATATATATATCCCAATAGAAAAAGTCTAAGGTGCAAGAACACGCATGAAACGTAATTTATGGAAGAAATTGCCTTAACTTGGACTCAGTCACTCTAAATAACATTGAGATTTGAGAATCATAGCATATTAGCAGCGGCGTGGCTCTTATCCTTATCCCAAAAAACTCGTGTCAATCCTATATTAGAGGATGAAAATTTAAAGTTGGAACACTAGCACTAGTCACCTAAAACACGTTTAACTAGACTGGCTTAAATAAATTTCAGATCACCTATGAAGGTATGCTCCTGTATTATTGACCTCTCATATATATGTTTAAATTTCTCATTGTTTTTACATAACTTCTTGTTTTGAAGAATTTTTTTTGTGGGTAATGTTATTTAGTCCAAAAAATATTTACTCAAATTTTACCAGTATTTAAATTAGGATTTCAACTTAATATCTCAACATTTTTCTAAATTCTCTTTGGTCATAGTTATATTGTATGTGTCTATCTAAATATTATTGTTAACTCAACTAAAACAAATTAGTAGAGATTATATCTTTATACTAACATGATTATAAGTTGATATAATTCTAGGGAAATTTTTATAACAGAAGAGAGAATTATTATTTGAGTTATTATGCTTACAAAAAAAATCTTGAAGTTCTTTATACATATTAGTTTTAAGGCCAAGTCTACAATACCAATGACATAAAATAGATATCGGTGCAAAGGCTAATAAATAATTGAAATTAAGTCATGTGTATGGTCTAGATATCATGATTGAATATTATTTATAAATAATTAATTATATATTAGCGCAAAAAAATTTATGTATTTATTTGTACCTTCCAATAACCAAAAACACAATTTTTTCTCTTCCCCTCCGTCGTTTCCGTGCCCCCTTCTTCTTCTTCTCCACCCCACGGGGCAATGGGTCCTGGGATTGTAGTTCAATCGGTCAGAGCACCGCCCTGTCAAGNTAGAGGTGAATATAACTTTTCTTTTGTTTGTTTGGATGAGAGGAAAAAAAAGTAAAGAAAATAGAGAAGATGAAGTTTTTCACTTCGGAGTAGGGATGGCAATGGGGCGGGGATGGGGCGGGGCAAGGACTCCCCATCCCCATCCCCGAAAGACATCCCCATGCCCCATCCCCGGACCCANGGTGCAAAGACTAATAAATAATTGAAATTAAGCCATGTGTATGGTCTAGATATCATGATTGAATATTACCTATAAATAATTAATTATATATTGGCCCAAAAAAATTTATGTATTTATTTGTCCCTTCCACTAACCAAAAACACAAGTTTTTCTCTTCTTCTCCGTCGTTTCCGTGCCCCCTTCTTCTTCTTCTCCACCCCCACTGGGCAATGGGTCCTGGGATTGTAGTTCAATCGGTCAGAGCACTGCCCTGTCAAGGCGGAAGCTGCGGGTTTGAGCCCCGTCAGTCCCGACCTAGGATCTGATGAATCGATCAATTCATCTCTGTGAAGAGGGGGGACAAAGAAGGATTAGGATCTAATTCCCAGTAGGAGGATCCTTCTTTTGTTTCGCATTTCTCATTGGACAAATCAAGTCAAGGAATCATTATGAGAAAAGGAAAGAAAATGAAAGGGGTATGGAGGGATGTAACGGAATAATGCTAGTGGAGCAAAAGCCAGTGGGACAATACCAAAATAAGCTTCAAGATTCCAACCAACTCAACCACACATATCAAACCTCAGAGCTGGAAAGGAAAAAATTGACTTTGTTTGGACTATTTTAACAAACAGCCTCCTACAGAAACACTGCCAAACAGCATGCCAATGCAAATGCCATATTCAGGGATTCCACCACCAGGTTCTAGCCGTGCTGATGCCATGCCATATGGATATGGTGGAACTGGTAGAACAGTTCCACAGCAACCTCCACCCCAGCAAATCAAAGCTTCTTTCCCAGCTCCACCAAGTGATGTGTATGGAACACCTGGGACCCATCCTGGACTTCCTCCCACTAGTGGGTACACCGTACATGATGTATGAAAGCGATGGAGGAAGAACACATGTGTGGTTGATTTGGTTGGAATCTTGAAGCTTCTCATCCACTGGCTTGTCCGAGTGCCCTCCATCTTCATCTGCCCAATCTCCCTTGAACCAATGCAAGACCCAGTGACGCTTTGCACTGGCCAAATCAAATGACCCAAAAAAAAATGGGGTTAAACAATAATATAACAAAAATATTAAGGTACTATGTTAGTATTAAAAAGACCATATCCTCAAGTTATTCATCAAACTATCACAACTATTTATTAAGCCAAGTGGATGATTGAATGGTCATTTATTGACCTTTGCACTGGTGTTCATTTTATATCATTGGTGGTATTGTAGACTTGGCGTAATTTTAATTTAGTTCTTTTAGTATTGTCTAAACTACCTATTTTGCCCATATGATATTAATTATATTATGTGTGAAGGATAACTACCGTAGAGTCAAAATAATACTTAGATAACTCTGAAAAATGAATAGTAAAAAATAATTACATAAGTTAAAGAAATATATATTTATGTTAGAGTGAATTTTCATTCATTTAGAATTAATATTACTCCATATAAATAAAAAGGATATTCATTTATATCCTTTAATTACCCAAGAACAAAATAGATAGGTTAAAGAATACTAGAAAACTAAACTAGAATAACATTTATAACAAACTTATGGGTATTTTTGCAAACATAATAACGAGAGAATAATTTTCTCATAACAAAATTTTCTATTTTTTTCACTCATCAGCATTCAGCATCCAGGATCCCATTCTGGGACCCACAAGAGAGACAGGACAGAGTAAGAGAAGAGGTGGGTAATCCTAGATTGCTTGAGAGAGGGATGCTCTGGGGCGCTTCCCGGTTTCTTCCTTCTTCCTCTCCTTGAGAAGCACCCACCTAGAGTCTTTGACAGTCACCATAGCTGAAATTCACCCCGTCTCCATCTTTTTTAACACTGAGCTGCGGAAAAACGCTATAGAGTGCGTAAAACTCATGGGCTTTCCCAAACAGGGCAATTAGAGAGACACCCAATTGCGCTCTCTCCGTGTTTACCTTTTCTACTGCGTAGAAGATAAAGGTAAGGCCCGCGTTTTGAGGCCTGATGTAAGTTCTGTCATTTTTTCAGAACTTATCCTTCTCTGTTACCATATTTGGACCATTCTGTTCCCTTTGGTGTTATCTTTTTTATTTTTTATTTTTTATTTTTTTAATTCTCATTCCTTTCTGTAGTTCAAATTGTTTGACTTTGGATAATAATCATATATTTTATTCCAATATTCCAGGAATATTAAATGTGGTTGCTGATGATGTCAGTTTGGTTGAAAAGTTCAGATTTTTAGCGGTGTCTTTCATATATCTCTATTCAAGCTTCTTTTTTGATCGATTCCTGTCCTTCTGTGGATAATCTGGGCAGCTCTGGGAGTCTGGGGTTTGCTTACAGAGCGAAATCCAGGTTTTTCAGATTTCTTCTTTCTCTGGTGCAAATTTTTTTCCTGATGTTAATTTCATGTCTTTATTGTCTAATTTGATGCATTTGAATATGATCCAGGTTTTTCAAGTGCATATATCTTCAGTCAATTAGAGTTGATTTGATACATCTCCATTTATACTATTTCTCTCCGTTTGAATTTCTTGTCTCGCATCAATAAGAGAAAACAACAAAGATCTTCTATTATGCCAAAGATCTTAAAAACCTTAAAAATCAAGTAGCTTATTATTGAGACTGGAGATGGGAATACCCTTGCTTGGAAAAATTCAGAACAGTCGCTGAGTAATCAAATGGAATGTGAAAGCTATACACTTTTCCTATCTAATTTGGCATATTATATTTAACAATTTGGCAACTAGTCTTACAATTCTTAGGCTGTTTTGTATCTTTCATTAGTAACTTCTTCTCTAGATCCATGTACCATGTAGAATTCTATTTCTATATCAAGAATTAGAATGAGAATTGACACCCCACTGACATGGTTTCTTGTCTTCAACTATTATTGAGTCCTTTTTATTTGCATACTTTGATATCCTTCTCCTGCAACTTTTTCTTGTACTTTCGTCTTCATGACCCAGTTGTTATATTTTATTAGTTATGGATGTTGGTCTTTGATATGTCAATCAAATCTTATTCTAAATCAGTTCCATATATTAAATGGTGTTCTGCTTATATTCTTATCAGGACATGATATTTCCACCCATATATTACTGAGGTCCTAATTATTATGTAAAAACATTATCATGTTATATGCAGTTGGCAGGAGGGGAAACAATCAAGTATGCAAATCTTACGCGGGCTTTCTTTCTCTCAAACTTCGGTACTATTTTACTTGTTGCTTTTTGTTTGTAAAGGTTTTCTAATAACAAGATTTGATTTAACTTAGAATATGCTTGATAAAGAATTTTTCACTGAGTATGGGGAGGCAAGTCAATATGAAATTCAAGAAGTGGTTGGGAAAGGCAGCTATGGTGTTGTTGCATCTGCAGTTGATACTCACACTGGAGAGAGTGTAGCTATTAAGAAGATGAATGATGTTTTTGAGCATGTTTCTGATGCCACACGCATCCTACGAGAAATAAAGCTCCTTCGTCTGCTCCGACATCCTGATATTGTACAAATAAAGCATATAATGCTTCCTCCATGTCGAAGAGAATTTAAGGACATTTATGTGGTATTTGAATTGATGGAATCTGATCTTCATGAAGTCATTGAAGCAAATGATGATCTCACCCCCGGGCATTTCCAATTTTTCTTGTACCAGCTCCTTCGAGCTCTGAAATATATACATTCAGGTTGAAATCTTGTCATAATGTGCTCATTTGGAATTTTCCTTGAAGTTATTTCCATATATCTGATATCTCTTTTCACTCATGCAGCAAATGTTTTCCATCGTGACTTGAAACCAAAAAACATCCTTGCTAATGCAGACTGCAAACTGAAGATTTGTGACTTTGGGCTTGCTCGTGCATCATTTGGTGATGCCCCTTCCACCATTTTTTGGACAGTACGTGCTCTTATCATACAGTAATTGCTTTGCTATCTGCTGTTATTTAAAAGCCAAAAGTACTTCTGATAAGTACCTAAGGGGTCCTTTAAACTATTATCAAATTTCAATGTTCTCCCTTTCTATATAGTTGGCCAAGGTCTTTTTAAAATTTAAAAATTGATAGCTGTTTATCATAATGTTTACCAAGCCCCTTATTAAAGCAATTCCGCTCTCGGCAGCAACTTTTATCTGGCAGTTGTTTATCATATATGTAGCAGCTTTGCACAAACTACAACATAGTAATGGAAAGTCTCAGCATTCCCCAAACAGTTTATAGTCCATATTATGTTGCTTTATTCATCTAGCCTTGATTTATAGTTTAGACTTAATTATGTAGTGCCTATGAAATTGCTAACTATACTTTACGTTTTGGAGGATTATGTGGCAACCCGATGGTACCGTGCTCCTGAACTCTGTGGCTCTTTTTTCTCTAAGGTGACTGATATATGTATTGTTTTTTCTGGAACATCTCGTTGTTACATGAATGACTTGGAAACAAGTATGACATTTTTATTCCTAGCTATTTCTTTGGTTTAGCCATTTGGTTGGTTCGTTTATTGATCATGGTATTTGCTGTTGTTGAGTTTCATAATTTGTTTCATTATTATCAATTTTAAATGAATTCAAACTTATTTTAGTGGTTTCTATGCAAGTATTATCTGGGAGGATAGCGTATATAATGCATTGTGATTGAGATTATAATTTGCACAGAGTGCTGGATGACTCTTGACTCATGTCATGGCTGCTTTTAGTGGTTTCTATTATGCATCTTTACACTGCAAATACCAGGCTTTGTCATTTGGAAATTTCATTAGCGTATATAAAATAATAGAAAAAGAGTCAGATGTTATATTAATTTCATGGTCCACCTATTTGCTCTTGCTGAGGTCATATTCAATTTGAGTCAAGGGTCAATGCAAGGAAGCTAATACTTATGTAGATTTGCAAATCATGTGTGATTTTCTACAATTTCGTTTCCCAATGTGTTGTATTTTTGTCTCAATAGTTAATCATCTGAGGCAACGTGTTTCTTGCTTTGGTTTTTGTGAGTTATTAGATGTTCTATTAACTATGATGGATTTGTTTTGTATGCAGTATACCTCTGCTATAGATATCTGGAGCATAGGATGTATTTTTGCGGAAATGCTGACAGGGAAACCTTTGTTTGCTGGAAAGAATGTGGTGCATCAATTGGATCTCATAACTGACTTGCTCGGCACCCCTCCTGTTGAATCAATTGCTAGAGTTTGTTTACTTTGCTTTGAACTTGTTCCTGTATAAGGAAAACTTACTATACTTTAGCAGTTTTCCAGCAGATGACCTCTTCAACCAGGCCATGATTAAATTTTCTAATCACTTGGATTTTTCAATAACTTCTGCAGATTCGAAATGAAAAGGCTAGAAGATATTTATATAGTATGGGAAGAAAATCACCAATTCCTTTCTCAGAAAAATTCCCCAATGCAGATCCAATGGCCCTTTGTTTACTTGAGCGCTTGTTAGCCTTTGATCCTAAACGACGTCCATCTGCTGAAGAGATAAGATTGAGTTCGCTCAATTGTTTAGTCCTTCAGTTGTTTTTTGTTCGAGGCTGAATGATATGTGAAATCTTCTTGATCTAAATCACATGTTCAACTTCTGATATTTAATTTCTTTATTACAGGCATTAGCTGATCCCTACTTTTATGGGTTAGCAAATTTGGCCAGTGAACCTTCCCTAAAACCCATTTCAAAATTTGAGTTTGACTTTGAAAGAAGGAAATTGACAAAAGATGATGTAAGAGAACTAATTTACAGAGAGGTATAAACAAAAGCATGATGCTTGGTACAGTTTGGTAGTTCTGTTCTTTATCCTTTCCCACCTTTTTCTGATGGTTCGTTTGTTTGTGTATCGGGGAAAAAAAGATTTTAGAATACCATCCACAGATGCTGCAGGAGTACCTTCACTGTGGGGAAAAGACTAGCTTTATGTATCCCAGGTCAGGCATCACATCACAATATGAGTGCTTTTGATGTTAGTGGTAACAAGTATTGCCTGGACAACTGAAATCTTGAGAGGGTTGAGGTTACAACTTTCACTAGCAATCATGAAAATCCATTAACTGATTTGAGTCATGATTATCATGATGTTCAAAATCATTGATGTGAGTAAAGCATACTGCACAAATACAGTAATTGAATGCTCAGAAAGTGATTAATAATTTTTCTTATTGAACCATGGTATAGTGACTGGAATCTATGTGTTGGTATTCTACTTAGATCCAATGATTTTGGTAGAAAGGGCTATGTAAAATTAATCTCTCATTTAGCAAACTTCTTTGTGCTTGACAATATCAGAAACGAGAAGCACCATCCTTAGCAGTTTAACAATTTTAAAGTTGATGATACGAGTAGTTATTTCTTCTGATGGGTAGTGCTTTTGCAGTTATTACATACACCATGCAAAAATTCTATTCGAGTGACTATTTCATTTTCCTTATATTCTTTTCTAATAAAAGTTAGTGACCACATGGCTAACTTTAAAATGACATCAACCCAGTGGAATAGATGGGTTCAAGCAACAATTTGCTCATCTGGAGGAAAATTGTGGCAAATGTGAAAGAAGCATACTCCAAAGGAAGTACACCTCCTTGCCCAGGTAATGTGTTGAACATGGTATATTGAGACTAGCAAGAGCTATGCTGTTTGATTTTCTTGTCTCTCAAATTGATTATCCATCCTGTAAAACAGGGAGCGTGTCTGTACATGCGAGGAAGATGCAACTGATAGAAAGGCTTTCTTTAAGAGGAGAAATGCAGCTTCTGTTGTACGTGCAGCCCTTCAGAGCCCCCCAAGATCTATGGAGGCCAAAGAAGTGGAAGATGCTTGCAGAAATTCATTGACAATGCAGAATGGCAGTTGCAAAGCAACCTATAGTGGTCGTAGACTGTTAAAAAGTGATAGTATAAGTGCTTCTGTGTTTGCGACTGTTATGGAACAAAACCATGAGGTAAGTTCTCCATTTACAAAAAGGGTATTTTGTGAATATCTATTGGCATATGGTGTTGTGCTTTTTATTATATGATACTTGATTCCTTTGGTATCCTTGCATCTATATTGGGGTTAATATAGAATGCAAGCTCCAATTGTTGCACACAGTATATAATTGTGGCGTTCTGTCTTCCTTTTCAGGTATATCTGACTGCTGATTAAATGAAGATGACCTTTTACATTTGATTGGATAATTTACAAAGGGAATTGCTTTATTTTTCTATGCAAGCCCCTCAACTATTACCTGCATGGTCAATAATAGCTGGATGTAATGAGAAACTTGGTCTAGTTGAACAGTTGTTAGGTGCTATTGCTTTTAGTATAGTTGTGAGGTTGCTATTGCATTCTTGATCATCTCTTGACTCTTGTTTTATATGATCTGAAGTCCTATAATGATTCAATAAAAAAGTTGACTTGGTTTAACAAAAATTAACTGAGATGATCATTATCAACAGTAGATAGTTGTGTGGTTGGCATTGCTGCCAGTTGCTACCGCTTTTGCTCTCCTTTCTGTGAGGCGTTAAGCGATTACATGGGGCAGAGGCTATATGGATGCATCATATAATAAGCCATCATACATTAAGAATGACATGAAAGGTGCCCAATTGATGCATGCTCTGCTCGAAATCATTTCTTTCTCCTACTAGGAAAAATGTGAGTTAACCAGTAACTAATTTTTTCCATTTAATTTCCCTAAATGGCCCTTTTAGACGTTTGTGACAGTGTAAGATCAGAACAAATAAAAAAAAAAAGACCCCCAAGAATATGAAATGTAAGGTCTTGTAGGATTGAGTTGGTCACAGTGGTGCCACTCTCGGCCTCAAGGTAGTGATGACTCTATCTCCCGGACAAGAAACTCGGATTGAGTATTTAATATTCAATCATTATGTGGCCCCTTGAGAATGTATTGACTTATGACATGATATCCTTCTATAGATATGACCCACTAAGTCAAATTTCCACCCTTAGTGGCAAGACATTCAATTTGCATTTTGTTTTTTCAGCAACCACAAATGTGAAGATGAAGTGCTGCGTATGGTGGTGGATGCCACCTAAACTCGTCAACTTACTATGATGCAACTCCACTCTTTCCCCGTGTGGTCCTAAATTTTCCCAAGTCAATTCCTTATTGAAGCCTAAGATTGAAATAAATGAGGCAACCTAAACTTTGATAGGCCAAGCACCTAACACCATATCATCTTAGAATTGAGAGTATTATACTAGAAATATTAACCAAACACCCAAATTGGAATGCAAGACAAAGTGGAGAAAATTGGTGCCCAATTGTCCCACAATGACTTTAAAACCAAGACGACCTTAAAATTTCAACCGCAGTAACATGAAAAATCAAGAGCAAAGATCACGAGTAGTATAAGAAAAATGTTACAAGGAGTCCCCATCAAAGCAATTTTTTTTCTAAAATCTAACACGGTTCAGACTTTTTTGTTCTTTCCAAATTAAAAAGCCAATGTTTTTTTGACCCCCGAGTCATCATTTAGATCATGGTCTTTGAGTTGATGGAATTGAACTTGATGAAGTTGTTGAAGCAAACAATGATCTCACTCCTGGAAAATACCAATTTTCTCTTTTGTACACTACAAGTTTCTTCAAGCTCTAAAATCTAGCCATAATGTGCTCCCAAGGATTAAGTGAGGACATGCAGCATTTATTGATGAGCATCACTATTATTGACTGGTTTTATATATGCATGCCAGGTCAGGCATCACAATAGTGCTAACAAATAATGGCATGAGTACAAATGAAATCTTGAGAACGTTGAGGTTACAATTTTCACTACCAATCCTTAAAGTCCATTAATTGATTAGTCATGATTAATATTATGACAAAACTTAGATAAAATTTTATAAGTGTTGGTGGTGTTATTCTCCTATTAAAATATTATATGTATATTAATTTTATAACTCAGTGTCATCTCATCTCTCTTTTAATGTTTCTCAAAATAACAAGCTGACCCCAACACCCAATTTCTTTGTCCTCTATCCACCTCTACGTTCCTCATTCCCTTCGCAACAATGGGTGCCATTAAATCTATAGGTGAATTGGATGGCTCTTTTCCGGAGACCATTTTATTAAAGCAATTCATTTTTGGACAAGAACGAAGATCCTTTGCGGTAGTCCGTGGGAGGAGCTATCCCACTTCCTGCACTCTCAAAAGCTCCTTTGTCATAGTTATTGCCTAAAGCCACATATCAAATCTAAGAGGGTACGAGATCGAAGGAGACACTTCTTTTTCTTCTGGGCTAGATAGCAGTTTCTGATAGTGAGAGTGAGTTTTGTAGAAGAGGATGGGGGAGAGAGAGAAATTGGGCGTTGAGGTGGTATTCTATGAAACATTAAAAGAGATGAAGTGATATTAAGTTGTAAAATTAATATATATATAATNGTTACAATTTTCACTACCAATCCTTAAAGTCCATTAATTGATTAGTCATGATTAATATTATGACAAAACTTAGATAAAATTTTATAAATGTTGGTGGTGTTATTCTCTTATTAAAATATTATATGTATATTAATTTTATAACTCAGTGTCATCTTATCTCTCTCTTAATGTTTCTCAAAATAACAAGCTGACCCCAACACCCAATTTCTTTGTCCTCTATCCACCTCTACGTTCCTCATTCCCTTCGCAACAATGGGTGCCATTAAATCTATAGGTGAATTGGATGTCTCTTTTCCGGAGACCATTTTATTAAAGCAATTCATTTTTGGACAAGAACGAAGATCATGCCACCGAAGGCCCAAGCGATGCCGAGAATGTCAACGCCGTCACAGGCAATGCCACCATGAGCGAATTCAATCTGGCTCTTGTAACCAATGACGGTGAGGACAGTGATGTACAAGAACAAGAGGGTGGCCAAGAACTCGGCAATTAGGGCCCTGTAAAAGGACCACTTTGAGAGCTCAGCTGCATCCAAGAGCGGTGACGTGGTGGGTTGCGGTAGTCCGTGGGAGGAGCTATCCCACTTCCTGCACTCTCAAAAGCTCCTTTGTCATAGTTATTGCCTAAAGCCACATATCAAATCTAAGAGGGTACGAGATCGAAGGAGACACTTCTTTTTCTTCTGGGCTAGATAGCAGTTTCTGATAGTGAGAGTGAGTTTTGTAGAAGAGGATGGGGGAGAGAGAGAAATTGGGTGTTGAGGTGGTATTCTGAGAAACATTAAAAGAGATGAAGTGGTATTAAGTTGTAAAATTAATATACATATAATGTTTTAATAAAAGAACAACATTACCAACACCTATGGAACTTTACTCAAGTTTTGTCCTTAATATTTTCATGATGTTCAAAATCATTTATGTGAGAGTAAAGCATGCTGCACAAACACACCATAAAACATTGATAAAATACCTGCACCACTGCATGTTATATATAACCTCATGTGATCCATTTACTGAAAATCCACCCTATAAGAAAAATCCAAGCTCTCTCAATCAGCTTTTCATCTCTCTCATGCTGAAAATCCAACCCTCAAATAAACTTTCAACTTTGTCGTGTTAAGAGAAAGACTGCAAAAATGTAAATATGTTCAAGATATCAATTATCTTAAAACATTTATCCTAAAGAATGCTCAGATCAGAGTAATTCTGCGCTCAGAAAGTGATTGATGATTTTTCTTTTGAACCTTGGAATATCTGTTATTATTCTTCTTAAATCCAATGATTTTGGTAGAAAGGGTCATGTAAATTTATGCTCTCATTTAGCAAGCATTTTAGTTGTTGATAAAATCAGAGGAAACACACATCATCTTTAGCAGTTTAACAATTTTGAAGTTGATGATTCAAGTAGATATTTCTTCTGATGGGTAGTGCTTTTGCAGTTACTAATTAAACCATTCAAAAGTTGACTTGGTTTAAAAAAATTAGCTGAGATGATCATTATCAACAACATTTCATAGTAACATAAGGTTGTTGCCTTTGCTGCTAGATTACTAGCGGTTTTGCTCTCCTTTTTGTGAGGAGTTCACAATTACAAGAGACTTACTTATGGATGCATCATATAATAAGTCCATCACAATTGATGCTCCATATCTTTTTTTTTTTTTTCCTGTCAGGAAATTAATATTTTGAATTTCATCTTTTTTTTTTTGATCTTTTAACGAAGGTTCGAACTTTTAATTTCTTACAAATTACCTAAATCTTTCACCATTAAACCACAAATAGTAGCTTATTTCATCTGATTTTTTTTTTGTCTTAATGAAAAAATTGTAAAATTAGAAATAACTATAGTTGCCTCAAATGACAATTTTAGATATTTCCGTGACAGTTTAAGATCAGATTAAAAAAAAAAAGTTGAAGCCCTTCAAATGCTAAGATTATCAAGAGCAAGGTTTTGTGCATATATATGAAGAATCCTTGATTTCAAGTCTATTCTAGGGTGATGTGGGACCTCTTTTCCCTCTCAATCCTACCACAAAAATTGCCACCGTCCCCTTGCCACATTTCCCCTTCGTAATTTCATCAAACCTTATCCTAATAGGTTCTGAACCTGGAACCTATACTTATGATAGAATGAGAAGCTAGTGCTGTTCCCTTACTAGACATGATTTGCTACCACAAATTTCTACTCGTAAGCCATCCAATTTGCATTTTCTGCAACCATAAATGTGAAGGTAAAGTGTTGTGTATAGTGGTTGATGCAACTTAAAGCAAGTTTAGATTAAAGTTGTTGTTGCCTAAGTTAGGGTGAGGTCAACAACTTGCAGATAGAGAGGCACGGTCGGAGGCCGAAACCGGAGCTCTGGTATCACCTCCAATGCTTAAATTAGAATAATAGAGGGAGAGGGTCCAAGTGAGAGTGTTGAGAGTTGAGATGGTGAATAATGTAAGTAAGAAATGAAGTCAAGCGAGTTAGAGAGGTAAAATGTATACTTCAAGCAATAACATTTTAGTCCTTTTATTGTAACAGAGATAGTGAGTTTACTTGGTATTATCAAAATCCTTGGTCCATCACAACAGTTTTTGAAAGCTCATAATTACAGAATGTGGGAGAGTTATACCCTTGATAAAATATTAAGAAAGCTATTTTATCATTCTCAATGTATGAGATTGCTTTGGTAATAAAAGCAACTCTATCAAGATACTGATTCTACCCAAAATGCTTTTCATAATTGTGCGCTTTGATTAATTTTTTCTTGATTAATTATCTAAAAAATAATATTTAAAATCACTTTATAGCCTTTTTAATAATTTAGTGCCTAAAGTGATTTTTCTTATACAATTTTTTTTTTAAAAAATGGATTATTGTAAATCATTTTTCAAGTAACATATATCTAAACATAAAATTGATTTGTCAAAATCGATTCTTCTAAAATTGATTCTACTCAAAATAAATTCTTTTACAGAATCTATTTTTTGGCAGCAAAACTAAACAAATAATAAGTTAATATGATGCAACTCCACTCCTCGTGTAGTTGTAAGTGGGGGACCTAGACTTCGCTAAGTGGAGGACCAAGACTTTTCTTATTCTAGCCCAAGATTGAAATAAGTGAGACGAGGTAAAGTTTCCTAGGACAAGCACCTAAAACCATCAGTTGATAATTGACAGGATTGTACTAAAAATATTAATCAAACTGAGAAGTTTAAGATATGGTAAGATTGTAGCAGTAGGGCATATTGGAATGCAAGACAGAGCCAAGCTCAATGGTTCACCCACTGTCCAACAAAACAATGACTTAAACCAGGATGAGCATAATAATCCAACGGCAGTAACATGGAAAATCAAGAGTAAACAATAAAGTAGTATAAAAAAATTACAAGAAGTCCGCATCAAAGAAACTTTTTCTCAAAGCAACGTGGTTCTGGCTTTTTTGTTCTTTACAAATTCAAAAGCCAATGTTTCTATGACACAAGAGTCATCATTAAGTGGATCTATTTACTGTTCGAAGGTCCTTCCTCCTTTGACTTTCCAAACGAGTCATTCCATCATTGAACTGCCTATGACCCAATCACCCAAGGTTCTATTTCTTTGTGAGAAAAGCCTGCTAATGCCTGCTAATGGCGTCATTCATGTGCTATGCCTACAATATGGCTTCATTAGAAAAAAGAAAAAAGAAAAACATATTGACTAATATTAATTAATAATAATATATACACAGTTAAATATTTAATTCTCTTCATATAGTATATATATACTTTTTCTATTAATTGATTAATTTAGAAAAAAGAAATAAAAAAGTGTATTATATTATTTAATTTTATATTAAATATAATATTTTAATAATAAATAATAAACTTGTAAAAATATATTATAATATAACTTTTTTTCTTTCTTTTTTTTTAATCATTTTAATCATTTAAATAAGAGAGAATAAACTCTTTTTTTTCTTTTTTTTTCTCTTCTTTTCCCCTTCAACTCCCAAATAGAGGTAAGTTTTCCATTTACAAAAGGGGTACTTTGTGCATATCTAATTGGCATATGGTGTTGTGCTTATTTTTGTATGATACTTGATTCCTTTTGTATCCTTGCATCTGTATCGGAGTTAATATAGAATGCAAGCTCCAATTTTTGCACACAGTATATAATTGTGGCGTTTTGTCTTCTTTTTCAGGTATATCTGACTGCTGATAAAATGAAGATGACCTTTTACATTTGATTGGATAATTTACAAAGGGAATTGCTTTATTTTTCTATGCAAGCCCCTCAACTTTTACCTGCATATGGTCAATAATAGCTGGATGTAATGAGAAATATTGGTGTAGTAGAACAGTTGTTAGGTGCTATTGCATTTAGTATAGTTGTGAGGTTGCGATTGCAGTCTGGATCATCTCTTGACTCTTGCTTTATATGGCATGGAGTCCTATAATGATTCAATAAAAAAATTGACTTGGTTTAACAAAAATTAACTGAGATGATCATTATCAACAGTAGATAGTTGTGTGGTTGGCATTGCTGCCAGTTGCTAGCGCTTTTGCTCTCCTTTCTGTGAGGCGTTAAACAACTACATGGTGCAGAGGCTTTATGGATGCATCATATAATAAGCCATCATACATTAAGAATGACATGTAAGGTGCCCAATTGATACATGCTCTGCTCGAAATCATTTCTTTCTTAAGGAAAATATGTGAGCTTACCGGTAACTAATTTTTTCCATTTAATTTCCCCAAATGGCCCTTTTAGACTTTTGTGATAGTGTAAGTCCAGAACAAATAAAAAAAAAAAAAAAAAAAAAAAAAAAAAAAAAAAAAAAACCCCCAAGAATATGGAATGTAAGGTCTTGTAGGATTGAGTTTTTCACTGTGGTGCCACTCCCAGCCTCAAGACCTGTATCTCACTCCTTTCTCTCTTTGTTCGAACCCGAGAATAAGGTAGCGATGACTCTCTATCTCCAGGACAAAAAAGTTTCTTTGATACTTAGGAGTCCATTTTAGCGTGTGGGACAGGGGGACCTCATTCCCCTCTCAATTCTGCCAAGTAAACTCCCACCTTCCCTCATAATTTCTTGTCATCATATGAGGGATTGAGTACTTCAACGATTATGTGTTCCCTCAATAATGTATTGACTTATCACATGATATCCTTCTATATGATCCACTAAGTAAAATTTCCACCCCTAGTGGCAAGGCATTCAATTTACATTTTGTTTTTTAAGGAACCACAAATGTGAAGATGAAGTGCTGCGTATGGTGGTGGATGCCACCTAAACTCATCAACTTAATATGATGCAACTTCACTCTTTCCCCGTGTGGTCCTAAACTTTTCCAAGTCAATTCCCAAGTCATTGCGGAAACAATTAAGTTGCAACAGATTGAAATTTAGAATAGTCATAATAGCATTATATAATATCAAATATAGGACTAATGAAATGCTATTTATACCTCAGTAAGTTAGTTACCTTCATACAGCCTTGCAGCCTTGTGTTTTTCAAACTAATGGATTCCTCCAAACTTGCTTCCATGTTATTTGCATTTTGGTTTATATGCTTTAGCGTGCTTCTTCTTTTCTCTACAAACTTGATCTGGTTTCAACCTAATGGAATCGCTGATGCATTAGGAAACCAGACTGATCACTTGGCATTACTCAAATTTAAGGAATCAATATCCAAAGATCCATATGAAACCCTTGCCTCTTGGAATAGTTCTTCCCACTTCTGTAATTGGCATGGCATCACATGCAGCCATCGGCACCAAAGAGTAAGAGNTGGTTTCAACCTAATGGAATCGCTGATGCATTAGGAAACCAGACTGATCACTTGGCATTACTCAAATTTAAGGAATCAATATCCAAAGATCCATATGAAACCCTTGCCTCTTGGAATAGTTCTTCCCACTTCTGTAATTGGCATGGCATCACATGCAGCCGTCGGCACCAAAGAGTAAGAGTGTTGAATCTACAAGGATATGGCTTGCATGGAGTCATATCACCTCACCTTGGCAACCTCTCTTTTCTCAGAATTCTGAGCCTCGAAAACAACAGCTTCAATGGTGAGATCCCACAAGAATTGGGTCGTTTATTCCGACTACAGCAACTCATCCTCGCCAATAACACGTTGGGAGGGGAAATTCCTTCCAACTTGACAAGTTGCTCAAAACTCAGGGACTTATCTATTAGAGTGAATAATCTTGTTGGTCAAATTCCAACGGAGATAGGCTCTCTTAGAAAGCTGGAAACGTTATACCTTTCCATAAACAAGTTAACAGGTCAAATCCCAGCTTCCATAGGAAACCTTTCTTCCCTTAGTATTCTTTACATGGGTAGAAATAACTTGGAGGGAAGTCTACCAGAAGAAATAGGTCGTTTGAAAAACCTGACAAAATTGTGGATACCTGTCAATAAACTATCAGGTGAGCTTCCTTCTTCACTTTACAATTTGTCATCTCTTACCAAACTCTCAATTGCAGGCGATCAATTTAGCGGTTCTCTTCCGGCAACCATGTTTCTCACCCTCCCAAATCTCCAAGGATTATACATTGGTGGTAATAAAATGTCAGGTCCAATCCCAACTTCCATGACAAATGCATCTGAACTTCAACAACTTGATATCGGTTTCAACCATTTTGTAGGACAGGTTCCGAGCCTGGGAAACTTACAAGACCTCCAGGTTCTTAGTTTAAGTAGTAATAGTCTAGGTAGTAATTCAAATAAGGACTTCGAGTTTTTAAAATCTTTGATAAACTCCAGTAAGTTGCAAGCATTGGATGTAAGCTACAATAGTCTTGGAGGTTCTTTACCCAATTCAATAGGCAATTTGTCAACTCAACTCAACTTACTATACCTTGGTGGCAATCAAATATCTGGAGAAATTCCTGCAACATTAGGAAATCTCATCCACTTAGATCTCTTAGCCATGGAATCTAACCATCTTTCGGGGATCATTCCAACTACTATTGGAAAGTTACAGAAGCTGCAATTATTAGTTTTGTGGGAAAATAGACTATCAGGAGAGATACCAACTTTCATAGGCAACTTGAGTGAGTTGTTTGTATTGGAGTTACAAGTGAATATGTTAGAAGGAAACATTCCTCCCAGTATTGGATATTGCCAAAGTTTACAACACCTGGACCTTTCGCAAAATAACCTTAGTGGACACATACCCTCACAACTTATTGGTCTTTCCTCTTTATCAATCTTACTGAACTTATCGACAAACTCATTAATTGGCTATCTACCTAAGGAGGTAGGCAGATTAAAAAATATTGATAAATTAGATGTGTCTAAAAATCACCTCTTTGGTGACATTCCTACAACCATTGGGGACTGCATAATCTTAGAATACCTTTATTTACAAGAGAATTCCTTTCAAGGAACTATACCTTCATCTTTGGCTTCATTAAAAGGTCTTCGATATTTAGACTTGTCACAAAACAAATTGTCTGGATCAATTCCACAAGCTCTGCAAGGTATTTCTGCTCTAGAATACTTGAATGTTTCTTTTAACATGTTGGATGGCGACGTACCAACTAAAGGTGTCTTTCAAAATGCAAGTGTTGTAGGAGTGATTGGCAATAATAAGCTTTGTGGGGGTATCTCAGAGTTACAACTACCACCATGCCCCATCAAAGCTATGAAAAAGAGAAAACATCAACATTTTAAACAAATAGTGGTGATAATTTGTGTGGTTGTTTTTCTACTTCTATTGTCATCTATTCTTGCCATCTATTGCCTGAGGAAGAGAAACAGGAAATCATCTTCCAATTCACCAACAATTGAATTGCTTTCAAAGGTGTCATACCAAAGCCTTTACCATGCAACTGATGGGTTCTCAGTTAGCAACTTGATAGGCTCTGGAAGCTTTGGCTCTGTGTATAAAGGAAGGTTGGAGTCTGAAGAAGGAGTTGTTGCTATAAAGGTCCTTAACCTTCAAAGGAAGGGAGCTGACAAGAGTTTCATTGCCGAATGTAATGCTCTTAGAAATATTCGACATAGAAATTTGGTCAAGATTTTAACATGTTGCTCCAGCATAGATTACAAGGGCCAAACATTCAAAGCTCTAGTTTTTGAGTACATGACAAATGGTTGCTTAGAGAATTGGTTGCATCAAGGGTTAGAAACTGCAGAGCAACCAAGAACATTGGATCTTGGTCAAAGATTAAATATTGTTATTGACATTGCTTCTGCATTACATTATCTTCACATTGAATGTGAGCAACCCATTGTTCATTGTGACTTAAAGCCGAGCAACATCCTTCTTGATGATGACAAGATTGCTCATGTGGGTGATTTTGGATTGGCAAGACTTCTTTCAACTATTGTTGCCATCTCTGATAAGGAAACCAGCACAATTGGAATAAAGGGGACCATTGGCTATGCTCCTGCAGGTAGTTTCATATAATTCTAGACTCTTACAAGTTTTTATTTCTATACGAGTTTTCTTTTCTATTTTTTCTTTTAAGAATTATACTTACAAGTTCTGAAACATCAACAATTTTGCAAATTATTTTAGAGTACGGAATGGGTTCTGAGGTGTCAACAGAAGGTGACATGTATAGTTTTGGGATTCTTATGTTGGAAATATTAACTGGAAGAAGACCCACAGAAGAAATGTTTAAAGAAGGCTATAATCTCCACAACCATGTGAGAACTGCTCCAAACAACCTTTTACAGATTATGGACCCAGCTCTATTGCCAAGAGAATTCGAACAGACAACAACAGCAGTAGAGGCAGAAATAAACTTGGAGAACCCGACCCATTTACATCCTAATGTCAAGAAGTGCTTGCTTTCACTATGCAGGATTGGACTTGCTTGTTCAGTGGAATCAGCGAATGAAAGAATGAATGTGGTGGATGTCACTAAGGAGTTGAATCTAATCAAGAAAGCTTTTCTTGCTGGTGGGATTAATGGTGGTAGAGTACGCATGTAACAAGAAACATAAAGGTACCTATTTAAACATTGCTATTGCAAACAATTTACTTTTCAATTTAACATCGCGTAAATGTACACTTGTCCACATATAAATAGATATGTTGTTTGTCAAAGCTTATCTGGAAAAAGTTTCTAGTAAGCGTTGTTAGCTTAGATACAATCACCAATACAAGTTTGCACAAATAATCACCTAAGTGGTGGGCAATTATAGGAACTATTTTCCTTTTGTCTTAGGATTTTGTGAGTATTGTTCTATTTCTTTAAACAGAAAATAAGTTTAGAGTTTAATTAAGATTCTCCACATACTCCTTGCCACTAACTTATGATATTCTTACTGAATTGCAGGTGTCGAAATTTGTGAAGAATTCAAGCTAGAATCAGATGTAATGTAATAGCACCCCTAAGATTTGGATTTCCGACTTTTGAAACCATATGAATGTAGTAAAACTGTTTGGAATGATGTTTCATTTTAGTTTGTATTATGCTACCTGATTTTTTTTTTCCTGGCAATCTGAATGTAAAGTTTTTGCATTCAAGCCTCTGAATGTATACATTCAGGTCTTACATCTTACTATAATTGGCTCCAAAGGATTAATAAAGTTGAACTACTTTGAGGTTGCTATTGGTATTGCCAACTTTTACATGATGGATTGTATTGCCCTACATTACATAATATCCTTCACTAATATGATTCACTAACACAAATTTCCAATTTACTTTCTTCAATCAGAAATGTAAGGTTTAAGTGTTGCATATGACGGTGGTTCATGTGACCTAAACCTGATAAGTCAACATGATGCAACGTGGAAAAGAGTCGAGTTGCATTAGATTGATAGATAGCAACAAAAATATTTCACATGTATTTCATCATATTAGTAGTGGTTTATCAAACAACTTGTAGTTATAAGTGGTATTGAGATTATTTTCAGGGTTTGTGAGTTTCGTATTCGAATTTAAAGTAGTAGTTAAAAGTACAAAAAATAAAAATAGAATTAATGGTGGTTTTTTTTTTTTTGAAAGAAAATGTATTTCATCAAATGCTTTAAAAAATACTTCAACCATTTAATCAGCTTAAATTTAACTTTTTTTGCAGTATTAAAAATTATAAAACTTGTTAAATTTAAGGAAAAAAGAAAACCACGCTCACATAAATATATAATAAATCTTTAATCACAAATGAGTACGTCTAACATAAAATGTTGTTATTTTAAGGAACAATAGTCGTTTTATTACAAAACTTGGTTTTTTTTATTTTTTTTAAAGTGTAAGTCGCTCTTGAAAATATAGGAAGTTAGAATATTTTAAAATTGATTTCCTTTACAAATTAATTTTTTTGAGTAAATAATTATACTAATATCCTCTGAAGCTTGGTGAAATTACACTGCAAAAATCTCCCTTTCTCATTTCTTAAGTTACAAAGATATTTCAATTTAACTTTAACATAACATGATATATATTGGTTGCAAATTTTACTTAAAAGGAAAATTCTGTAATTTTTGAAATAAAAATGAAGGTTTTTGTAGTTTCATCAAACCTCATGGGAGGTATGTGCAATTTACACAATAAATTTTTTTTTATCATACTTGTTTTACAACATATTAACTTAATGAAGAATTCAATTCATTTATACATTATTTTGTATGTAATATTTGATAATTTGTAAATCCTACCATTTTTGATAGGATTTGCAACTCATTTCTTTTAAAATGAAATAACCTTAATTCTGTTTAAACATTTTCTAAACACACTTTAATGGATTTTTTTATAATAAATATCAAGATCGAGTGCTCTTCTCTCAAAAAAAAGAAAATGGTAAATAGGAGGTAGAAAGATATCATTGAAGATAAATAAAAAAAGTTACATAAACTATTTAGAGTGATAAAATCACATGCAAATTTCATTTGCTTTTCTTGTCATTATGAAAGGTAGACATCCAAGATTAGCATCACCAATTCTATCTCAATTAGTAACAATACCATTTGAATCTAACACTCTGATATGATGGGGAGTGAGTAAGTGCTCAACTACTAATTAGGTATGCACTTACGAACATGTTGAGCTATAATTAATATCATATATTATCCTTTACTTAACCTGATCTCTTAACACCAATTTCCACTCCTAGTGGTGAGCTTCACTAACACAAATTGCCACTTAGTGGTAAGCCACCCAATTTGCTTTTTCTGCAACCAGTAATATAAAGAGAAAGTGCTGCATATGGTAAGGACTAAAGTCAACATATTTGATGCAAATCTACTCTTTCAGTGAGTACTAGAACGAAAAAGGATTTGAATCATTATATTAGCCACCAAAAAAGAAAGATGAAAAAAGTTTGGCACATATTTTGACACAGACAGAATACAAGGAAGAGACCCAATAGAGAGTGAGTACTAGACAAANTAAAGAGAAAGTGCTGCATATGGTAAGGACTAAAGTCAACATATTTGATGCAAATCTACTCTTTCAGTGAGTACTAGAACGAAAAAGGATTTGAATCATTATATTAGCCACCAAAAAAAAAAGATGAAAAAAGTTTGGCACATATTTTGACACAGACAGAATACAAGGAAGAGACCCAATAGAGAGTGAGCACTAGACAAAGAATAAGAAAGCAAAAAGAGACAGAAAAAACACAGCTATAATTAAAAAGCACTTACCTATATCTTTCATTTCACACAACCTTGCAGCGTTGTGTTCATCAACCAAATGAGTCCCTCCAGATCTGCTTCCATGTCACTTACATCTTGGTCCATATGCTTTGGCGTGCTTCATTTCTTGCCATTCTTGATCTGGTTTCAAGCTAATGCAGCTAC
Source organism: Cercis canadensis (assembly GCA_003255065.1). Taxonomy (NCBI): domain Eukaryota; kingdom Viridiplantae; phylum Streptophyta; class Magnoliopsida; order Fabales; family Fabaceae; genus Cercis; species Cercis canadensis. The sequence goes on along the minus strand of QAOA01003344.1, from coordinate 310,589 downwards.
TGCTGCTGCATTAGGAAACCAGACTGATCACTTGGCATTGCTCAAATTTAAGGAATCAATCTCCAAAGATCCTTATGGAATCTTTGCCTCTTGGAATAGTACTTCCCACTTCTGCAATTGGTATGGAATCATATGCAGCCGTCGACATGAAAGAGTTACAGTGTTGGATCTACAAGGATATGGCTTGCATGGACTCATATCACCACACCTTGGCAACCTCTCTTTTCTCAGAATTCTCAACCTCCAGGACAACAGCTTCAATGGTGAGATACCACAAGAATTAGGTCGTTTATTCCGACTACAAAAACTCATGCTCACCAATAACACGTTGGCAGGGAAAATTCCTACCAACTTGACAAGTTGCTCTCAACTCAAGGGCTTATTTTTGGGACAGAATAATCTTACTGGCAAGATACCCATGGAGATTGACTCTTTAAGCAAGCTTGAAAACTTGTTTGTTTCAACAAACAGGTTGACAAGTCAAATCCCTACATCCATAGGAAATCTTTCTTCACTTAGCATTCTTTATGCGGAAGAAAATAGCTTGGAAGGAAGTCTACCAGAAGAAATAGGCCATTTGACAAACTTGACAAAGCTGATAATATCTGTCAACAAACTGTCGGGTTGGCTTCCTTCTTCACTCTACAATTTGTCATCTCTCACCATGATCTATATTGGAACCAATCAATTTAATGGATCTCTTCTAGCAAACATGGTTGTCACCCTCCCCAATCTCCAAGAATTTTCCATCAGTGCTAATAAAATGTCAGGTCTAATCCCAACTTCCATGACAAATGCATCTGAACTTCATGTACTTGATATCGCTTTCAATCATTTTGTAGGACAAGTTCCGAGCCTAGGAAACCTACAAGACCTCCGGCTTCTTAGTTTAAGTAATAATAGTCTGGGTGGTAATTCAAATAAGGACTTGGAGTTTTTAAAATCTTTGATAAACTGCAGTAAGTTGCACGTATTGGATGCAGGCTACAATAGTCTTGGAGGTTCTTTACCCAATTCAATAGGCAATTTGTCAACTCAACTCAACGAACTATATCTTGGTGGCAATCAGATATCTGGAGAAATTCCTGCAACATTAGGAAATCTCATCCACTTAGATTTCTTAACCATGGAATCTAACCATCTTTCAGAGATCATTCCAACCACTATTGGAAAGTTACAAAAGTTGCAAATATTAGTTTTGTGGGGAAATAAGATATCAGGGGAGATACCAGCAATTATAGGCAACCTGAGCCAGTTGTTTACATTGGAGTTAGGAAGAAATACGTTAGAAGGAAATATTCCTCCAAGTATTGGAAATTGCTAAAATTTACAAATACTAGACCTTACAAACAACAATCTTAATGGAGCCATACCCTCACAATTTATCAATTCTTCCTCTTTATCAGTCTTACTGTTATTCAATTTATCAATAAACTCATTAACTGGCAATCTACCTATTGACGTAGGCGGATTAAAAAATATTGATACATTGGATATGTCTGAAAATCACCTCTTTGGTGATATTCCTACAACTATTGGAGACTGCATAAGCTTAGAGTACCTTTATTTACAAGGAAATTCCTTTCAAGGAACCATACCTTCATCTTTGGCTTCATTAAAAGGTCTTCGACATTTAGGCTTGTCACAAAACAAATTGTCTGGATCAATTCCGCAAGTTCTACAAGGTATTTCTGCTCTAGAATGCTTGAATGTTTCTTTTAACATGTTGGATGGTGACGTACCAACTAAAGGTGTCTTTCAAAATGCAAGTGCCATAGCAGTGATTGGCAATAATAAGCTTTGTGGGGGTATCTCAGAGTGACAACTACCACCATGCCCCATCAAAGCTATGAAAAAGAGAAAAACATCAACATTTTAAACTAATAGTGGTGATAATTTGTGTAGTTGTTTTTCTACTTTTATTGTCATCTATTCTTGCCGTCTATTGCCTGAGGAAAAGAAACAGGAAATCATCTTCCAGTTCACCAACAATTGACTTGCTTTCAAAGGTGTCATACCAAAGCATATACCATGCAACTGATGGGTTCTCAGTTAGAAACTGGATAGGCTCTGGAAGCTCTGGCTCTGTGTATAAAGGAAGGTTCGAGTCTGAAGGAGGAGTTGTTGCTATAAAGGTCCTTAACCTTCAAAGAAAGGGAGCTGACAAGAGTTTCATTGCTGAATGTAATGCTCTTAGAAATATTCGACATAGAAATTTGGTCAAGATTTTAACATGTTGCTCCGGCATAGATTACAGGGGCCAAACATTTAAAGCTCTAGTTTTTGAGTACATGACAAATGATTGCTTAGAGAATTGGTTGCATCAAGGTTAGAAACTGCAGAGCAACCAAGAACATTGGATCTTGGTCAAAGATTAATATTGTTATTGACATTGCTTCTGCATTACATTATCTTCGCATTGAATGTGAGCAACCCATTGTTCATTGTGACTTAAAGCCGAGCAACATCCTTCTTGATGATGACATGATTGCTCATGTGGGTGATTTTGGATTGGCAAGACTTCTTTCAACTATTATTACCATCTCTGATAAGAAAACCAGCACAATTGGAATAAAGGGGACCATTGGCTATGCTCCTCTAGGTAGTTTCATATAATTCTGGACTTTTACAAGTTTCTATTTATATACGATTTTTCTTTTCTATTTTTGTTAGAATTATACTTACAAGTTCTGAAACATTAACAATGTTGATAATTATTTTAGAGTACGGAATGAGTTTTGAGGTATCAACAGAAGGTGACATGTATAGTTTTGGTATTCTTTTGTTGGAAATATTAACTGGAAGAAGACCCACAGAGGAAATGTTCAAAGAAGGCTATAATCTCCACAACCATGTGAGAACTGCACTTCCAAACAACCTTTTACAGATTTTGGACCCAGTTTTACTTCCAAGAGAATTCGAACAGACAACAACAGCAACAAAAGCAGAAATAAACTTGGAGAACCCGACCCATTTACATCCTAATGTCAAGAAGTGCTTGCTTTCACTATGCAGGATTGGACTTGCTTGTTCAGTGGAATCAGCGAATGAAAGAATGAATGTGGTGGATGTCACTAGGGAGTTGAATCTAATCAAGAAAGCTTTCCTTGCTGATGGGATCAATGGCATATAACAAGAAACATAAAGGTTCCTATTTCACATTGCTATTGCAAACAATTTACTTCTCAATATCATTTTCTGTTGAATGAGGATAATGATACATCGCTTAAATGTAAACTTGTGCACATATAAATAGATATGTTGCTCGTCAAACCTTATCTGGAAAAAATTTCTAGTAAGCATTGGTAGCTTAGATTACAATCACCAATGCAAGTTTGCACAAATAACCACCTAAATGGTGGGCAATTATAGGAGCTCTTTTCCTTTTGTCTTAGGATTTTGTGAGTATTGTTCTGTTTCTTTAAACAGAAAATAAGTTTAGAGTTTAATTAAGATTTTCCACATACTCCTTGCCACTAACTTATGATATTCTTACTGAATTTCAGGTGTCGAAATTTGTGAAGAATTCAAGCTAGAATCAGATGTAATGGCACCCCTATGATTTGGATTTCGGATTTTTGAAACCATATGAATGTTGTAAAAAAATGTTTGGAATGATGTTTCATTTTAGTTTGTATTATGTTGCATGTTTTTTTTCTTTCTGGCAATCTGAGTGCAAACTTTTTGCGTTTGCATCATGTATTTAAATAATGGTTCCAGTTCCTTTAAGCTTCTGATTATATACATTCAGGTTTGATTGGATGACAACACCATCTTTCCCCTAATTCAAACATGTCTAAGGAGAAAACATTTTCTTTCCCTTATTAGAGGAAATGAATATTTTTCATTTCATCTTCGTTTTCGTCTTCATAAAAACAAAAACAAAAAATTGACTTTTACATGATGGAGTGAACCCTTGCTTGTCTTCTTAAGAATCGTATTAACCTACATTACATAATATGCTTACCTAATATGATTCATGACTAACACGAATTTCCAATTTACTTCCTTCAATCACAAATGCAACGTATATATGAATGCATCATATATTAATTCCATCAAACAATAAAACTGATCTGAAATGTGCCCAATCGATGCATGTATATATGTATTATCTAAATACATATATATAAAATATAGGTGTTGACATTCAATGAACCCCTTTAAAAAGAGAAGATTCTAATCCTTATAAATACTACAAAAGTTTTTTTCTTTTTTCCAATTATTCTCAACGCATAAAAAAGCATTTATATAGAGGTTCTTTTTTGTTTTTTTTATATGACTTTATATAGAGGTTCTAATTCTACCCAAAAAGCTTTTCGTAATTGCTGTGTGTGTTTTAACTAATATGTCCTCAATTAATTATCCAACAAATAATATTTAAAATCACTTCAAACTTTTTCTTCTTTTTTTTTTTACTTAATTTGGGGCCTAAAAGGATTTTTCTTATACAACCTAAACAAAAAGTGATTATCGTAAAATTAATTTTTGAAATAACATATCGAAACATAAAACTTGATTGGTTTTCAAAATCAATTCTTCTAAAATTGATTTTACTTAAAATCAATTCTCTATTGATTTTAAAACTAAACTTACACCAAGTTGATTAATATGGTGTAACTCCACTCTATCCTCGTGTAGCTCTAAGTTGGGGACCGAGACTTTCCTAAGTCAATCTAAAATCAATTCTCTATTGAATTCAAAACTAAACTTACACAATGTTGATTAATATGGTGCAACTCTACTCTTTTCTCTTGTAGCTGTAAGTTGGGGACCTAGACTTTCCTAAGTCAATCAAAAATCAATTCTCTATTGAATTTAAAAGTAAACTTACACCAAGTTAATTAATATGGTGCAGTTCCACTCTTTCTTTGTGTAACTGTAAGTTGGGGACCGAGACTTTCCTAAGTCAATCTGATGCCACACGGAAAGAGTCGATTTGTTTCAGATTGACAAATAGCAATCTCATTGTAGATTCCTTATTGAAAAGCCTAAGATTGAAATATACGAGGCAACCTAAACTTTGATAGGTCAAGCACCTAAAACCATATCATCTGAGAATTGAGAGTATTATACTAGAAATGTTAATCAAACAGCCAAATTGGAATGCAAGACAAAGTGGAGAAAATTGGTGCCCAACTGTCCCACAATGATTTAAAAACCAAGATGACTTTAAAATTCCAACCGCAGTAACATGGAAAATCAAGAGCAAGATCACGAGTAGTATAAGAAAAATGTTACAAGGAGTCCCTATCAAAGCAATTTTTTTTTCTAAAAGCTAACACGGTTCAGACTTTTCTGTTCTTTCCAAATTAAAAAGCCAATGTTTTTTTGACACCCGAGTCATCATTAAGATCATGGTCTTTGAGTTGATGGAATTGAACTTGATGAAATTGTTGAAGCAATCAATGATCNAGAGCAAGATCACGAGTAGTATAAGAAAAATGTTACAAGGAGTCCCTATCAAAGCAATTTTTTTTTCTAAAAGCTAACACGGTTCAGACTTTTCTGTTCTTTCCAAATTAAAAAGCCAATGTTTTTTTGACACCCGAGTCATCATTAAGATCATGGTCTTTGAGTTGATGGAATTGAACTTGATGTAATTATTGAAACAATCAATGATCTCACTCCTGGAAAATACCAATTTTCTCTTTTGTACACTACAACCTCCTTCAAGCTCTAAAATACATACATTCAGGTTTGATATCTTGCCATAATCTGCTCCCAAGGATTAAGTGAGGACATGCAGCATTTATTGATGAGCGTCACTATTCTTGACTGCTTTTATGCATGCCAGATCAGGCATCACAATAGTACTTTTGATGCTATTGGTAACAAATAATGGCAGGAGTACAAATGAAATCTTGAGAATGTTGAGGTTACAACTTTTACTATTAATTAACGATGCTTGTATTGAAGTTGGGTCAAAGATAGATAAGTTGGCTGTTCGGGCTGATGCGTCAGGTCAAGTCCAACAAGTTTCGAATTTTATCTGCACAATAACATGAGTGAACTAAATGTGGTTTGGGCCTTGGTAATGGTTATAGACTATAACCAATCCTTAAAGTTCATTAATTGACTAGAGTTATGATTAATATTATCATGATGTTCAAAATCATTTTTGTGAGGGTAAAGCATGCTGCACAAACACACCATAAAACATTGATAAAATACCTGCATCACTGCACGTTATATATCATGTGATCCATTTACTGAAAATCCACCCTAAAAGAAAAATCCAAGCTTTCTCAATCAGCTTGACATCTCTCATGCTGAAAATCCAACCTTCAAAGAAACTTTCAACTTTTTCGTGTTAAGAGAAAGACTACAAAAATGTAAATATGTTCAAGATATCAATTATCATAAAACATTTATCCTAAAGAGTGCTCAGATAAGAGTAATTCTGTGCTCAGAAAGTGATTGATGATTTTTCTTTTGAACCTTGGAATATTTGTTGGTATTCTACTCAAATCCAATGATTTTGGTAGAAAGGGTCATGTAAATTTATGCTCTCATTTAGCAAACATTTTAGTTGTTGATAAAATCAGAGAAAACAGACTTCATCTTTAGCAGTTTAACAATAATTTTGAAGTTGATGATACAAGTAGATATTTCTTCTGATGGGTAGTGCTTCTGCAGTTATTAATTAACCATTCAAAAGTTGACTTGGTTTAAAAAAAAAATTAGCTGAGACGATCATTATCAACAGCATTTGATAGTAACATAAGGTTGTTGCCTTTGCTGCTAGCGGTTTTGCTCTCCTTTCTGTGAGGAGTTCACAATTACAAGAGACTTATTTATGGATACATCATATAATAATTCCATCAAACAATTAAGAATGACTTGAAATGTGCCCAATTGATGCATACTCCAAATCTTTTTTTTCCTGTTAAGAAAATAAGGGCCTGTTTGAAATCTATTTTTAAAAACAGTTTTTTGTTTTTGAAAACAATAAAACAAAAAAATTTGTTTGGTAAAACTGTTTTTAAAAATCTTCTCTCACAAAACTGTTTTAAAAACAAGAAAACAAGAACAAGAAATAGCTGTTTTCAAAAACTGTTTTTAAAAACAAAAAAAACCAAAACACTTTCAAACACACCCTAATATTCTGAATTTCATCTTTTCTTTTTTTCTTTAAACGAAAGTTTGAACTCTTAATCTCCTATAAACTACCTAAATCTTTTACCATTAAACTACATCTAGTGGCTTATTTCATCTGTTTTTTTTTTTTTTTGTCTTAATGAAAATATTGCAAAATTACCAATAACTATAGTTTCCCCAAATGACAATTTTAGATATTTCCGTGACAGTTTAAGATCAGATTAAAAAAAATAATAAAGTTGAAGCCCTTCAAATGCTAAGATTATCAAGAGCAAGGTTTTGTGCATATATATGAAGAATCCTTGATTTCAAGTCTATTCTAGTGTGATGTAGGACCTCTTTTCCCTCTCAATCCTACCATAAAAATTGCCACGGTCCCCCTGCCACATTTCCCCTTCGTAATTTCATCTCACCTTATCCTAATAGGTTCTGAACCTGGAACCTACTTATGATAGAATGAGAAGCTAGTGCTGTGTCCCTTTAAGAAATATTGACCTGCATCACATATTACTAGACATGATCTGCTACCACAAATTTATACTCTTAATGGTAAGCCATCCAATTTGCATTTTCTGCAACCATAAATGTGAAGATAAAGTGTTGTGTATGGTGGTTGATGCAACTTAAAGCAAGTTTAGATTAAATATGTTGTTGCTTAAGTTAGGGTGAGGTCAACAACTTGTAGAGAGAGAGGCACAGTCGGGGGCCGAAGCTGGAGCTCTGGTGTCACCTCTGACACTCAAGTTAGCATAATAGATGGAGAGGGTCCAAGTGAGAGTTTTGAGAGTTGAGATGGTGAATAATGTAAGCAAGAAGTGAAGTCAAGCGAGTTAGAGAGATAAAATGTATACCTCAAGCAATGACATTTTAGTCTTTTTACTGTAATAGAGATAGTGAGTTTACCTGGTATTATCAGAATCCTTGGTCCATCACAACGGTTTTTGAAAGCTCATAATTATAGATTGTGGGAGAGTTACACCCTTGACAAAATATTACGAAAGCAATTTTATCATTCTCAATGTATGAGATTGCTTTGGTAATAAAAACAACTCTATCCAGATATTGATTCTACCCAAAATGCTTTTCATAATTATTGTGTGTTTTGATCAATTTGTCCTTGATTAATTATCCAAAAAATAATATTGAAAATCACTTTATGGCCTTTTTAATAATTTAGTGCCTAAAAGTGATTTTTCCTATACAATTTTAAAAAAAAAAAATAAGATTATTGTAAATCAATTTTCCAGTAATTGACATATATCTAAATATAAAATTGATTTGTCAAAATTAATTCTTCTAAAATTGATTCTACTCAAAATTAATTCTTTTACAGGATCTATTTTTTGGCAGCAAAACTAAACATATAATAGGTTAATATGATGCAGCTCCACAAGACTTTTTGCTCAGTGAGGGACCAAGACTTTCCTTATTCCAGCCTAGGATTGAAATAAGTGAGACGAGGTAAAGTTTCCTAGGCAAGCACCTAAAACCTTCATTTGATAATTGACAGGATTGTACTAAAAATATTAATCAAACTAAGAAGTTTAAGATATCGTAAGATTGTAGCAGTAGGGCATATTGGAATGCAAGACAGTAGACAGAGTCAAGCTCAATGGTTCACCCACTGTCCAACAAAACAACTTAAACCAGGATGAGCACAATAATCCAACGGCAGTAACATGGAAAATCAAGAGTAAAGAATAAAGTAGTATAAAAATAATTACAAGGAGTCCGTATCAAAGAAACTTTTTCTCAAAGCAACGCGGTTCTGGCTTTTCTGTTCTTTCCAAATTCAAAAGCCAATGTTTCTATGACACGAGTCATAATTAAGTGGATCTGTATACTGTTCGAAGGTCCTTCCTCCTTTAACTTTCCAAATCAATCATTCCATCATTGGAGAATTGAGGGAAACAAAATGAAAATGGGTTTGAAATATAACACTAGCTGGCCAAAAAGATAGAAAAAAGTTTGGCACATATCATCACACAGACAGCAGAAAAGTAAGAGACAGAAACGGAGAATATCTGGAGCCATCAAGGGAAACCCGAGAAAATGGTATGGTGTTAAGGAAAAAGACAGCTATAAAAAGCAGTTACCTATCTCTTTCATTTCATACAACCTGCACCCTTATGTTCCTCAACAAAATGAACCTCTTTAGATCTGCCTCAATGTTACTTGCACTTTGGTCCATATACCTTGGAGTATTCCTTCATTTATCATCAAACTTGATCTGGTTTCAACCTAAGGGAGCTGCTGCTGCTGCACTAGGAAACCAGACTGATCACTTGGCATTGCTCAAATTTAAGGAATCAATATCCAAAGATCCATACGAAACCCTTGCCTCTTGGAATAGTTCTTCCCATTTCTGCAATTGGCATGGCATCACATGCAGCCATCGGCATCAAAGAGTAAGAGTGTTGAATCTACAAGGATATGGCTTGCATGGAGTCATATCACCTCACCTTGGCAACCTCTCTTTTCTCAGAATTCTGAGCCTCAAAAACAACAGCTTCAATGGTGAGATCCCACAAGAATTGGGTCGTTTATTCCGACTACAGCAACTCATCCTCACCAATAACACGTTGGTAGGGGAAATTCCTTCCAACTTGACAAGTTGCTCAGAACTCAGGGACTTATCTATTGGAGGGAATAATCTTGTTGGTCAAATTCCAATGGAGATAGGCTCTCTTAGCAAGCTTGAAACGTTATACCTTCCCATAAACAAGTTAACAGGTCAAATCCCAACTTCCATAGGAAACCTTTCTTCCCTTGGTATTCTTTACATGGGTTATAATAACTTGGAGGGAAGTCTACCCAAAGAAATAGGCCGTTTGAAAAACTTGACAGAATTGTCAATACCTGTCAATAAACTGTCAGGTGAGCTTCCTTCTTCACTCTATAATTTGTCCTCTCTCATCAAACTCTCACTTGCAATCAATCAATTTAATGGCTCTCTCAGAGCAAACATGTTTCTCACCCTCCACAATCTCCAACGTTTTCTCATTGGTAAAAATCAAATCTCAGGTCCAATCCCAGCTTCCATGACAAATGCATCTTTGCTTAATTTCTGTGATATCGTTTCAAACCATTTTGTGGGACAAGTTCCAAGTCTCGAAAACCTACAAGATCTTTCGTGGCTTAGTGTAGGCGATAACCATCTTGGTAGTAATTCAACTAAGGACTGGGCGTTTTTAAAACCTTTGGCAAACTGTAGTAAGTTGCAAGTATTGTTTTTGAGCCATAACAATTTTGCAAGTCCTTTACCCAATTCAATAGGCAATTTGTCCATCCAACTCAGTAAACTATATCTTGCTGGCGACCAGATATCTGGAAAAATTCCAGAAACAATAGGAAATCTCATCAACTTAGATCTCTTAATCATGGAATCTAATGATTTTTCAGGGATCATTCCAACTAGTTTTGGCAATTTTCATAAGTTGGAAGCCTTATATTTGGGGGGAAATAGACTATCCGGAGAGATACCAACTTTCATAGGTAACCTGAGTCAGTTGTTTATATTGGAGTTACAAGCGAATATGTTAGAAGGAAACATTCCTCCCAGTATTGGATATTGCCAAAGTTTACAATACCTGGACCTTTCACAAAATAACCTTGGTGGAGACATACCCTCACAGCTTATTGGTCTTTCCTCTTTATCAATCTTGCTGAACTTATCGACAAACTCATTAACTGGCTATCTACCTGTGGAGGTGGGCAAATTAAAAAATATTGGTACTTTGGACATCTCTAAAAATCACCTCTCTGGTGACATTCCTAGAACCGTTGGAGATTGTATAAGCTTAGAGTACCTTTATTTACAGGGGAATTCCTTTCAAGGAACTATACCTTCATCATTGGCTTCATTAAAAGGTCTTCGATATTTAGACTTGTCGCAAAACAAATTGTCTGGATCAATTCCGCAAGCCCTGCAAGGTATTTCTGCTCTAGAATACTTGAATGTTTCTTTTAATATGTTGGATGGCGACGTACCAACCAAAGGTGTCTTTCAAAATGCAAGTGCTGTAGCAGTGATTGGCAATAATAAGCTTTGTGGGGGTATCTCAGAGTTACAACTACCACCATGCCCCATCAAAGCTATGAAAAAGAGAAAATATCAACATTTTAAACTAATAGTGGTGATAATTTGTGTGGTTGTTTTTCTACTTCTATTGTCATCTATTCTTGCCGTCTATTACCTGAGGAAAAGAAACAGGAAATCATCTTCCAGTTCACCAACAATTGACTTGCTTTCAAAGGTGTCATACCAAAGCCTATACCATGCAACTGATGGGTTCTCAATTACCAACTTGATAGGCTCTGGAAGCTTTGGCTCTGTGTATAAAGGAAGGTTGGAGTCTGAAGAAGGAGTTGTTGCTATAAAGGTCCTTAACCTTCAAAGGAAGGGAGCTGACAAGAGTTTCATTGCCGAATGTAATGCTCTTAGAAATATTCGACATAGAAATTTGGTCAAGATTTTAACATGTTGCTCCAGCATAGATAACAAGGGCCAAACATTCAAAGCTCTAGTTTTTGAGTACATGACAAACGGTTGCTTAGAGAATTGGTTGCATCAAGGGTTAGAAACTGCAGAGCAACCAAGAACATTGGATCTTGGTCAAAGATTAAATATTGTTATTGACATTGCTTCTGCATTACATTATCTTCACATTGAATGTAAGCAACCCGTTGTTCATTGTGACTTAAAGCCGAGCAACATCCTTCTTGATGATGACATGATTGCTCATGTGGGTGATTTTGGATTGGCAAGACTTCTTTCAACTATTATTGCCATCTCTGATAAGGAAACCAGCACAATTGGAATAAAGGGGACCATTGGCTATGCTCCTCTAGGTAGTTTCATATAATTCTGGACTCTTACAAGTTTTTATTTCTATACTATTTTTCTTTTCTATTTTTTTTTTGTTAGAATTATACTTACAAGTTCTGAAACATTAACAATTTTGCAAATTATTTTAGAGTACGGAATGGGTTCTGAGGTGTCAACAGAAGGTGACATGTATAGTTTTGGGATTCTTATGTTGGAAATATTAACTGGAAGAAGACCCACAGAAGAAATGTTTAAAGAAGGCTATAATCTCCACAACCATGTGAGAACTGCACTTCCAAACAACCTTTTACAGATTATGGACCCAGCTCTATTGCCAAGTGAATTCGAACATACAACAACAGCAGTAGATGCAGAAATAAACTTGGAGAACCCGACCCATTTACATCCTAATGTCAAGAAGTGCTTGCTTTCACTATGCAGGATTGGACTTGCTTGTTCAGTGGAATCAGCGAATGAAAGAATGAATGTGGTGGATGTCACTAAGGAGTTGAATCTAATCAAGAAAGCTTTTCTTGCTGGTGGGATTAATGGTGGTAGAGTACGCATATAACAAGAAACATAAAGGTACCTATTTAAACATTGCTATTGCAAACAATTTACTTTTCAATTTAACATCGCGTAAATGTACACTTGTCCACATATAAATAGATATGTTGCTTGTCAAATCTTATCTGGAAAAAGTTTCTAGTAAGCATTGTTAGCTTAGATACAATCACCGATACAAGTTTGCACAAATAACCACCTAAGTGGTGGGCAATTATAGGAACTTTTTTCCTTTTGTCTTAGGATTTTGTGAATATTGTTCTATTTCTTTAAACAGAAAATAAGTTTAGAGTTTAATTAAGATTTTCCACATACTCCTTGCCACTAACTTATGATATTCTTACTGAATTTCAGGTGTCGAAATTTGTGAAGAATTCAAGCTAGAATCAGATGTAATAGCACCCCTATGATTTGGATTTCGGACTTTTGAAACCATATGAATGTTGTAAAAAATGTTTTGGAATGAAGTTTCATTTTAGTTTGTATTATGTTGCATGTTTTTTTTCTTTCTGGCAATCTGAGTGCAAACTCTTTGCATTTGCATCATGTATTTAAATAATGGTTCTAGTTCCTTCAAGCTTCTGAATATATAAATTCGATCAGGTCTGATTGGATGACAACACCATCTTTCCCCTAATTCAAACATGTCTAAGGAGAAAACATTTTCTTTCCCTTAGTTGAGGAAATGAATATTTTTCATTTTATCTTCGTTTTCGTCTTCATGAAAAAAAAAAAAAAAATTGACTTTTAGATGATGGTTTGAACCTTTGCTTGTCTTCTTAAGAATTGTATTAACCTACATTACATAATATCCTTACCTAATATGATCCACTAACACGAATTTCCTATTTACTTTCTTTAATCACAAATGCAACGTATATATGAATGCATCATATATTAATTCCATCAAACAATAAAAATGATCTGAAATGTGCCCAATCGATGCATGTATACATATATATATGTATTATCTAAATAAATACATATAAAATATAGGTGTTGACATTCAATGAACCCCTTTAAAAAGACAAGATTCTCATCCTTATAAATAGTACAAAAGTTTTTTTTTTTTTTCCAATTCTTCTCAACGCATAAAAAAGCATTTGTAATAGAAGCAATTTTATGTAGAGGTTCTTTTTTCTTTCTTTTTTTTTTCTTTCTTTTTGATATGACTTTATATAGAGGTTCTAATTCTACCCAAATAGCTTTCCGTAATTGCTGTGTGAGTTTTAACTAATATGTCCTCAATTAATTATCCAACTAATAATATTTAAAATCACTTCAAACTTTTTCTTTTTTTAACTTAATTTAGTGCTAAAATGTTTTTTCTTATACAACCTAAAGAAAATGTGATTATAGTAAAATTAATTTTCAAATAACATATCAAAACATAAAACTTCATTGGTTTTCAAAATCAATTCTTCTAAAATTGATTTTACTTAAAATCAATTCTCTATTGAATTTAAAACTAAACTTACACCAAGTTAATTAATATGGTGCAACTCCACTCTTTCCTCGTTGGGGACCTAGACTTTCCTAAGTCAATCTGATATGATGCCACACGGAAAGAGTCGATTTGTTTCAGATTGTCAAATAGCAATCTCTTTGTAGATTCTTTATTGAAGACTAAGATTGAAATAAATGAGGCAACCTAAACTTTGATAGGTCAAGCACTTAACACCATATCATCTGAGAATTGAGAGTATTATACTAGAATTGTTAATCAAACAGTCAAATTGGAATGCAAGACAAAGTGGAGAAAATCGGTGCCCAACTGTCCCACAATGATTTAAAAACCAAGAGGACCTTAAAATTCCAACCGCAGTAACATGGAAAATCAAGAGCAAGATCACGAGTAGTATAAGAAAAATGTTACAAGGAGTCCCTATCAAAGCAATTTTTTTCCAAAAGCTAACACGGTTCAGACTTTTCTGTTCTTTCCAAATTAAAAAGCCAATGTTTTTTTGACCCCCGAGTCATCATTAAGATCATGGTCTTTGAATTGATGGAATTGAACTTGATGAAGTTGTTGAAGCAATCAATGATCTCTCTCCTGGAAAATACCAATTTTCTCTTTTGTACACTACAACCTCCTTCAAGCTCTAAAATATATACATTCAGGTTTGATATCTTGCCATAATGTGCTCCCAAGCATTAAGTGAGGACATGCAGCATTTATTGATGAGCATCACTATTCTTGACTGGTTTTATGCATGCTAGGTCAGGCATCACAATAGTACTTTTGATGCTATTGGTAATAAATAATGGCAGGAGTACAAATGAAATCTTGAGAATGTTGAGGTTAAAACTTGAGGTTGGGTGAAGGATGGATAGGTCGGTTGGTCGGGCTGATGGGTCAGGTCGGGTCCAACAAGTTTTAAGTTTTATCTGCACAATAACACGAGTAAACTAAATGTAGTTTGGACCTTTGGTATAGACAACAACCAATCCTTAAAGTCCATTAATTGATTAGAGTCATGATTAATATTATCATGATGTTCAAAATCATTTTTGTGAGTGTAAAGCATGCTGAACAAACACACCATAAAACATTGATAAAATACCTGCATCAATGCACGTTATATATCATGTGATCCATTTACTGAAAATCCACCCTATAAAAGAAATCCAAGCTTTCTCAATCAGCTTTACATCTCTCATGCTGAAAATCCAACCTTCAAAGAAACTTTCAACTTTGTCGTGTTAAGAGAAAGTCTACAAAAATGTAAATATGTTTGTTGCAACGTCCCTTTTCAGGAGCGCGAAGCGGAGCGGCGAAACTCCCCCACCAGAAAAAAAATAAAAAAAAGTATAAGGATGCATGATATGATGCAAAAGAATGGAGTCGACACCAATCGTTTTATTCCATTTTTAGATAAATGAAATGGTGCGATTGGACACCTAAAAGATTTGGTCTACGTTCAGAGTTTGGATTCGGGGGTTGATTACGTGTAAGGAAGGTATTAGCACCCTACGACGTCCGTTCTTAGAACGGTTACCTACTTAATCTTTTGTTACCTCTTAAAGTGAATTAAATTGGTCCTAACAATGTGTTTAAAATAGAGTAGTACTTGGTTAGGTTCTGCTAGTCCTTCTAGCGAAACCTAAAATATGCCTCAAGACTATTAGGTAGAGTTCGTGATTGTCATTACAATCTTCTCCCAATCTATTCCGTCATAAGCAAGTTTAATATTTTTTATTATTCGAGTAATAACTACAAAATACAATTCATTATGCATGTTAGAAAGATGAATTTAAGATTTGTGGCAAAAGATTTTTATTGGAGGTATTTCTTTAGCCCACCAGTACATCTGGAATGGCTAAAGGGACACTCTTCACCTCTGGGATGTCAAAGAGTCGCTGTCATTACAGTTGTCTTCAATTATTCCATCGTCGGTACTTTAATTGATTAAAATTTCGTTAGGACCTACCAGCACTTCTGGAAAAACCTAAAGGATGCTTCAAGATTATTAGGTAGAGTTTGTGATTGTCATTACAATCCTCCCCTAATCTATTCTATCATAAGCAAGTTTAACATTTTTTATTATTCGAGTAATAACTACAAAACACAATTCCTTATGCATGTTAGAAAGATGAATTTAAGATTTGTGGAAAAAGATTTTTATTGGAGATATTTCTTTGGTCCACCAGTACATTTGGAAAGGCTAAAGGGACACTCTTCACCTCCGGAATGTCAAAGAGTCGCTGTCATTACAACTATCTTCAATTATTCTATCGTCGGTACTTTAATCCATATTTTAAGATAAATAAAAATATGATATTATGCGTAAAAGATTTTTTCAAAGAATTATGCATAGAAAAGTAAATATGATATTATGCGTAAAAGATTTTTTCAGAGAATTATGCATATAAAAGATTTTTATCAGGAGTTAACATTAAATCCCACCAGTACCTCTGGTAAAACTAGAGAAACTCCTTTACCTCCGGAATGTCAAAATATCGCTATCATTATAGTTAAATTTTGACTATTCCCTCGTCGGTAATCTCAATCTAGCATAGGTAGAAAATGATGACGAAATATAATGAGATGTATCATAATGCAACAAATAAATGCTAGAAAAATATTAATTAAAAGATAAAGCGATATTGGAAATTTTATTGGCCACACCAGTACCTCTGGCATAACCAAAAAAATTATCCCTCACCTCAGGAATATTAGGAAACAATTGTCAACACAATTATTCTCTAATTTAATCTGTCGTCGGGCTTAATTTTATTTACAACGAAGAGAATTAAATATAACATGAAGTATGAAAATAATCATAACAACATATCGCATAGGGTAAATAATTAAAAACATGAAATAATGATAATAGTGATGATTGAATTTATTTACTAAACTAATAACTAATCTACACATTATTAATGGACTCTTTATCAAATGGAGGCTTAACAAGGATTAACACTAATACTAAGCCCAACCCAAATAGTCTTAAGGCAAAAGGCCAAGGAAATAAGAGGAAAGGTTGGACCAAAAGCCCATTTCGTATGTGCTGTCCACCAAGCCCAAAATGTCATCAAGAAAGAAAGAAAAAATGAATCTAATCATAAAAACTAAAGCCCAAACCATAATTAAACTCATTAACCTAATGAAATAAAGCATGTTCAAGGAGCCTAGCAAACAAAAGGCCCAAATGCATAACCAAAAGCATATATGCCCCAACAAATTAAAAAAAAGGGACAAATCAACCCAAACTAATAAATGGACTAAGAAAAACGAAAATGGGCTAATACTAACCCAAGAATGAATTCAGTCCAGCAAACATAAGGCCAAATAAGCAAATAAAGCCCAATATTAACTCCACACTAAAAATAAAACAAAACCTCTATGACTAAACTTAAAAAAAAAAAAAAAAAGAAACCCTAACAGCCATATCAAAAGCCCAAATGATCCCAAACTAAACAAAAGATAAGAAAAAAGGAATAAATGTGCTGAAAACTAAATGCACAATCAGAAGAGAGCAAGAAAGAAACGAGAAACAGAGAGTTGGGCGACTATGGGAAAGACAAAGCAAGAGACATGGGGATGTTGGTAAAAAAAATTCCCATGGGTTTGGTCCCATTTTCAGCCATCAGTAGCAATGGTACGTATTCTCCATTCTCTCTTTATTTTCTCTTTGAATCTCAATCTTTCTCCCTCTAAGAATCCATTTCTCTCTCTAGAAATTTCTCACTCTAACTTGTTTTCTCTCTACCTTGGGGGTTCCCTTTTTACTGGAAATGGTTGATTAATTTTGGCTCTCTCTTTCTTAATTCGGCCTCTTTCTCTTAAAAGGGAGTTTCTCTCTCTAGAAATTGGGGCTTAGGATGAGCTTGGTGGAACACTACCGCTAGAGAAGCCACCTAGCTATGAGTTTGATTTCATTGGCAGTAAAGATTTCCTCCTCTTTATGGTGTCTCTATTTGGTTCCCTTAAAATTTTTGGGTTTGGTTTTATCTAAGAAAAATGGAGAATGGGAACAGGTTATTTCTGTTGTGCTTTATCCCTCTTTCTCTGCTTCTATTTTAATTTTTTTTTGTTCAATTTCTCTAAAAAAGAATGAGAATGGAGTGAAATTATATAGACAAATATATATGAGTATGTTGTGTGTATTATTCAACCAACGAAAAAAATGGAAAATTTAGCACAAAAAAAAAAAAAAGAGTGAGACAGTATTGGTACCGGAGATGACAAAAATGTTGGAGCTCTTTCCCTCTGCGTGTTACTGGGTTGCCCTCCTTCTTATTGCTCTATGTTTCAGAATTTCTTCTTTTTTTTATCTCCAATTTCTCTCTATTTTTCTTCAGAGTTTTTGTTCTCTCTATCTCCTGGTGTCCGTTCCTTTTTTTTTTTCTGGTATTGCTCTCATGTCTGTGCATTTGCTTCTCCTTTTATAGACAAAAATTTNGAGTTTTATCTGCACAATAACACGAGTAAACTAAATGTAGTTTGGACCTTTGGTATAGACAACAACCAATCCTTAAAGTCCATTAATTGATTAGAGTCATGATTAATATTATCATGATGTTCAAAATCATTGTTGTGAGTGTAAAGCATGCTGAACAAACACACCATAAAACATTGATAAAATACCTGCATCAATGCACGTTATATATCATGTGATCCATTTACTGAAAATCCACCCTATAAAAGAAATCCAAGCTTTCTCAATCAGCTTTACATCTCTCATGCTGAAAATCCAACCTTCAAAGAAACTTTCAACTTTGTCGTGTTAAGAGAAAGTCTACAAAAATGTAAATATGTTCAAGATATCAATTATCATAAAACATTTATCCTAAAGAATGCTCAGATCAGAGTAATTCTGTACTCAGAAAGTGATTGATGATTTTTCTTTTAAACCTTGGAATATCTGTTAGTATTCTACTCAAATCCAATGATTTTGGTAGAAAGGGTCATGTAAATTTATGCTCTCATTTAGCAAGCATTTTAGTTGTTGATAAAATCAGAGGAAACACACATCATCTTTAGCAGTTTAACAATTTTGAAGTTGATGATACAAGTAGATATTTCTTCTGATGGGTAGTGCTTTTGCAGTTATTAATTAAACCATTGAAAAGTTGACTTGGTTTAACAAAAATTAGCTGAGATATGGTCATTATCAACAGCATTTGATAGTAACATAAGGTTGTTGCCTTTGCTGTTAGATTACTAGCGGTTTTGCTCTCCTTTCTATGAGGAGTTCACAATTACAAGAGACTTATTTATGGATGCATCATATAATAAATCCATCAAACAATTAAGAATGACTTGAAATGTGTCCAATTGATGCATGCTCCAAATATTTTTTTTCCTGTTAGGAAATTGATATTTTGAATTTCATCTTTTTTTTTTTTCTTTTAACGAAGGTTTGAACTCTTAATCTCCTACAAATTAGATAAATCTTTCACCATTAAACCACATTTAGTGACTTATTTCATCTAGTTTTTTTTTTTTTTTTNCATCTATTTTTTTTTTTTTGTCTTAATGAAGAAATTGCAAAATTTCCAATAACTATAGTTGCCCCACATGACAATTTTAGATATTTCCATAAGAGTTTAAGATCAAATTAAAAAATAAAAAAAAAAAAAAAAAAAAGTTGAAGCCCTTCAAATGCTAAGATTATCAAGAGCAAGGTTTTGTGCATATATACGAAGAATCCTTGATTTCAAGTCTATTCTAGTGTGATGTGGGACCTCTTTTCCCTCTCAATCCTACCACAAAAATTGCCACATTTCCCCTTCGTAATTTCATCTCACCTTATCCTAATAGGTTCTGAACTTGGAATCTACTTATGATAGAATGAGTAGCTAGTGCTGTGTCGCTAGTGCTGTGTCCCTTTAAGAAATATTGACCTGCATCACATATCCTTTAAGAAATATTGACCTGTATCACATAATACTAGACATGATCTGCTACCACAAATTTCCACTCCTAATGGTAAGCCATCCAATTTGCATTTTCTGCAACCATAAATGTGAAGGTAAAGTGTTGTGTATAGTGGTTGATGCAACTCAAAGCAAGTTTAGATTAAATTTGTTATTTCCTGAGTTAAGGTAAGGTCAACAACCTGCAAAGAGAGAGGAACGGTTAGAGGAAGGTCAGAACTAGAGCTGCAATGTCACCTCCAATGCTCAAGTCAACATAATAGAGGGAGATGGTCCAAGTGAGAGTGTTGAGAGTTGAGAGGGTGAATAATGTCAATAAGAAGTGAAGTCAAGTGAGTTAGAGAATGAGAATTTATACCTTAAGCAAGAGCATTTCAACATTTTTATTGTCTAGGAGTAGTGAGTTTATCCGGTATTATCAAAATCCTTGGTCACCACAATAGTTTTTGAAAGCTCATAATTACAGATTTTGAGAAAGTTAAACCCTTGTATGATAAAATATTACAAAAGTTATTTTATCATTATCAATGTATGAGATTGCTTTAGTAATAAAAGCAACTCTGTTGAGATACTGATTCTACCCAAAAAGTCTTTCATATTTGTTGTGTGTTTTGATCAATTTGTCCTTGATTAATTATCCAAAAAATAATATTTAAAATCACTTTATGGCCTTTTAATAATTTAGTACCTAAAGTGATTTTTCTTATACAATTTAAAAAAAAAAATGGATCATTGTAAATCATTTTTCAAGTAACATATATCTAAACATAAAATTGATTTGTCAAAATCAATTCTTCTAAAATTGATTCTACTCAAAATTAATTCTTTTACAGAATCTATTTTTTGGCAGCAAAACTAAACATATAATAAGTTAATATGATGCAGCTCCACTAGACTTTGCTAAGTGGAGGACCAAGACTTTCCTTATTCCAGCCTAAGATTGAAATAAGTGAGACAAGGTAAAGTTTCCTAGGACAAGCACCTAAAACCATCATTTTATAATTGACAGGATTGTACTAGAAATATTAATCAAACTAAGAAGTTTAAGATATCGTAAGATTGTAGCAGTAGGGAAAATTGGAATGCAAGACAGAGCCAAGCTCAATGGTTCACCCACTGTCCAACAAAACAATGACTAAAACCAGGATGAACATAATAATCCAACGGCAGTAACATGGAAAATCAAGAGTAAAGACTACAAGTAGTATAGAAAAAGAAACATTTTCTCAAAGCAAAGCGGTTCTGGCTTTTCTGTTCTTTCCAAATTCAAAAGCCAATGTTTCTATGACACCAGAGTCATCATTAAGTGGATCTGTATACTGTTCGAAGGTCCTTCCTCTTTTAACTTTCCAAATCAATCATATGACAAAGTGAGATAATTAATATTACTCAGCTATAAATCATATGATAAATATTTATGTATAAGTTAACGGATAGCTTTCTCGTTCCTGATCTGGTACAACATACCAAAGTGAGATAATTATGATAAAGGGAGTGTGTAATAAATATTTGGTTCATGTTCATTAAGTTAGGCTAAGGCAGTTGTTCATTCTCTTTNTTTTCTCAAAGCAAAGCGGTTCTGGCTTTTCTGTTCTTTCCAAATTCAAAAGCCAATGTTTCTATGACACCAGAGTCATCATTAAGTGGATCTGTATACTGTTCGAAGGTCCTTCCTCGTTTAACTTTCCAAATCAATCATATGACAAAGTGAGATAATTAATATTACTCAGCTATAAATCATATGATAAATATTTATGTGTAAGTTAACGGATAGCTTTCTCGTTCCTGATCTTGTACAACATACCAAAGTGAGATAATTATGATAAAGGGAGTGTGTAATAAATATTTGGTTTATGTTCATTAAGTTAGGCTAAGGCAGTTGTTCATTCTCTTTTTGTTCCCTCCCACTCCGCTATTATTGATAATGAAAAGTAGAAAATTGTCCCCACAACATTAACACACGAGTCACGCTAAAAGAAACTTGTCTTCACATTCACGTGTAAAGTATCCAATATTTCACTAGTCAAAAAGATTCTTATTGCTATGGTCCATAGTCCTAAAATCCAACGTTGTTTTATTAAATTATTAACCGACTCCAACAATGTAGCTAAGCCCTAAGCTATTTCCAATACCTTGTAATCACTCACAATCATGGAGTCAACGAGCTCCACCTCCCTCAAGCTCTATCTCCTGCTCTTCTTCTTCTTCTTCTTCTTCTTCCTCAACCATGTCTCAGCTTCATCCCTCTCTGCTTCAAACTCAACCCCTTCATTCCCAAAACAAGCCCTGCCCACCAAATCTGGGTACCTCCCGGTCAACCCATCTTCCAAATCCGCCATTTACTTCGCATTCTACGAAGCCCAGACCCCAAAATCCTCTCTTTCAGAAACCCCACTTGTCATTTGGCTCCAAGGTGGCCCTGGCTGCTCCTCCATGATCGGCAACTTCTTCGAGCTCGGTCCCTGGCGTGTCACCTCCGAATCCCTCACCCTCGAGCCCAACCCAGGTGCTTGGAACCGAATTTTTGGCCTTATTTTCCTCGATAACCCAATTGGAACTGGTTTCAGCATAGCTTCAAAGCTAGAAGAGATCCCAAGAGACCAAATTTCTGTAGCAAAACACCTCTTTGCTGCCATAACCAAGTTCATTCATCTAGACCCAGTTTTCAAAACACGCCCAATTTACATCACCGGCGAAAGCTATGCTGGGAAGTACGTTCCAGCAATTGGGTATTACATTTTGAAGACGAATGAGAATTTTCCAGTTTCTCAAAGGTTGAATTTGGCTGGTGTGGCAATTGGGGATGGATTAACAGACCCAGTAACCCAAGTGGCAACTCATGCTGTGAATGCCTATTATGTTGGGTTAATCAATGAGAGACAGAAGATTGAAGTAGAGAAGGTTCAATTTGAGGCAATTAGATTGACCCAGAAGGGGAATTGGACTGAAGCAAGGAACGCCAGGAACAGGGTGTTGAGAACATTGCAGAACATGACTGGGTTGGCTACTTTGTATGATTACACAAAGAAAGTTCCATACAGAGATGATTTGGTTGATGAATTGTTGAAATTTGGAGAAATAAAGAAACTTTTGGGGGTGAGTGAGTCTCTTGTGTTTGAGTCTTGTAGTGATGTAGTGGGTGAAATATTGGGAGATGATGTGATGAAGAGTGTGAAGTTTATGGCTGAGTACTTGGTTAAAAATAGCAAGGTTTTGTTGTATCAAGGTCA
The DNA here is from genome assembly GCA_003255065.1 of Cercis canadensis. Taxonomy (NCBI): domain Eukaryota; kingdom Viridiplantae; phylum Streptophyta; class Magnoliopsida; order Fabales; family Fabaceae; genus Cercis; species Cercis canadensis. The sequence continues at coordinate 287,480 of QAOA01003344.1, read as the reverse complement.
ATATGATTTGAGGGATGGAGTGCTGCAAGTTGAGGCTTGGGTGAAGACAATACAATGGGAAGGGATAGGGGAGTTTCTGAATGCAGATAGGAAGATTTGGAAGGTGAATGGAGAGCTTGCTGGGTATGTGCAGAAATGGAAGAGTCTCACTAATGTTGTGGTTTTGGGTGCTGGCCATCTTTTGCCTGCTGATCAGGCTGTGAATTCTCAAGCTATGATAGAAGATTGGGTTTTGGAAAGGGGTTTGTTTGGCAGTAAGCAATATGAAAGTGAGTCATCAAGTGTCTGGCATAAGCTGATGTGAATTTGAAGCTCCGCATATTCCCACTTGATGTTGTTGTTGTAAAAATAATACCACTTCATATTATGTTTCTCATTAGTAAAAACTGTTAACATTTATGAATGAGCCCCACTATGCAAGTCTTCATATTTGTGGAGAGTGTTGTGTGAGATATAAAGTGTGCCACTTGTGTCCAAAATGCCTAAAGCATTTGGACTTGTGACACTTCACTTTATATACTCTTTGTCTTTCTCATTTTATATCAATGTGGGACTTTGCTCCCACTCTTTCATTTTCCAACAAAAACAAATCCTTATTGGAGGAAACAGGGCACCCTGCTTCATTTAGGTACAAGTTTCATTGCTTTTTCCATCCAATACCCTCTGTTTAGTAGATAGCATAATTTGGACGTAAGATAAAATCCAGTGCCTAACACTTGGATTATAGCAAAGTGGATTAGTCTTGGTTTTCTGCTCATTGAAACTGGAAATGGAAATTAAAGATTACTGGATGACAGCAACAACCTCTTCAATAATTCTCACATGTCCAAGGAGAAAATGTTTTGACTTACTGAATGGTATGCATATGGCGACTTCCCTTGGCGCGCAAAGAGTTTTGCCATGATGCAGAACTCAATTGGTCCCCAATCTTCTGCTTCAAAGCAGCTGCCAAGTGCAGCTTTGTATAACTAAAAACAGATTCAAGACACCATGATCATACTTAAGACAAGAAACATATAAATTCAAGCTTTAACAGCAATCTCAAATGAGCACCAATCTCAAATGAATTCAAGCTTTAACAGCAAGGTTTTAACAATATTTGACTCACGTATTGCTAGTGTAAGCATAGCTCAAAACCACAACAAGCAGTAGAACCCAGTATAAGAAACCAATCTACGTAACTTCTGAATCTTCAATATCTCTTTGGATCCATCATAGAGCCTCATAGATAAAGATAGTTACAAGTTACCCTGAGAACCAAAAGAGTGCAAGCAGTGAGTGAGAGACCCATAACCAAACAAATGGTTTGCACAACCATCTAATACAATAATCAACCTTATTGCCCTCTGATATAGAAATTTGAAGTTGAAGGCTACTTAACAAGAGAGTAAGAAAATGAGCAAATAAAATGAGAAATCCATTTGAGTATTCCTAAAGCCGCAGCAGCTACTGGGGAAAAACTCCTATCTATCAACCATGCATTAACCCAACTTCTAATTATGAGAGAGAAGAAGGCATGAGAAAAAATTCAATTTGTATCTTTTAAAAAACCGTATGGGCATTCGTCAAAATCCAAAGCAAAGCAAAACAAAATAGCGGAAGCTGGTCTGCACTGCACTCTGCAGACAACAGAAATTCAAAAATAAAAAAGCTCAGCAAACATGGAAGATGAAAAGATTAAAAGGAAAGTTTTGAACAGGTAAACTTAGAAGCACATGAAGGCTGGAGGGTGTGATAGTGCGGTGTTTCTTCCAGGTGAGGTGATTCTCGGGGTAAACAGAGTAGAGAACTAAATAGACATGAATGTACCAAAAAACTTGTAGTGGAGTGATACTCTGAGGTTGACCTCAAGATTTGTAGGTAGGTTTTATGTTTGAATTTAGATTCGTAATGATAGTAACAAAAAAAAAAAAAACAGGACATGAATGTGTGGAGTGTCTGTGGAAGAAATTCATGCGGGTCGTGGCTCGGTTCCGAACCGTGGAACAGTGGTGAAATGGAGCAATCCGGTTATGATCGGGTTGTCTAATTGTGTTGACTAAGGTCACTGGGATTTCATTACATTATTCCTTGGCTTTCTGCACTACATATTACAGACGAAGGGAACCAGTAACGTTGCAAGAGAAATTGTTTGAACCAAGAAGCATGCCTAAATGTATTAATGCTATACAAGACTGACCCGGGTATCGGTCCTCAGAAGGAACAAGACGAAGCCCATAGCTGTCAAGTTGTGACTTGAAACATTTAACTACAACAAGTCATCCACCATAAATGACTTCTCTGGAAAACATCAAATTAGAAAATAGACATTTAGTACAATAAAAATTTAACTTCCGAGGCAATATGACTTAAAATCATAGTTATCAGGTTAGCTATATCTCTCCTTCAACTATGTTTTAAGTTCAAGATTCTAATTCAAATTACATATAAATATATATATGTATAATTTTTTTTGATACTTTTGATTATAATTTCATATTTGAACAAAAAACTTAGAAGTCTTGAATATGATTTTAATATCGCTCAGTTATAAGTCATATAACAAATATGATAAATATTTATGTATAACTTAATGTATAGCTTTCCCATCTTGTACAACATACCAAAGTAAGATAATTATGATAAAGGTAGTGTGTAATAAATATCTGGTTCATGTTCATTCTGTTAGGCTAAGGCAGTTGTTCATTCTCTTTTTGGCCCCCCTCACTCCGCTATTATTGATAATGAAAACTAGAAAATAGTCCCCACAACATTAACATGCGAGTCACGCTAAGAGAAACTCGTCTTCACATTCACGTGTGGTGCGAAGTATCCAATATTTCACTAGTCAAAAAGATTTTTGTTGCTCTGGTAATCCAACGTTGTTTTATTAAATTATTAACCCACTCCAACAATGTAGCTAAGCTCTCCAATACCTTGTGATTACTCACAATCATGGAGTCAACGAGCTCCACGTCCCTCAAGCTCTATCTCCTGCTCTTCTTCTTCTTCTTCTTCTTCCTCAACCATGTCTCAGCTTCATCTCTCACTGCTTCAAACTCAACCCCTTCATTCCCAAAACAAGCCCTGCCCACCAAATCTGGGTACCTCCCGGTCAACCCATCTTCCAAATCAGCCATTTACTTCGCATTCTACGAAGCCCAGACTCCAAAATCCTCTCTTTCACAAACCCCACTTGTCATTTGGCTCCAAGGTGGCCCTGGCTGCTCCTCCATGATCGGCAACTTCTTCGAGCTCGGTCCCTGGCGTGTCACCTCCGAATCCCTCACCCTCAAGCCCAACCCAGGTGCTTGGAACCGAATTTTTGGCCTTATTTTCCTTGATAACCCAATTGGAACTGGTTTCAGCATAGCTTCAAAGCTAGAAGAGATCCCAAGAGACCAAATTTCTGTAGCAAAACACCTCTTTGCTGCAATAACCAAGTTCATTGAGCTCGACCCAGTTTTCAAAACTCGCCCAATTTACGTCACCGGCGAAAGCTATGCTGGCAAGTACGTTCCGGCAATTGGGTATTACATTTTGAAGGCGAATGAGAATTTGCCAGTTTCTCAAAGGTTGAATTTGGCTGGTGTGGCAATTGGGGATGGGTTAACAGACCCAATAACCCAAGTGGCAACTCATGCTGTGAATGCCTATTATGTTGGGTTAATCAATGAGAGACAGAAGATTGAAGTAGAGAAGGTTCAATTTGAGGCAATTAGATTGACCCAGAAGGGGAATTGGACTGAAGCAAGGAACGCCAGGAACAGGGTGTTTACAACATTGCAGAACATGACTGGGTTGGCTACTTTCTTTGATTACACAAAGAAAGTTCCATACAGAGATGATTCGGTTGATGAATTGTTGAAATTTGGAGAAATAAAGAAACTTTTGGGGGTGAGTGAGTCTCTTGTGTTTGAGTCTTGTAGTGATGTAGTGGGTGAAATATTGGGAGATGATGTGATGAAGAGTGTGAAGTTTATGGCTGAGTACTTGGTTAAAAATAGCAAGGTTTTGTTGTATCAAGGTCAATATGATTTGAAGGATGGAGTGCTGCAAGTTGAGGCTTGGGTGAAGACAATACAATGGGAAGGGATAGGGGAGTTTCTGAATGCAGATAGGAAGATTTGGAAGGTGAATGGAGAGCTTGCTGGGTATGTGCAGAAATGGAAGAGTCTCACTAATGTTGTGGTTTTGGGTGCTGGCCATCTTTTGCCTGCTGATCAGGCTGTGAATTCTCAAGCTATGATAGAAGATTGGGTTTTGGAAAGGGGTTTGTTTGGTAGTGAGCAATATGAAAGTGAGTCATCAAGTGTCTGGCATAAGCTGTTGTGAATTTGAAGCTCAGCATATTCCCACTTGATGTTGTTGTTGTAAATGTAGTAAAAATAATACCACTTCATAATATGTTCCTCAGTTGATATTGATATTGTTGTTCTTGTCATTTTAAGGAACTATTATGTTCCTCAGTTAATGAGTAATACCACTTCATATCATCGTGAGAATTGAATTCCTCAGCAGTTTCAAGTGCTGTTTTATCAAGTTAATTTAAATATTAATATGACAGTAGTTTTTATTTTCTCAATTGAACCTATCATCAATTAAATTAAAACTTTACATATTGTCGTCGAAGACCAATTACCTAGTACAAACTAGGCAACCATAATAAAATATTATATATGTTATGTTAGAAAAAAAAAAATGAAAATTTGTTCCTTCTGGTTCATTCTTACTATGTACATAATTAACTTCCCAAAGTTATTTACGCCTAATTTTGAAAATTCGAGCTGCCCTGCCCGAATTTTAAATGGGGTGGGGTGATGCAAGTTGAGACTTGGGTGAAAACAATGAAATGGGAAGGGATCGGGGAGTATCTGAATGCAGATAGGAAGAGAATGGAGAGCTTGCTGGGTATGTGCAGAAATGGAAGAGTCTCACTAATATTGTGGTTTTGGGTGCTGGCCATCTTTTGCCTGCTGATCAAGCTGTGAATTCTCAACCTATGTTGGAAGATTGGGTTTTGGAAAGGGCTTTGTTTGGCAGTAAGTAATATGAACGTGATACATTAAGTGTCTGGCATAAGCTGATGTAAATTTGAAGCTCAGCATGTTCCCACATGTAAAAGTAGAAAAAAATAATATCACTTCATATCATCATGAGAATTGAGGGGAATTTGAAGTGCTGTTTTATGAAGTTAATTTAAATACTAATTTGACTATTGGGTAGTGGAACACTGGTACCTTGAATGCAGTAATTTGAAAACAGAATCTCAAATGTGACCAAGTTCTGAAGCTATGTCCCCAAGTGATGCTTAATTGATGACCCAGATAATTTTCAACAGAGAATCATATTTGGAGCACACATTCTCAAAGAGGTGAAGGGCTAAAAGTGCCCCCAATTAAGCACTTGTAAACNCTGCTTCAAACTCAACCCCTTCATTCCCAAAACAAGCCCTGCCCACCAAATCTGGGTACCTCCCGGTCAACCCATCTTCCAAATCCGCCATTTACTTCGCATTCTACGAAGCCCAGACCCCAAAATCCTCTCTTTCACAAACCCCACTTGTCATTTGGCTCCAAGGTGGCCCTGGCTGCTCCTCCATGATCGGCAACTTCTTCGAGCTCGGTCCCTGGCGTGTCACCTCCGAATCCCTCACCCTCGAGCCCAACCCAGGTGCTTGGAACCGAATTTTTGGCCTTATTTTCCTCGATAACCCAATTGGAACTGGTTTCAGCATAGCTTCAAAGCTAGAAGAGATCCCAAGAGACCAAATATCTGTAGCAAAACACCTCTTTGCTGCCATAACCAAGTTCATTGAGTTCGACCCAGTTTTCAAAACTCGCCCAATTTACATCACCGGCGAAAGCTATGCTGGGAAGTACGTTCCGGCAATTGGGTATTACATTTTGAAGGCGAATGAGAATTTGCCAGTTTCTCAAAGGTTGAATTTGGCTGGTGTGGCAATTGGGGATGGGTTAACAGACCCAATAACCCAAGTGGCAACTCATGCTGTGAATGCCTATTATGTTGGGTTAATCAATGAGAGACAGAAGATTGAAGTAGAGAAGGTTCAATTTGAGGCAATTAGATTGACCCAGAAGGGGAATTGGACTGAAGCAAGGAACGCCAGGAACAGGGTGTTTACAACATTGAAGAACATGACTGGGTTGGCTACTTTCTTTGATTACACAAAGAAAGTTCCATACAGAGATGATTTGGTTGATGAATTGTTGAAATTTGGAGAAATAAAGAAACTTTTGGGGGTGAGTGAGTCTCTTGTGTTTGAGTCTTGTAGTGATGTAGTGGGTGAAATATTAGGAGATGATGTGATGAAGAGTGTGAAGTTTATGGCTGAGTACTTGGTTAAAAATAGCAAGGTTTTGTTGTATCAAGGTCAATATGATTTGAAGGATGGAGTGCTGCAAGTTGAGGCTTGGGTGAAGACAATACAATGGGAAGGGATAGGGGAGTTTCTGAATGCAGATAGGAAGATTTGGAAGGTGAATGGAGAGCTTGCTGGGTATGTGCAGAAATGGAAGAGTCTCACTAATGTTGTGGTTTTGGGTGCTGGCCATCTTTTGGCTGCTGATCAGGCTGTGAATTCTCAAGCTATGATAGAAGATTGGGTTTTGGAAAGGGGTTTGTTTGGCAGTGAGCAATATGAAAGTGAGTCATCAAGTGTCTGGCATAAGCTGTTGTGAATTTGAAGCTCAGCATATTCCCACTTGATGTTGTTGATGTAAATCTAGTAAAAATAATACCACTTCATAATATGTTCCTCAGTTGATATTGATATTGTTGTTCTTGTCATTTTAAGGAACTATTATGTTCCTCAGTTAATGAGTAATACCACTTCATATCATCGTGAGAATTGAATTCCTCAGCAGTTTCAAGTGCTGTTTTATCAAGTTAATTTAAATATTAATATGACAGTAGTTTTTATTTTCTCAATTGAACCTATCATCAATTAAATTAAAACTTTACATATTGTCGTCGAATACCAATTACCTAGTACAAACTAGGCAACCATAATAAAATATTATATATGTTATGTTAGAAAAAAAAAATGAAAATTTGTTCCTTCTGGTTCATTCTTACTATGTACATAATTAACTTCCCAAAGTTATTTACGCCTAATTTTGAAATTCGAGCTGCCCTGCCCGAATTTTAAATGGGGTGGGGTGATGCAAGTTGAGACTTGGGTGAAAACAATGAAATGGGAAGAGATCGGGGAGTATCTGAATGCAGATAGGAAGATTTGGAAGGTGAATGGAGAGCTTGCTGGGTATGTGCAGAAATGGAAGAGTCTCACTAATATTGTGGTTTTGGGTGCTGGCCATCTTTTGCCTGCTGATCGGGCTGTGAATTCTCAACCTATGTTGGAAGATTGGGTTTTGGAAAGGGCTACGTGATACATTAAGTGTCTGGCATAAGCTGATGTGAATTTGAAGCTCAGCATATTCCCACATGTAAAAGTAGAAAAAAATAATACCACTTCATATCATCATGAGAATTGAGGGGAATTTGAAGTGCTGTTTTATGAAGTTAATTTAAATACTAATTTGACTATTGGGTAGTGGAACACTGGTACCTTGAATGCAGTAATCTGAAAACAGAATCTCAAATGTGACCAAGTTCTGAAGCTATGTCCCCAAGTGATGCTTGATTGATGACCCAGATAATTTTCAACAGAGAATCATATTTGGAGCACACATTCTCAAAGAGGTGAAGGGCTAAAAGTGCCCCCAATTAAGCACTTGTAAACAATTGCCTCCTTTCACACATCTTGTGCATAAAAAAGACTCAAGCCAAATGGTCATGAAGTGGGAAAAAAAAATTTTAACTAATTCACAGAACCCCTTTTTCTCTTGATAAGTTTAACCATAAGAAGCACAAAAGAATGTGACAATGATAGTGGTAATGTAATGGCGTTTGGAGGCGGGTTTGTGAAGAAAGAAAGTGGGAAGACGAAGGAAAGTGAATCTGGCTATGGAGGTTAACACCTTCCATAGACCAAAACCCAAATCCAAATGCAACCCACAAAGCACAAAACCGTACTATGAAGCCATTTTTTTATGTAAAGGGCTAGAATTGCAGGGCACCCTGTAGAGGACCTACAGGTTTTTCAGAGCCACAGAATAATACTGCTCTCCCCTATTTGCCTCAGCCCTCGCCTTTACACACGAAATAGAAGAATCTACCATCCAACCAAATAAAATAATTTAAGAAAACAAGATGAAAATGAGTGAGTTTCAGTCAGAGTCACAGCAGCGGCCATTGAAGCGGCACAACCCTACTACCATTTCTGCAGCTACGCTTCATTATAAAGAATCTGATTAAGGGTTAGGTTTTGGGCTTTTATTGGACTAGGACCATCTGCTTACATTTGGTTTCGACTTCTACAAAGACTTGAAAACCTAATGGCCCAAGTTGGTGAAGGAACCAATTCCAAAAATTTGGAAAAAATTAAAGAGGTAGAAAAATAACTCAAATCTATTTAGGAAGAGAAAAAGTTGTTAATTACACAAACAAAAAAAATTGTTGACACAAGCACACATAGCATAATTAGTCAAGAGATCTCTCATTACATTAATTCTTTATATTCATTTTTGTTTTTTCTCTTTTGTAACAAAAAACTAAAAAATTTGGCAATATCTATCTAACGGCAAAAATAAAATTTACATATGGTTAGTCAAATTGATTTGTCGTTAGTAGAAATTGCTAGCATATCATGAAATTATGATATTATGGCTAATCATTTTTCTTTTGAGATTTGTCCATGACTAATTCACTTTGAGGACTTCTTTTAACACAAGGTTGTAGAATGCTAACATCACTATATTAACTTAAAAGAAAGCTCTTTCCATGCAAGTAAAGATATTTATATTCATTATACTTGCTTCTTTCCTTTTGCTACTTTTTTCATTTTTCTTCTTTTTTCATTTTTCTTCTCTCTCTTCATGGATCTTCTCTCCCTTCTGCTTTTAATGCACGTGTGTTGCACGGATAAATGTGTAATATGGGTTCAGAAGCTTGTAAAGATGGACCCTGAGGATGTTGAAAGCAATTGGTATTCAAAATGTGTTAGAGGAGGTGCTTCATGAACATGAATGAAGCTTATTTTCTAATTCATGAGGTAGATTTTTGCCAAAAAGAAACAAAGTGGGAGAAGGAGAATGCCCTTTCAGGTTGCTCTGTAGATTAGGCATATAAACTGGACCACTCTGGTGTTGAAATGGGTGTGCGTAGTGCCGATGTGCTATAAGCTTAACCATTTCATAGTCAATAGTTTATTTATAATTCTATCTGTTGTTTAATAAAACATCTTTAAGATGCAAATGCAATTCATATAGAACAATGCAATAGAAACTGATTGAACAATTCCGCCCTCCATTATCAGGAGTACATGTTGCATAAAAGTAAAATACTTATTAAGTTATTACAAGATAGATGATTGATGTAATAACTGTATGCAATGATGCTACAAGTTTAACTATCGTTCGCATTATTAAAAGAATTATATAGTACAAAATTTTTCAAAATACAAAAGAATCAAGATCAAAGCTTGGCCAGATTACTTATCCATGTTTGAATGGATATGTATACCTTAATCTAAAAATCCAACATATCTGAGCAACAAGGCACATCAATAGCTCATTTGTAATGCTGAGAAACCTCCCAAACTAGCTTATCCATGAACTGGCATTTCTTGTCGAACCCCCAGCCTGGGTTGCTCTGCATTATGTTCCAAGTCAAACAAACATAAAATATAATAATAATGAGGAAGGTCCTTCCTAATTGCCATATCAACATTTCTGATAATTAAAAGAAAAAGGCAATGAAGAAACAAAGGAATCAAATCTAAGAAGTTATAGGTGTTGAAGCATGGTTGCAATATCACCATTACAAGCATATATTTGTAGCACTACATATTTCCCAACCGCAAACAACCTCTATCACATACTGCAAATATAGCATCATAATATTAACACCAGTCTTCTCCCTTGGAATCTAACGTGACCAAGATTAGGTTAGCTCCCTATTTTCTGCTAAAGCAAGCACTAACTCATTCACCAAATCACAAATTCCCGATTGGTTACTACTTTTGATGCAGGACATAGCCACGTTTCTACAGTTAGAATGAGCAAATTGCTCCACTTGATTTCTCAGAGATAAGACTTCAAATCTAGACAACAATCCAAGGGAATAGGTTGGATTATCAGTTGACACAGCTAACTAAAGAATCATCCTATTCTATGAACAGAAGAATAAATTCCCTTCAAAATAGCCATACTTAAACCAGCACATAAGTATCTCTCTCTCTCAAACCATCCTTAGGGATTTTAACAAGTCGCAATAAAATTCAGCCCCATTCTCAGTTTTCTTATAACGGCCTTTGCCAAATCGGTGCAGGTTCAATATCTAATCTCTGATTCAGAGATTCCCAGATGTACTATAAATAATATTAATCTGAACCATTCTCTTTTTTATATTATTTTGATTTATTTATTTGCTAGACAACCATCAACCACATAAGTATTCACCAGATACCTCCTGGCATGTCATTTACATTAGTATAGTCTCTTCCAAGACGTTTAAGCAATGATGGTAAAGGAAGAACAAATTCTTGAGAATCTCAACTAGTCATAAACCATCCGAGAAATTGTTTCTGTCAACACTTTAATAAGACCTGTTTTATATATACATAAGTTTTAATGCCAAAATTCCCAAATTGGAGTACAACTTCAATTTTTCTTTTTCCCCTCCTTAAACTCAACTGCCTGAGCAAACAAGCAAAGGAGGGCAGAGACAATTATAATAAAACACAACTTAGCAGAGGATCAATCACCCAAGTAGAGATATTTCATGCACATAACAGAAAATTAACATGACATGTCAGGATTGAGGAATCCAAACCTTAAGAGAGAGAACAGCACGGTCAGAAAATTGCTTCACAGAAGATGGTGCACTTTCAGGAATAGTTTTGGAGACTCTTTCTAGTTCTTCTGTTTGCTTCTTTGCAGTTACCCTATCTGGCCCACTGTAGTGATCAACAATCTTTTTCAACAATGGAACTCTCGCCATTGTCTCTTCCATAATTTCCTAGTATAATTATGAGGGTAAGAAAAAACAACAAAAAGATGTGCACTCGAAAGAAAGATAGGCAATTAGTTCACAGACAGTATATATCCAAAAAATTATTAAACAGATTGAATAGATAGGACACCACCACAAAGCTTTCCCCTCCTTACTCCTATCAAATCTAAAAGTAAAGGAATCTCATGCCTTAAATTAGGGGTCTCTGAGGCACAGACTACTTTTATTTTGACTACAAATTCAAGGCAATGAAACCTTAAAGAATCCCATGCTTAGAAGGCTTGAACCATGATAACCCAAATTAAAGGTTGCCCAGTTAACACATGTTCAGAAAGCTGAGTTTATTATTCTTAACAACTTTAATGCTGTAGATATGGAGAGAATTGCATCATCATCTCTTTCATCATTAACCTAAAAGTTCAAAGTCTTTCAATGCCCCTAATATATTTTCCGGTTTCCTGAAGGAGTTTTCCTTGAAGTCTAGAGCCAGATTTCTGTTCCACAGGTGGACCTTTCCTATATATAAACTCTCTAATTCCATAAATCAATCAAATTCCTGGGCTCCATCTATAATACACTAGAGTTGACAACTTGACACAATTATAGAATAGGAAGCAATTTTAGGATGAGTGAAAAAAAAAAAAAAACGTGTAAGATGTGAATTGTGGTAGCATAGCATGCAATCTCAAATATTTCTGAAGAAACTTGGAAGGTAATTCTTTTAATAACTAGGCAATCTTTTTATTAAGTTGCTTGTTACATGCACTTAATTTGTGTAGCAATTCTCAACCAGAAATAAGAAAAGCAATAAAATGCACCTCCCACTCTTCTTGACTCTGAATCCCTTCATATTTCATCAAGAACGGCTTCATCTTCTCCAGTGCATCTCGAAGTGGAATAGGTGGCTTTTCATCAATATCTGGGTTCCTCTCGAAGTCACCCATCAAATATTCTGGCTCAAATTCTATCTGCAATCACAATCCAGAGAGAGAAAAACACAACAAAATCAAAATATCAAACATCATAATCCACTTAGTAAATAGGAAGTAGCAGGTCTACTAGATGATTGTCACTAAGAAAACGGTTGTCAATTTTCATGATTTTCCTAGGGAAATTCCATTGAGCTAACCATTTCTTCCATTCTAGAACAAGATCACCTCACCTCAGCTGCACATAACTCAATTGAGAAACATAAAAGTTATGAGATCAAATTTACTACTTCTCAACTACATATATTTAATTTATAGCTAATCACTTACCGCACAGTTTGCGTCAAATGCTTCCAAATACTCATCCTCCAATGGTGAAGGTAAAACTTCACCAGCCATCTCCTCAAAACCTTCAACCAATTGATTCATCAACTCAGGGCCAAGCTTCTGAGCTAACTTCTCCCCATCTGCATTATCTCCAAGATAAAGCCCTGCAGCATGGCTATCTTCTGCATCCTCATACCTGCGACCCCTTCCTCCTCTCTCCATAACTCCAAATCTGCCTCTTCCTCGGCCTCGGCCTCTGCCTCTGCCTCGGAAACCTCTTCCTCCTCCTCCTCCTCCTCCTCTTCCAGTACTACTTCCTTCATCCTCAGCTCGTGACAATATATTCATAGCATTCTTGACTGCATCTTCCCGGCTCAGCATTGGCTGTCTCTTGGGCGCCGCAGTGTCAGCAGGCGCTGAAGCTCGCCCAGCACGAAGATGGCGATTCTCTTGCTGACTTTCAGCTTCTGGAACTGGTTGCTTCATGGGTTGCCCGCGCCCAAATCCAGACAACACAGGGAGTATATCCTCTGGAAGGTTCTCATCAACCTTACGTTCATCTCTGCCCGAAATCATGTTCTGGGTTCCTGCTGTTTCGTCCGTTCTAGTGAAAAGAAACGGTTTTTTGGGTTTTGAATCCGGAGCAACCGGTGGTCGAGAATCATCCTCACGTTGAGACGGTGCGGGTTCTGAATCCGGGACAAACGGCGGCCGGGAATCATCTGCGCGTTGAAACGGTGTCGGATTCATAACTCGGCCACGACCAGGGGCCGGAGAAACCGGTGCCCGGTAGTCACCAGCACGTTGAGACGGCGCCGGATCGGTGACTCGACCACGACCGGCGGCGGGCGGTTTTATAGAGGACACAACGCCTTGAAAAGAAGGGAGAGATGAAGGAGAAGGATGAGGCTTGCCATGGCCATGGCCGAGACCAGAGACAGGAGGAGCGGGTGAGTCCGAATGCGGTGGTTCGCGCTTGAGCTCGTCGGAGCTGGGTCTACCCGGCGCTCGTCCGGTGAAGTCGAATGGCCCCGAACCGGCAGTAGGGCCGCCGCGTCCACGACCGCGACCACCACCAGAGCCGGAAGAAGTGGAGAATGGAACTAGGAATTGTCTGGTTGCATTGGAGATGGTGGCGCTTGGGAGGCTTACTCCGATGGTTCGTCTCATTGATAAAATCGCATAAATGCTTCGGAAATGGAGATTTTGGATTAAATGGGGTACACTGAGAGTTTCACAGTTTCAGAATGTGAAAATCGAAGAAGATAGGCGCTACACTTGGGGAAGAAGACACAGGGTTTTGGGTTTGGCCTTTCGGTTCATACTGGATTTTAAACTGAAACCCAAACCAATAGGGGTATCCGACCCGGTTTTCTAGAACTTGTCTAGATTATTTAGGTACAAAATAAAGAAATTTGCGTAAATTAGTAAATTACAATGACTTCACCTAAAATTTTGAGTGAACAAAATAAATAATTTTTTTATTAGTTCAAAAATTATATAAACCTCTCTTACTTTATATTCTCTGTAATTTCCGAAATAAAAAAGAAATATTCTTATAATAAGTTTGTATAATTTACTCTAGAAATTAATACAGTACTTGCATAAAATGGGAAAAAGGATGAAGAATTGAAGATAGCTATGTTTCCTTACCATCTTTGTGTGTGTGTCATTCTTGCAAGAAAAAGCAATTAGGAAAAACCATATATTGTGTTCCTTCTAAACCAAGCAAGAAAATTCTACAATTTTATAAAAAAATCTTTTGAACTGAATGTATTTTCTCTTGACAGATAGCTTTCTTTTTAAGAAAATAAATACATCAGTGAATATATCTTAGTTTTTTTATTATTAAATAAAAGAGCTTTCTGTATTTTTTTTTTTTTGGAGATTTTTAAACAAATTATACTGTGTATGTTTGTAAATTAAATTAAATTACATTGACTTCTAATAAAATTTGAAAAACTTATACCCACACTTTTTCCGATTAAAATTATACAATGATTTCCCCTCTAAAAAATTATACAGTGAAATATATTCCCATATTATAAACCCTCTTCAATGAAGAAAGACATAGCTTTGAGGTTTTTCTTCTATCTCTGTGTTAGAATTCTTGTGTGGGTTTCTTAAACCTTAGTTTACTCTTATTCTTTCTATTCATGATCTGAATACTTGATGCGTTTTTACCATAATCTAAAACATAATATAACTGCTGTTGGAATAATTCAGGCTCTTTCATGTTAGTCTTGTAGTATTACTTCATTTCTCTGAACTGTAGTGAATTCTAATTACTTCCAATCTTCAATAACTTCTTAGCAAGGGAAAAAAAAAAAAAAAAATCTCCAGTCACTGAGTATTTTTGCTTTCCATCGTGACTTAAGAAATTAGAGTTCAATTTTTGTCTTCTTGAACTATTATACATTGTTGAAAATATTCTGCAAGACTGGACTAAGTGGTTGTCCTAATTGTACATAACTATGCACAGACATTGAGTACAGTGATATTTTCAAGCTCAGTAACCTCTCCAGAACCAGAAGGTTGATGGAATTCACATCTTCAGGGTTGAAAAACAATGCATCCACCCATGCTACTAGGATCAGCACACCATGCATGTTTGGTAACGCGCTGGGGAGCCAAGAAGCCAAAGCGATTCTGGCTTGCAAATGCAATCGCCCTGAATGATTCCTGCCAAATTGGTGCAAATAAACTTGAAACCTTCCTGTTAATGAGGATAACAGCTTTTCTGATATCAAAGATCATCTCCCAAAGTGCCTTAACCATGACCACCAGAAACCTTAAACTGCACCGGATAAACGAGCGGGCATCAACTTTGCCTGATGATAAACTCCAATCCCCATCCTTCAATGGATTTGCCTCCTGTAATATGTAGAACAGAAGCATTCAAACAAGATAACATACGTGTCAGTGCTTCCTATAAATGTAGTTCATAAATCATACTTAGATTCAATTACTTTCAATTAGCAAAAAATTACTTGTCTTGTCTTTTGTAAACATAAAAGACAGATAACATAGTTTCTACCCAAGCTAAATATTCTTTACTTCAACTCATTCTTCTACTGGTTTCAAGTGTAATAGCATCAAATTTTTTGGCCAGAATCAACAGAGACTTATGTTTTCTTCTTTTTTATAGGAAAAATAAATGCGTAGAGATGGCATTGGGGAGAACATTCTAGGTTTACTTAATGTGTAAAGTTGGTGTCACTTGTAAGGTTGTTTTTCTGTTGTTTGGTTTCTGTTGTAACTTGTGCAGGTGCCTTGCCTGCTTGGTACTTTCTTTGATAAATAAACTCCTGATATATCAAAAAAAAGAAAAAAAATGACAGTTTATGCCTAACACTCAAGGGCAACAGAAGATTAAGCTTGCAGTAGAATGGCTTAAGTGGAGGGTGCCACATGCAGCACTATCACTGAAGAGCTACTTAGAGTAAAACAATTCTACCACCATGGTTAGAAAGCTCATTCAGGAACAACCTGCTCTAGCAACAAGAATTTTACAGCTGCAAAATTAGACAGCAAAAGTGATTCAGTCTGTAGCTATATATTGGTTCTGAGGCAGAGGATGCGACTTTAAAACTGAATAGGTGAAAACTCCAATGAAGGGAAAAACTCAATAACCTAAGATTGCAACAATGAAATTACTTGACCATGAATGAGATAAACCAGCAGATAGTTTTGTAGTTTCCAGATACCTCATTAAGATGAAAAGAACAGCTCTCTTCAGTATTTTTTCATAAATAATAATATAAATAGGTAATATACTAAAGTACTTAAGACAACAAGTTCAAGTTTTCCTATTAAAGGAATTATTTATTTAGTTATATTGGTTGAGCTTATGAACCACAAGACATAGTGTATATATTCTAGTGAAAACATAACTATAAGAAACTCTTATTGAACTGTATCAGTTCCCACATAATCATTTTCTCCTTACTTGCTACTTATCGAACTCTATATGCTGGATAATGAGTTACAGAAATTTCATTGATTATTAGACCCTACTGAGTGCTGACTTTTGCCCCATCCTGACCGAAATACATGCTACTTTCAGAGGCAATCCAAACCCATTTAGGTTCTTATAAGATGAAGGATCACAATGACTAAACATCAAGTTTTGTAGTTGTCTTTTCCTGTTCAACATGATCATTGAAACTACAACTTCATACTTATCTGCAAATTTTCAGTAACCAAACAAATAATAAACCAATCAGATACTTCTTCAAGACATTTTCAATCTCTCTGAAACCTTACAAAATAGTGAAACTAACTTGTACTTGAATTTGTTAAAAGAATATAAAAGGCATAAAATTTGAACTTTAATTAAACTTACAGTCGACAAAAGTGTCGAATTTACAGACTCAGCTACATACCGAAAATCATGGGTGGACACAGGCAAGATTTAATATCTAAAACATTTCTACAGGTACATTACGGTACTTACCATGCATATTCCACCACCAGTAAATCAGCCAATTCAACCATAAACTGGACAGGTACCATCCTTGAGGCCTCAAAATGAGAGGCATGCTCGTCTCGCAAGCCTGAAAATGATAGCTGTTGTTATTCCTCATGGAGAAACCATACATAAAATAACTCTGGAATGGTACCAATAATCAATGCAATTTACCTTAGAGTTAGGTAACTAACCATCTCTCAGCTTCTCTCCAGTTTGTGCCACATCAAGTTTTTGAACAAGTTGTTGGACATAATGCTCAGGTAGCCATTAAGTACTATTCGTTGTTCTCATACTTAAACAAAATCTTGGAAGATTTTGAGAAATAAAAGCTGAATCAAGTCAAGTTCATAAAACACCAATTTGACTTACAATCAGCTTTTGACCAATCTCATCTTCTATTTTATGAGGCCTATTTCTAGAAAAATAGTCAAATGTAATGTACATTAGGAAATCCAAAAAGAGACTCTTTCCATATGTTCCTCTCACAAGTGCAACATCTTCTTGCAGGGTACGGTAAGCTCTGTCAAGTATTTTATAGGTAATTTCATCAAACTCAAAGCTGATCTCACTTAACTTTTGACCCCACATTAAGGCCCTCTCTGGCATCCCCTTCTTGCAAAAGTGAGATAACAATGTATTGGTCGTAGCCACATTTGGCAGAAAACCCATCTTAAGTAATTTTGCAGTTATAATCGTTGCATGATCCAATATATCACTACAAATACCACTCACCATAGTGTTGTAAGTCACTGTGTCAGGAATAATACCAGCTGAAACAAGCTCATTCAGCATGATAACTGCTCGATTCATTCTCCGACTACTGCAGTAACCATGTATGCGTATATTATAGGTTATGATGTCTGGGTCAAACCCACATGTATACATTTTATTAACAAATTCATCTGCACTAACCATGTCAAATTCCTTACAGTAACCTTCAATTAATGTATTAAATGTAACAATATCTGGCATCAAACCAATCCGGTGCATGTCAAGAAAGGCATCAACTGCATACTTCATTTTGCCCAGTTTACAAAACCCATCAATGATGATATTGAAGGTAAAGACATCTGGAAGAAGACCTTTAAGCCTCATCTCTTTCTCCAACTTCAGTGCTTCAGTCATGTTCCCACAGTTGCAGAATCCACCAATCAAAGAATTGTATGCAAAATTATTAGGTACAAAGCCTTTCACTGACATTTCTAAGAACACTTCATATGCCTCCTCAACCATACCTGCTTTTGAGAGTCCATCTATTAAGGCCGAAAAGGCAACGGCATCAGGATATTGACCTCTTTCTTTCATTTCATTCCAGATAATTAGAGCCCCATCCATATCACCCATCTTAAAATATCCATCCAAAAGCACTGTGTAAGCCACTTTACTGACAGGAAACCCCTTCTCTGACATCCTACACAGAAGTGTCTTTGCTTCTTGCATCCTCCCTTTTCTACACAAACCTAGAAGCAAAGAACTACATGTGGCAGATGAAGGAGCTAAACCACAATCAACCGTAACTTTATAAGCTTCAAAAGCTTTGTCTACTAAACCTGCTTTGCTATAGGCTCCAATTACTGAGTTAAAGGCAGCCACACTAAGAGTTAGTCCCTTCTCAACCATATCTTGTAATAGTTCCATAGCCTCATCAAGTCTTCCTGCCCAACACAATGATGATATAGTAACATCATATAGTGAACTATCTGGAAGACCTGATACAGATAAATCTTTTAGCAACCTATTCCCATCCTCCTTCCTCCCATACTTGTAATGTCCTCCAACCAAAATATTAAAAGTCACACAATCAGGATATACGCCTTTACTCCTCATTTCTTCATAAAGAACGTTAGCTTGACCAATGTCCCTTGCCTTGACATATCCATCCATCAGGGTATTGTATGATATTGTGTTTGAAGCAACACTCAAATCTTGAATCCCATCAAAGAGCTTCCTAGCCTCCATCACATTTCCTTCCCTGCAAAGGGCATGAAGAACTGAATTAAATGTGGCAGTGCTCGGCTTACAACCACTTCCAATCATTGAATGCAGGCAATCCAATGCATCTGAAGTCTTCCCCCTAATGCAGTATGCATTGATAACAATGTTATATGTAATAACATCGGGATTGCACTGAAACTTTTGCGTCAGATGTAACAAACTTTCTCCAATTGAAAGCCACCCTTGTCTACAAAACCCATAAACCATCATGTTAAATGTGAAATTGGTAGGACGAGGTCCTTTACGAACCATATCCCTAAATAACTTCCACACACTACCATAATCACCAATTCTAAGTAACAACCTAAAAAGAATGGTAATGGCACTTGAACTTGGCCTACATCCCACTTCCCTCATCCTATGCACAATGTCCAATGCCTCTGAACTCATTTCCACATTCAAAAAGCCTCTCATTAGCGTATTCAGGACCGAAAAATCAGACTCATATTCAGGGTGATTCTTCCACATAAGCTCCACAAGCTGTTTGCTTCTACTAGCTCCAATTCTAGCAAACACCCATGAAATCATATCTTGTGCAAGTAACTGAAGGTCCTGTGCTGCTAAAACGTGAGCAGCGATGCAGCACAACCTCACAGTCTCCTCAGAATCATCCCCAAATGCTAATTTGAAAAATGCAAATGCAGTATCCCGGGTCTCTAACAATTTCATAATCTTAACAAGAAAAAATGGACAAAAACCTCGAGAAAATCCCTTCAACACAAAACCCTGTTCATTCTTAATTATCTTAGATAATCCAAGCACAACTTTTCGCCGTTCCCTTGGATTTATTGTGCTCAAAGAATTTGAATTTAAGTTCCCAAATGGCAGAAACTGATATAAATAATCACAGCATTCAGAAGATGACGAAGAAAAAGAAGACGACGAAGAGTAGTAGTGAGTGAACCGAAGGTTTATGGTTTTAGAGAAGGTAAGAGATAGAAGAGAGTAAGTGACATGTAACTTGGTAGATTTGCGAGGTCGGAGAAACTTAGCTGACATTCCGAGCTGCCGCAGTGGTACTCCCCGACAGCGGCGTAGGTGGTCCGAGCTCGGCAGCTCGGGTTCGCTGAGTCCAAGGAAAAGCTGCTTTACGTTTTGTTGGGCTACTGGCTAGTGGTTCGTTTGGAAAGCAACTTTTTTTTCAAAAAAAAAAAAAGAATGAAAATATTTTATTATAAAATGAATATTTAAAATTTTCTTTCTGTCAACTTAAATTTTCATTTAAAAAAAAAGAAAAGAAAAAATAATGAGAGAATTATTGTGAAATTTTAAAACTTAGAATAAAAGATTATAAAATATTAAAAAGATAAAATTTTTAAATAGATATTTGTCATAAAAATAACAAATTGTTATATAATTATTATATTTATTTATATATGCAATCTTATGTACTAAATATAAAGAGAATAATTATATATGCAAACTAAATAATTACACACACAGATATATATATATCTCTAAAATATCTATATAATACTTTTTTTTTCTTTAAATTCTAAAACTTAGGGAAAATAAACACAAAAACAATTAAAAAGTCGAAAGGATTTTTACATTTAAAGTTAAGAAATGATACTTATTCAGCTTTATACTTTTTATTTTACTGAAATTTACATTCATAGATGTGGACTAAATTTAAGTTATTCAAAAAAAAGTTTTAAATTAATTTAATTTTTAACTGTAAATTGTAAATTAAATTAGAATCTACACTAATACAAAAATATGAGAGAATTTATAGAAATTATATCACATCTCTTTTTAATTGTTAAAAGTTAATTTAATAAATTTTAAAATTATAATTCTTAGAAAATTAAAATAATATCTTTTGTGTAATATTTATCTATTTTTGTAGAAAAAACTTCACATAAATCATATTTTTAAGTATTTGGTTTGGGCTTGGAGAAGCCCAAAATGTTTGTCCCACCTGGTAGCCCAAGTTGAGGTCTGCTGGCAATTCACACAATCCATCTTCGTTGGTGGAGGCAATTTTGATTTCCGAGAATTTTGTCCATGTTTTGGCACCAGATGAAATGAAAGTCTAAGAGGAGCTTTGTACCATTGCTGCCATTTTTCCCGGCGAAGCGTCGCCGCCGGCGCCCATGAATACCATCCTGTACCACTTCACTGTGGGAGCGGTTCGGAGCTCAAACGGAAAAGGCCAACACACAGAGAAACAGCCTTGTTGGTTCTTCATAGAATCTAAGTGTATGCGATGGATAATTCTTGTTTACTTCTAGTTTCCCTTCATCAAATGTTTACTACCATTTAGCTGAGAAGTAGTAGTGAATATTTGCTTCACCTGTACTGCTACTCTACTAGTGCTGATTGACATTGTGTTTTTGTCTTCCAATTTGAATGTATATTGATTAGGTTTTTTTTTTTTTGGTTGCAGTAAGCTTTTAGGACATGGCATTGACCATCTCAGCTGCACAACCATGTGTTCTTGTGTGAATGGAACCTTTTCTCTTTAATTTTTATTCCTCCAATTGTTTTCTTTCCATTTTGGACAATTCAACTTCAGTTCTTTTAACTCTGTGTTGCCTGAACTTACTCTTCTCGTGTCTTTTCAGTGTTTCAGCGGAAAGCAATTTAAAAGTATGATAGTCTTTCAAGGTGAGAGAGTATATTGGGGCTTTTTGAATAGAAGAATGAGGTACGTTGCATAATTCTTATTTTAAGCTTAGACTTAGGTATAGGATTGAAAGTTGAGGACACATGGGCATGAAATTCAGATACTTTACTTCTTGCAGGTGTCGTAGTTTTCTCCCTTCAAACTTTTCAAAAATGTATACTCGATTAAAGCATAAGCTATCAGAGAAGTTGTTGGTGGAAATAGACCGACAAGGTGCAAGAAGCAGCTCGAAGTTGCATAGTAAGGTAGATGTATGCACAGGTAGTGTTTATGAAAATTTGAGGTGATTTTTAATATTCAAATAATTGATATTTTTTCCTTCCATTATGAAGTAGGAGAGACTATAAGTCACTTCCTGTCTTGATCTCTCGTAAACTTTTGAAGTTGAACTGTTAAAGTTCTACCATTCTACTGTATTGGATAGAATCATTTCCAGAATTGTACTCACCCAGACACAAACATCAAAGAGCTGCCAAAATCTATGGAACTATTTTCATGACTATACTTGGTACAAATAAACTTACAAATTTTTAGGATTGCTGGTGTAAATATTTACTGTCAGAACAACATAATGACTCGATTCTTATAGTAATGGTATCAGCTGACAAGCCATTATGTTATAAGTTGATTTTTTAATGGCTCCTTGTTGCATACCCACTTCTATTATTTGAACACTTGAGAATTAATTCTTGTCAAATAAAAAGTGAAATGGGTAAATATTTTGTAAAAAGTAAGATGACCTCTGGTGATTGTCAACGCGGTCTTATCAGCTGAATGTTAATGTTGATTTGGGCCATGTCATGGCTCATGGAGACTTTGATGAGAAACTTGACTGTAATTATGTCCATGATCTGTGTTCCTCATGCTAAGTCAGATTGGCAAGCTATTGTATGAACACAGAAAGAACAACTGCATTTTGCTCCATAGAAATATGAGCTTTTGTTGGTTTGATGCTTTGGTTCAACCTGGTGTAGAGAGTAAATAATGTAGCTTGTCCGTTTGTCTAAAGACTGTTATTATACTAACCATGGTGTAGGGGTTGAGAGCCAAGCATCAAAGTTGAGTGGTTTAGCTTGGCACAATTGCAGCCTCTAGCAGACTGGTTGTGCTTCACTATTTAGTTTGTGAAGTATGGTAAATGTATAGTTGGATGTGGCTGGATATTTCTTGCAGTCCAACTATTATCAATTAAGCGTGGTTGGGACAATTTTGCTAAATTAATTGCTTCAGAATGGGAAATGATGGCAAGGAAGTTTGAATTTAGGAGTTAGAACTACATCTAGTGCCTTTTACCAGCATTATTCAAATGTGTTATGTGAGCTGCTTGAAAACAACTTCTATTATTGAAAAGGAAAAAAAATAATTTTTTTTTGTTGTAAATCATTTGGAAGGTATTATGACTGAAAACCTCATTAAAAGTTCTCCCTGTTTGGATAGGAGGGTTTGGACGCTTGATCCATTTGGAATGAATTCCTGTAAGTCTTTTTCCAGTCGCCCGGTCTGTGAATAGCCTTGATGAATTATTTTGAGAATCCAAAGCTCCTTCTAAGGTCTAGTCTTTCATTTGGACAGCCATACTTAATAGGATTAGTACTAATAATATTTTTAGGTTTGTAGGCCACATAAAAGCTATGTTGTCTGATATGGGTGTTATGTTTGGTGCCAGTTCTGAAACAGCTACCCATTTATTTTCACATTGCCCAGCAGCCACTTCTATTTGGAATACTTTGTTTGGTATTTTATGAGTGTTGGGTGTGCCCTTCAAATTTGGTGCAGTGCTTGTTGATTGGTTTTAGGGGTTTTAAAAGGAGTAAGGAGGGTAAAATTTATGGCAATGTGCAGTTTATGCAGTTCTCAGGTGTTTTATTTGCAGCGGAATGCTCAAATTTTTTAGGACGCCTTGTCAACTTTAGATCTATTATGGGACAGGATTGGTTTCATGGCTTCATTATGGTGCTCTGCCCATGACGTCTTTAAGGATGAATCTTTTTGACAGACGAGGCAGATTGGAGAGCTCTTCTACATTGATTCTGCTGTGTTTTATTTTTTATTTTTTTGAAGAGGATAACACATTCTTTTTGTATTCTTCCTTTCTTAATACAACTTCTTTTATCCAAAAAAACAGAAGTTTATTTGCTTAATTTGTGTTGCATGCATGATAAAGACAGGGCAACCATATAGTCCTTTACTGTTGTATTTTTTGGCAGTTGGGGAGTTGTTGTCATGCTTTGACTTATTTGTCATCATTAGCAATCCTGTAGACATTGGTCGATTATTCTATGACTTCCTTTTGGCTCTCACTGTCTAAAATGGCATAGCTCATGGTAAATGAAAAGAGCACTTACTATTATCTAAAAGTATTATTAGCCATTATGTAACAGAATCTTTCATGCGAAGTCCTGTTGGCTATTTTATGGTCTGTATTCCTCTGTAATATGATGCTGGAGCCGGTTCCACTGGTGTTTGGTTTAGTTTTGGTTGGAATAAATTTCTGGATTATAACAAATGGTTTCCATTTAGATATTCTTTTCTATTGTAGAGCACTTTGAATATTTGATCAGAGGAGAAATGTTTGATAATTCTTTTAAAATATATATGACTGCCCATGGAAAGCTAACTTAGGATGCAATTCATTATACTAATAGGTAGCAGCTCTCATGGATTATGACCTTCCTGATGTAATGGGAAATGGAAGAGACGAAAACAAATCTGATATGAATCTTAAAGATGCAGCAGATGATTTGGACATCTCTTTAGCATGTAAAAGATTTCCGTCAATTGTTTTGGGCAGTGCTCCTCAAGTAGTTTTGTATGATGGGACCACATCTTACACTGAAACGAGAGGCTTTTTAGAAACAGAAGATTTTAAACAATATTTTTCTGATTCTTCAGAGGCAAGGTGGGCTCAAAATACTCTCTCTGAAGCACGGCCTTCACTGTCTGCCAGTGGTTCCAGTGAGAAATCTTCCTCTGTGAGTGAAGAATCTTCCTCTTTAAGAGGAGAAGATTCTTTTATTTGTCCTTTATCTCCTCATTCAATGTCTTCTGTACATGAAGAAAAATTGGATCATCAAGTCCCATCGGAGGATACTCTTAATAAAGTAGGACTGCAGTCATCATTAAACCTTACTTCTAATGAGCTATTTCTTGACAAATCCATTGATTTCATACCTGGATTAAGTAAGAGGCACTGCGGACAACTAGAAAACTGTGGCTTTCACACGGTGGGTTCCCTAAAATGTTTGGAAAATATGTAGCACTTTGGACTTCTAGTTTTGAAAGATGGTTGGGTTCACATTAATCCCATTGTTTCCATGTAGTTGAGAAAATTGCTGCATCATTTTCCTCGAACATATGCTGACCTACAGAATGCACATGCTGAAATTACTGAAGGGCAGTATTTGATTTTTGTTGGAAAAATCTTATCTTCAAGGTAACTATTCACTATTTTTTTTTTTTTGTTATTTTTCTTGACCAGCTTTATCTATACTAATATCCTTCTTTTGGTCTTAAGCACTCTAGGTACTTGCTTTGCAACTTGGTTGAGGGTGTGGATAATAGTCTTCAATATACTCCAAGCAACTTTTTTGATAAAATTTATTCCAAGCAACCTGACTTTACCATCTCTCTACCTTTGGCATATAGTAAAATGGGTACTACTGTAAAGGGATTTTAAAAAGCAATGCGAACTGAGGCAAATATGGATGTTTAATTTATTCCAAGCAACTTGACTTTGCCATCTGTCTACCTTTGGCTATAAAATGCTTAATTTGCTCAAACATTAAATGATGAGGATGGCATTGACGTACATGATGTGATTATCCAACAATATGTCTTCTTTGTAGTTTAGTTAGCATTCATGTACTTATCATCATAGGAGTAAAATTTTAAATACAAGCAATACCGCTGCTGAAGCCTGAAAATCATGTTTAAGCTTCTGAAGTTTGGCAGATATCTAGTTTTATATCTGTCCATTATGCTCACTAGTATGTTCACCAGCACAAGGCTAGGAAATTTCTTCTCCCTCCTCTCCTGCGCTAATGCAATTTTATAAGCATTTGTGTCTAGATGAACTTTTTAAATCATTACTTTCATTGTTTCTATAACTGAATTTTGTGTGTGCCCATGTGCATGTATGTATGTGGATTCAGTCATTCTTATACTTTTGGTGTTAACATTTTCAGAAGTTGGGGGCTTTTTTTTTCCTTGATGCGATTTAGTATTTTAATTGCAGGGGAGTCAAAGCTAGCTATTCATTTTCATTTCTTGAGGTTGTTGTGGGTTGTCAGATTGCAGAGAGTAAACCAGCTTCTAAGCCTGTGCATGACAATGCAATTAATGGGGGGAAGAAGACAATTTATTTGCATCTGAAGAAATTTTTTCGTGGCAGTCGATTTACTTTTAAACCTTTCCTGAAAAGTCTTGAAAAGAAGTACCAAGAGGGAGACATAGCATGTGTGAGTGGCAAGGTGAGCTTTACTTATTTATAATTCTTTGTACATTGCATGTGTTCAATGTGGAGGAATTTGTTTTGCCTTAAATTGACAGATACTACCATAAATGCGAGTGTTGAAGGGTTTTTGTTTTTTTTTTTTTTTTTTTCTCCAAGACAAATGAATTGTATGAAGTAAGAAATTGTATCTCATATTCTCATTCTGTTTTGCATGAGTCTGACCAAGGTTTGTTTGCCCACCACCTATGTGAAACCCACTTAGAAACATTAGGATTTTAATTACTCAGGTACCATTTTAGGTAAAATGGTCATATACTGGTTTGAAGTTTCTTTGCTTTGACCTTGTAAGTCGCAAGAATCCTGCAAAAGGATTAGTAGATATTTTCATCTTCCCTCTAGTACCAAGGTAAATTTTGAGACTGTAGATAAAATTAAGATAAATAACTTTCCCAAGATAGAAGAGGAAAAAAAGTGGTAGCGATCTTTGTATGCAAGGAGGGGCCTTTTTCTGGGAGTGGGGCCTTGTCTCATAATTATGGCAATCATATTATAGATTAACTGTGTCTGCTTTGCATTCATCTTAGTTATTACTCCTGCTTGCATTTAGATAAACCCTTTTCCTCCAATTATATATGAATGTTTTATCTTTATTTGCTTAAGAGTTTTGTTAAAAGTTTTGCTTAAGACTGCACTTAAGTGTTGTCTTTTAAAGTAGGTGAGGACTATGCGTGCTAAAGATCACTATGAGATGAGAGAATATAATATTGATGTGCTTGAAGATGAAAAGGATTTATCTTTTTGTGCCAGAGAGAGGCCATATCCTATCTACCCTTCAAAAGGACGTCTGAACCCAGATTTTCTCAGGGATACTATTGCAAGGTTTGTGTCTCCAAACCCTTGTTGGTAGTTTAATCTGCAATCCATAAATCTCAAAACCAGTGGCAGAATCTTATATTTTGATTACTTCTTTAACATTGGGGTTTAAATATTCTATATTACCCTTCAGTGTGAGTTAAAATCAATAATTCCTGAACTTACATTATTTTAATGGATCTTCTAGTTTGTGTAATTTGTTCATTGTTGTCCAATAACTGTATTGGATCTGTCACATTTCAATAGTGAGACATGATAGTTTGTTCAATGTTGCCCAATCACTCATTGGATTGGTCACCATATTATACGTATGAATTTCCTATACCTAACCCATTCCCATTATTAAACATAGAGAAATGAGAAAGCTAGGAAGTGTATTTGAGAAGCCGTAAAATTAGTTTAGGCAAATAGGGATTTTTAAGAAAACCAAAATGACTCGGGAAAAATGCCTTTTAACGATGTGTTGAATATTTGTTCTTTTATTTCTTCCAGGGCTTTACAAGCCTTGCCCATCAATGTTGATCCGATTCCTAAAGATATCACAAAGCAATTTGGATTGTTAAGTCTTCATGATGTAAGTATCTTTATTTTATTCAGTTGTTTATTCTATTGCTGAAATTATGTTAAATTTGCCTACTTGTGAACGAAAATCTATGCAGGCCTATTTGACAGTTTGGACTTTTAACTATAGGCTACATAATATATCCATTTGTGTGTTTCAAAGAATTAGGATAGTGCTATGGGATGGGAGAAGTGGTTACTTGGAGAGTACCTAAGTAATGGCTACAAATGTCATTATGTAGCTGTAGTATAAATATAAATACATGTCTGGCATTCAGTGTTTTGCATACTGTTAATAGTCAATATATTTTTCTTCTTTCTACCTTTTCACTCTCTCCCCATTTTCTAACTCTGCCCTTCTTCCCCCTCTGTGTATGGGTGTGTGTCTAGTAAGCATCCAAAAACGTTGTGTTAGAGGAGAAAGTGGAATGCTTGAAGAAACCTATGATTGATTTGGCAGTGATTGTACTGTTTGGATCATGATGATGGTGTGATGGAAGCATGAATTTGACCCAATACTACAACAAGGTTTTCTTTTTTCTCTTTTTGGTTGGGGATAGGGGGGGACAGGGGGGTGTGTGGAAGGGAAAGAGAAAGAAGTTCTTCCTAAGAAGGCAAGGCATATGCCTGAAGACCATATATAAAGAAGAACTTATCCCCTAAACAAAGAAATGTGGCCTGACAAGTAATAGGAGTGTGCTTCTACATCAAAAGAGAGATTTCTGGGGTAGGATAGAACAAATTTAGGCTATAAAAATCAAACAGAGGATTCCTTCGTAGAAGTCCTGGATTTTGAGGTTTTGCTGAATCCTTCTTTAGTCATCTGTTTTGTTCTATCTTCTCTGATTGCTTCTGTCATTTTTAGTCCAGCAGAAATTCTATATTCATGAATTTTACTTATAATCAAAAGAGTCCAACATGACCTATCAAAAATAAAAATAAATAAAGTAACACTTGGGCGTTGCATATTTTCTTCAAAACTTTCCTCTTCTGCCAGCCATCTGCTTTTTCCTCCAAAATTATATTTGAGGTTTTTAATTGCTTATAAGTATGCCTATTAACTTTTGTTGGAGATAACTTGCAAACTTCACTTTGACATATAATCAATATTTCAGTTTAAAGTAGTGTTTAGTTTCATTATAAGATATCTGTTAACCATATTTCAAGTTTGGTGGGATTTTACATGAGGATGAGGGCCATGTTAGAGTCATAAAAATCATTCTTAGGCCCTTGCCTAATATTTTAAGCTTTTAGGTTTATTAGTTTTTTTGTTATGGTATCAACCAAGCTAACCAAGTAGTCTAGAGTTCGTTCTTTGCCACCATCAGTCTTATGATTAAAATTTCAGTGTAAAATAGTATTTGGTTACACTTCACAATAGCTGTTAACCACATTTCACGCCGAGTTGACTTCTACATTAGGGGCATGTTCGAGTCATAAAAACCTTTCTTTGGCCCTTTTTTAATAGCTTAAGCTTCTGCCCATGAACTACTTGAGCTTGAAGTGTGGACAAAACATAGGCTCACCACTACTTTATGCAGAAATTTTTTTCTAATTATAAGAATGGGAGCAGCATGGATCAACCTCTTGATGGCTTGGTCATGGAAGCTTTCATAGGATGTTGAAGCACCAGTTTTGACCTAAAAGCTTAAATCATTACGTGAAGGCCTAAAAGTGGGATTTATCTCTAAACATAGACATGATTCCAAATTGTTGAAAACGATTTACCATACATCACTGAGTGGTTCTGAACAATGCTAATCGAATCACATGGGTGGATTTGCTATTTAATGTTTTAAACTGCTGACTAGTTCCTGTTTTCTGAATCTTTCTTTAAAAATGATTTGTCATCTGTTTCTTTGTATTTTCAATGGAAATTGATTCTTTTTCCATCAATAATATAGGCATATGGTGGGATCCACAGGCCAAAGGGTATAAATGAAGCTGATTTGGCTCGCAAGAGGCTTATATTTGATGAATTCTTTTACTTGCAGGTGAGGTTACCGTTTTTCTGATTTCATTTGCTGTCTCATCTATGGATAGTTCTGTGATTTTTATTTTCTCTTTTCTTTTCCTTTTTTTTTTTTTTTNTTTTTTTTTTTTTTTTTTTTTTTTTTCCTGTTGTTACTGTTTTTACCAAGTCTTTCTCTTTATTCTGGTTGGTTGCCAGATCTCACATCTCTAAAGCCATTTTTTCAGTTTAATCAAATGTTACCACCATAGTTCCTTGTATGGATCATTTCCCACTCTGATGACAACAACTGTTAAATATGTTTGGGCTCTTATTACTTGGTCATTGTTTAACCCATTTTGTGATTGTTAAACTTGCACATGTTTCTGATCAAAGGAACCCCAAAAATTTAGATACAGGTGACAGTTAAGCATCAATTATATCCATATGTTGTTTACTTTGAATCACATATGTTGTTTTTGGCTATATCTAAGTTCCCAGTTAAAGCCCCCTTTTTTTTCTTCATCATTCTGTGATTCAAACTAATCCCCACTATCATTATTTATCAGTTAGGACGCTTGTTCCAGATGCTTGAAGGTCTTGGTACACAAATAGAAAAGGATGGCTTGCTAGATAAGTATAGAAGACAAAAAGATAATGTTCTGTGTACAGATGAATGGTCATGTCTCACAAAGAAGTTTTGGCAGGCTCTTCCATATACCCTTACTTCTAGTCAACTGCGTGCTATTTCAGAAATTATTTGGGATCTAAAAAGGCCAGTTCCTATGAATCGGCTACTGCAGGTTTGGATTTTAGGTGTCTTACTCTTCCTTTACTATCAAATAATGTGTCATCCACTTCTAATTGCTTCTTGGTTTATGTACTTCCTGTCTATGAACAGAATTTAGGTTCACTCAGCTTATATGGGTTGTTCACTTTACTTATTTGTGGACTACTGTTCATTCTCTATTTGACTTAAGGAGAATTCCTTATCCTCCGCTTTTGTACTCTTATTTCTTGTCAATAAATATTTTTCTTCTATCCAAAAGGAAAATAAATTGCTGACGTATGTGATATGTCCTAGTAGATGAGTACTACAGAGGGTTCTTATCTGATGTTATGTGCACTTTCAGGGTGATGTTGGATGTGGAAAAACTGTGGTGGCTTTTCTGGCATGTATGGAGGTCATTGGCTCTGGATATCAGGTAGGTCACTATTTTTTTTTTTTTCTCCTCTTTTGTCATCCTGTTTGTATGTCTATATAAGCTCTTAGTTTCTCATTAGACTGTCAGATGTATTGTATATCACTACTGTGATTGCTGGGTTGGCTATTATTAGGATTTAGGAGCGTTATTCATTTTAGTAGCTTTTAATGTATAATGCATAATAATATAAGGTTTTTGTGGTCCCATAATTAGGCAGCTTTCATGGTTCCAACTGAATTGCTTGCAATCCAACATTTTGAGCACTTGCTTAATTTGTTAGAGAATTTGGATGAGGTTGAGCACAAGCCCACTGTTGCTTTACTCACAGGTTCAACCCCACTAAAACAATCACGGATGATTCGTCAGGTAAGAATGTGAATTCATTTCTCCTTTTCCTGCCCTAATTTGAATTTCTTATCATTTAAATTATGTCATTGCAGGGTATCCAGACTGGAGAAATCTCGATGGTAATAGGAACTCACAGTTTGATATCAGAAAAAGTGGAATTCTTAGCTTTACGCATTGCTGTGGTGGATGAACAGCATCGCTTTGGTGTGATTCAGCGAGGAAGGTTTAACAGTAAGGTGGTTCACTTTTCTTCATTTAACATTTTGATTTTTTTCTTATTTGATAAAAAATTGTTAAAAATAAAAGAAGCAGTACAAAAAAATTGTTCTTAAACAAGGGAAGAAGGAAAAAAGCAAAGACATCAATATAGAAGAGCTCTCCAGTCCCGCTGTATGTCTTTTTAGGAGATTCCCTGAATGGAAACCATGTGCTGACATTGATATGCTTATATGTCAAAGAAGATTCTAGGTTTATACAGTACTGGAGTGACTACTTCTGTGATAAGGCATGTACTTCTGCTTCATGTATGCTATAGTAATTTTGGTTTGAGTTGCTAATTAATGGCCAGAAAGAGTTTGTGATGGTTAAATATAAAAATGAGCAAAGTAATTAAGATGAAAAGTCTATCTGTCAAAAGATGGGAAGGTAAAATTCTATAATTGAAGAATCTGGCATTTCAATTCAGGGATGAACACCTCAACCCCGCAAGAGAGCACACTTCCAAAGGGTCTTACTCTCCTTAGCATTACTCTCCTTAGCATTACCACAAACCTGTAAATTGATTACTATTAGAATAAATATTAAGAAGTAAAACACTGGGTTCTGAGCCTGTTGGGATAAGAGAAGAAGTTGGAACGTGAGATTAGGAGTCCAAAACACATTTTGCATATGTGACTGGCAAAATGATGAGTAAAAACTGAGAAGTGGAAGTGGGCCCTTATCTATCAAAACCGTTTCTCAACTTCAGTTGATTTGGTATGATGACTCAAAAATTAAATTGCAATTATTGGACTTCAGGCATTTAAGAGTAGAAAGCAGCGAAAGGCTGTGGAAACTTGTTTTGCAGGGATTGGTATATCTGATTGGAGCATTATGATATTTCCAAGACAGACTTTTAGCCTTATGGCTTTTCTTTTGGCCCCTGTCATTTTCAGCCAACGGTTTCTTTAAGGGTATTGTTTCAATGAACATTCAGGGGGATTCGAGTGCTCATAGTTTTCACTGGATGAAGTTTTTAAATTCAAAATACTTAATTGATAGCTAATTAATTAACTTATAAACTGAGTAAAACTTGCTTTAAGTATTGAAACCTATTGTTATGGGTTATAAAATTTAAACAAAAATTAGTAGATATAAAATTCAGTGCTAGTAACTTCCTCTCCACTGAATTTTTAATGATTAATGTTTTTACATGGTTTAAAACGATCCAATAAACTAATGAGTCAAATAAAAAATACTTAACATCCTGTAATCCTTATGAACAACCTTGAAGAAGCTGAATGGTAGCCATTGGGAAGGCCCACAATAATTCTGCTGCTGGGTAAATTGTAGGTAGCTGTGCAAACGTTCATGTTATGCCTTGTGGCAATTTTATCTTCCTAGCCTCTGCAAGTTTGATCTTTCATGCAGCCTATATTTCAAATTCCCAGAAGTGACTTCTTCCTCATTTTTTATTCTCTTAATTTTTTTTCTATAATATTGATGTTCCGATCTCTAAACTTATCTCCTGCAGTTATATTATACATCAATTTCTGGGACAGAAGAAGCTAGTTCAGGTGGGTCCACAAAGAGTGATGCATATATGGCTCCACATGTTCTTGCCATGTCTGCTACTCCCATCCCAAGGACACTTGCTCTTGCTTTATATGGTGATATGTCACTGACAGAGGTATTTAATGTTTCCTTCCATGATTAAGATGCTAAACACGCCCAGCTCTTCTATTTGGAGCTGAAGCTTTTCAATTTATTAAATTATAATGAATATCTTAATCTTGTCCAAGTTCTTTGTGGCCCTGACTATTAGATCCAGAGTTAGTCTTTGGGTCTGTAGATTGGTATTTATTTTGGACATCTTTCCCAGAGGCCAATTAAGGTGTTTCCTTAAACCTATGATTTTCCCCAGTTGCTGAATATTGGAAGTTTTGTTTTTCTGATCATTTTTATATATCATAGAGGCTTTGTTAGCTAAATGTTGGAGATTTTGTAGACCAGGAAAATGGAGGGCTCCAGAATTTAGTCTTTTTATTTTTTCTTACATCCTCACGTCACAATATGCTAGTAGGATGTCTTATATAGTGTCTTTCTTCTGTCTTTTATTAATTCAATTGCTACTCTGTTATAGAAGAGAAGGGGACAAAGAAAGAAGGGAAATAAAACAGTCTTTCAATTTAGTATGTGAAATGTTTTTCAGATGCTAACAGTACATCTTTGGCATCTCCAATCACAGATAACTGACTTACCTCCTGGAAGAATTCCTGTTCAAACATGCACCATTGAAGGAAATGACAGTGGATTTGAGGATCTTTACAAGGTAACTGTCCTTTATGTGATTATATCTGTAAAAAATGTACTTAATTATAGCTTTTCTGGAGGAACTCCAGCATTCCTTTTCTTTTTCATTTTTGTTTTAGAAATCAACCAATAATATTATCAATCCACTGCTTGAACTTACTGCTCTGTACTCACTGACTCCCGCATACACAAGCCAATTTTCACTCTTACCCTGTGTTTGGATTGAGAGAAAAGTAGGGGGAAAGAAATTGAGGGAAGAGAATGGAGTCGAAAAGTTATTTTCCATTGTTTGGTTCTTGGAAAGAAAATGGGAGTAGAAGAAAATTTGCACAAAAAGTGCATGTGGGGCCCAGCAAAAATTTTCTCTCCATGAATGGAGAGAAAATAAATGCAAGAGGGACCACAAAAAGGCAATTGGACCATTTTGCTCCTGTTAATGACACTAGTTTCAATTTTTATAAGGACATGGGTTTAATTTTATATTCTATCAAATTTTAAAAAGTTACTTTCTCTCCATTTTCTTCCCTTTCATTTTCACCTCATCCAAACACAAAAGAGAAAAACTATTTTCTCTTTATTTTCTATCCTCTCTCTTCTCTTTCCTCCTATTTTCTTTATCTCCTTTTTCTCCTCCCATCCAAACATAGCATAAAAGTTCATGAATCCTTAGCAAAAGTATCAAGTATAATTGCTTGTGAGATATGATGTAGCATTCTGAGTTGTATCAGATATATGCTATTTTGATGAGATTAGAACAATGATTTGTATTGTCCATGTTTTTGTTAGATATGATATTGATGCAAATGGTGTCATATATGGCAGATGATAATGGATGAGTTGGAAGAAGGGGGTAAAGTGTATCTTGTCTATCCAGTCATTGAACTTTCTGAACAGCTACCTCAGCTTCGTGCAGCTTCTGCAGATCTTGAAGTTATATCACATCGGTTTAAAGGATACAATTGTGGTTTGTTACATGGAAAAATGAAAAGTGATGAAAAAGAGGAAGCACTGAAAAGGTTTAAGACTGGAGAAATACATATACTACTTTCTACACAAGTAATTGAGATTGGTGTTGATGTTCCAGATGCATCTATGATGGTTGTGATGAATGCTGAGAGATTTGGAATTGCTCAATTACACCAACTTAGAGGACGAGTTGGACGTGGAACAAGGAAGTCCAAATGTATACTAATAGCATCCACTGCCAGTAGCCTAAATCGGTTGAAAGTACTGGAACAATCATCAGATGGTTTTTACCTTGCAAATATGGACCTTTTATTACGTGGACCTGGTGACTTACTTGGCAAGAAACAATCAGGACATCTCCCGGAGTTTCCTATTGCTAGATTGGAAGTTGATGGGAATATTTTACAAGACGCACACCTTGCTGCACTGGTAAATATTGTTGCTTTAGAACACCTCAACCAGTTATGTATCTTTGTGATTTATCTGCTCGTTATTTAGTACATTATTGATTTTTATGAGTTCAATTAATAGTGGTCAGCTTAAATATCATTAAGTATGAAAATATTATATGCTACATGTATGTGGATAAGGTTCTTGTTTCTTGTTGTCACTTCAATATCACCATTCTTTTTATGATTTATGTTGAAACCCTCCTAAAGAGTTAGGTCAATGGAGGTTCAATAGTTAATGTACAATTTCTTTTAGATTTTTGATCCATCAATGTAGGACAATTGGTGAAGTTCTAGTGTCCACTACAAAATTTTATCAGCTTAAGTAGCTGATGGTCACAAATTGTTATAAGGACATCTTGTGATGATAATATGTCTTCTGAATGTGTGGTGGCTTTTGCAGTACAATATATTTTCAATGTCCAATTCTGTTTTCATGGTATACCACATTATTTTGGATGACATAGACATGTATTAACACAATCAATTATTTGTTTGCATGCAGAAAATCTTAAGTGCTTCCCATGATTTGGAGCAATTCCCTGCACTTAAATTGGAGCTTAGCATGAGACAGCCGCTTTGCCTACTAGGAGATTGAGTCTTTAGGTGATATCAGAATGTACCATGCTCATTGTGATCATTTTATAGGGATTTGATGGTCCCTTCTTTGGTAATTTAAAAAAAATAAAAAAAAATAAATAAATCAACTATAGTCCATGTGCAGTTCAACCCCATCTGCTACTA
The DNA here is from genome assembly GCA_003255065.1 of Cercis canadensis. Taxonomy (NCBI): domain Eukaryota; kingdom Viridiplantae; phylum Streptophyta; class Magnoliopsida; order Fabales; family Fabaceae; genus Cercis; species Cercis canadensis. The sequence goes on along the minus strand of QAOA01003344.1, from coordinate 251,992 downwards.
AAGTTTTACGATTACCACCACTGTTACATTTTTGTATAAATTGATAACAGTATGATAGAAGTGAACGTATATGAAAATTTTGGGGGATAATCTGCTCGTTGTGTAAAGCTGAAGGAGGTAAAAGCCTCATCACCAAATTAGCTTTGTTATAACCATATAAACAGTATAGTAGCAGATGGGTAAATTGCTCATATTGAAAATTTCAGGGATCATTTGCAGGTAAGTTTTGAAAATTTAGCTTTAACTTGCCAACTTCTTTAGCCTTTAGGCATCAGTTTATGACATTATATGATATCTTGATGGTTCCTTGTATTTAGTTGTAGCACTGTGTACAAATCTACCGACGTGCTCTTCTGTTTCTTGTGAAAAAAATGCATTTCAGTTTATTTAAGTTCCAGAAGCAGGAAACTATGGCCTTACAGTTATATGGATTGCACTCTCTTCCTTATTTATTGTACTAATTAAATTATGAATTATGCCTTAATCCATGCTTGAAGAGCGCCTGGAATAGAAACCGACTGGAGAACTGAATTTCTTAAATTAGAAAGTTTAGCTGCATTTGCACAATCCTAGTTGAACGTTACAGTGACATAATCACTAAGAGAATACCATAGTGATTAAGCACAGTATATTCTATTTGGGTTTAAATATAATTTTTGTGTCCTCCAATTAATTAAAAAAACCATTTTAATGATATGCAGTTTGTTGATTCATGTTGTGTGGCTTCTAATTTGAGTTTAATTGGACATACTCAAATACATAAGTAAATGCAGCATAATTAATTCAAAAATTTCTCTTAAAGGTTGAGACTCTAAGTTTGATTTTTTTTTTTTAATTTACTCAGCTAAAACAAAAAAAAAATGGACATACTCAAACATTTGGATCATTCTTACTTTACTAAGCAAAATAATACAAAAATTACCTGGATGTGATATAAGTTATATTGGGAAAGGTTAGGATAGAATTGGCCATATAATTGGGAGAAGTTCATAGGTATTAACTTTTAAAAAATTTCTCAACCAATTTCTTTTACAAAAGTCTATAAACTGTAATTTTTTTTTTTAAACCTTGGCATAATCTATTTTTTAAAAGTCTATAAACTGTAATTTTTTTTTTTAAAAAAACCTTGGCATAATCTATTTTTTGTTATTAATCCAAAAACAGTGTATCAATTATAAGTTTAAATTAGGATAATTGGGCTTATATGAAATAATATAAACATTATTCTTTTTCTTGCTACTGATTAAAATGAGAGTAGTAGAATTCAGTTCAGTTAAAAAAAAATTAGAATTAATTTTATAAGTTTAAATTAAGCTAATTGGGCTAATATGAAATAATATAAACATTATTCTTTTTCTTGCTACCAATTAAAATGAGGATACTAAATTTCAGTTCAGTTAAAAAAAAAAAATTAGAATCAATTTTATAAGAACTAAATTTTTAATTTGTTGTCTCATACAACGTAAATCACTATTTATTGTTTTGTATTGATTATAAATTACTATTTAAGATTCAATTTTTTAAAAAAAATAAATATAAATATGTATTTCAAGAATCAATTCTTACCTTATCAATTATCTCTATAAGCATCAATTCTTATAAAATCTATCCCAAATAAAGATTTAACCAAATGGGTAAGTGTGAAATAGTACGAGTGTAAATTATTAAGCGAGTAAACATTATAAACTTCCCTATAGATGGGCGAGAAGGGGGCCACATGTTATCCACTAGGATTACAAGACATGGTAATTTTCATAAATAACCAATCAAATATTCACTTATTAGAAGACAAGGAGACAAGTGGGACCCACGTGGCTTCCCACCAAATCATCAAAAGGTGGGGACCACGGTTACCGTGTTCCATATATTGTCCTTGACCTAATCATCAGTGGAGGGCCCACGACCCCACGCTTCTGCCATAAATTTCTTCTACTCTTGCTCCCCGTATGAAAAGTTGCGTCTGCCCGAGGCCCCGTGCGGTTGTTTTGTGAGCAAGAGTTTGTTTTAGTCGTGCAGCGAAAATTATTTAAATTTTAAAAAAAATTGTATTATTTAAATTTTTAAAAGTTTAAAAATTAGATAAAAAATAGTTTTTTTAAAAAAAAAATTAGAATGAAGAGATATTATCATATTCTAAGACTAAGGATACTTACAAATTATTTATTAAATAAAAATTATTAATTGTGAGATTTAAACTTAAATTTTATAAATAAAATATTTCAATTTTTATTGGCTGAATCAAATCTCTATTGACATAAAAAAAGTTTTTTTAGACATTCAATAGTAGTGCAAATACCCAAATTTTGCTTACGTGGAGGTTTAATTTAGTGTATGTTTTGGTTTAATTTATTGAGAAATAAATAATCAATAATTAAAAATGATTTTCTCAGTGGTATGTCAGCTTATGTCAGTCCATTCTGTTTATTTTTTGGATGGAGTCAAGTCAAAAACTAAATTCTTCATTTTGTAAAAATTTAGAGATTAAATAGTTTATTTTTAAAATAAAAAAAAAAGTATAACTACAATTAGAACTATACAAAATATTCATAAATTCACATCATATATCTATTATTTGCCCCTTTATTCCAAGTACACTTCACCTAATTATGTTCCATGTCCATCTGATTATACTTAATTTATTACTAATATAAACCAAAGACATATTCTTATGTAATACAAGCATCGATTTTTTTTTTCAGATTTTCCTTTAGGATTTTTTAGGATTTTCACATGCATGGCTGATGGCTGATGGCTATATATATATATATATATATCTGTGTGTGTGTTTAACTATGATTCATTCACAATTGTAGAATCAATCTAAACAAAAAAGTGAAGTAATTTGAGTGAAATCAATTCATAATTTAACAATTAATGGATAGATACTTACTATATTTAAAAAAGATAACAAAATAATTACTTACCAAATATAACCAATTAAACAATTGGATATGATGGCTTCTTGGTATCTATTCATCTAGTGTATGTCACATAAAATCTTTTGTTTTGGTGCCATGCATGTCATATATAGAATGATCTACCATTACCACGTTAACATAAATATGCTACAGCATTTTAAAAAATATTCTTACAANTTAACATAAATATGCTACAGCATTTTAAAAAATATTTTTACAAGATTCCTCGAGTGTATATGCTACTATAAATAATGATAATCGATATAAAAACCCATCAAGAGACTCTTTACTTGGCAATAAATTATTGTTAAATTGTGGGTCTTTGTATAATTCTGTTCATCATGAATGATATGAAAAAAAGTATCTTTCCTTTAATAGACATAATGTTATTGAACTCTATCCCATAGATACATAATGATTATAAATTACGCCAATACTATAAATAAAATTGTCTTTTAGGATGATTTGTGTCTTTGGCCATATGCATGTTAAGTAAAATAAATGGCATGATATTAAATAATTTGCTTATAAATTATAATTGGATGCAAATAATTATAATAATCTGCATAGCATACATAAACAAGTGACTAGAGGTCTTCCTTCATTTTTATTTTTTTTAACATAACTTCAAATCATAAAGTGGGGAGTAAAATTAAAAGTATCAACGAGCACATGGTTGAATAATGAAAAGCTCAAATTCCTTAAAAAAAAAAAATCATATACCAAAGACTTGTTGAAATTAGGTGATACCCCCCACTATGAACTATATGCAGGTAGCAGATTTGAAATTGGATTCGAGGAACTCAAAAACTATTGCCTGCATCTATATTATTTATTTTTCTGGTCAAAAAAGCATAAATTGAGTGTCTTATCATTAATATCTTACTAATCAGAGCTTTAAAGACAATGATAAAATAAGGGAAATCCTTGGGTAAAACCTGCTGTGCATAAATTATTATTATTTTTTGGTTTATACTTTGAATATTTTCACATATTTTAAATATGAGATTAATCTCTATTTGAGACAGAAGCAATAACCAGTAAATCTCTCTTAACTAGTGCAAATTTAAGAATTCGAACTCAGGACCTTTATTCTAAAACATTTTGGAGCTCAATCTGTTTCTACTTAACCAACACCTTCTTAATATGAATAAATTAATTCCAAACTCCATAATCCATATCCTACCTATCTTATAATTAAATGCCTTATTTTGCGTTAATGTAAATCATTACCTGCAATTAAAGTGCAAACAGGTCAATAGCATTAAACTAGTCATTCTATCCATTTCCCCAACAATAAGTTTCCATTACGCGATTGCATTTATGCCCACGCTACCAACTTTTTGTTTTACCCATCAAATAAGACCCACCCTAATGGCATGCTCTTGTCTTATATACGTCAAGCACCCCACAAATATGTCATCTCATAGATATCCCATAGATATTCCACCTCGTAGAACATTGAAAAATACAGGCAAGAGCAGAAAAAAAAAGCTTTTTCTTTCTTTCTTTTTTTCTTTAGCAAATTATTATATTTCCATAGATGAAAAAAGACCTTTCCCTTTGATCCCAAATTATTGTCATTCTCAAGTTTCAAGACCACTAATGGTACTACTAATGGACTATGACTTTTGTGTAATTAATCGCAAAATTTAAGAAGTTCATAACTCCATCATTATTGAATAGGGTAGGAAGTTAAGAATTACAATAATTTAAAAACATCAAGACAGAAAATTACTTTCTTCTTATTGCTTGTGGATTACACATGTATTTTTTTTATCAGATAAAATAGATGAAAAAAGCTAAAAGTATTATGTAGTAATAGAATTAACCTTGAGGAGAAAAAGTAGCATTTTAAACTGCAGGGTGGCAAGATAAAATTGGCACAAACTGAAATTTTATGCAAAAATATTTACATTGCTTATAAGCAACTCAAATAAAAGAAAGAAATAATATCTAGTAAGTTACCCCACTAAAAGTGGACAGTAGAGTACCCTATTGTCATTAGAGGAGTGGGTGAGACCACCACTTTATTTTAATGTTATTATGAAAATTTATTTTTAAAAAAATTGAATTACTTAATGCATATCAAAATAATCATTCTTTATAAAATACATAAACAATAAAACAAAGCAATATATAGTAACTTTTAGTTAAACTCAAATTGTGGTCAACGCAAATTAGTGAAACTCAAATTCTATTAATTATTCTTATATTTGACTCATTAAATAATTTAATTTTTTGAGATCTTTAAAATGAAATTAATTTTTTATGATTCTAAGATTCTAAAATTATAGAAATTAAACCTACAATCATCCAATTAACCACAAATTACATGACACTAATTGGATTATTGCTGGTAATCATCTCATCTCACCAAATTAATTATCAATTAGCTTTAAAAATTTAATTAAGAAATGATTGTTGGGTCTCCCTTAAGTTTAGGAAGACTGAAAAAGTGAAGACCCTCTTGTCTTTGTTAGCTTGCTTCTGTTTCTTATGGTGGCAGTGAGGGAGGGACCAGGGAGGGACCAGGGCCCTAGTCTAAGGCCTTCCCAATCATTTCACCAGCTGACCTCTGAACCGACAACCAGAACTCAAACCCTTATTTTAAATCATCTAAACAGAAAATCCTGCCGGTTATTCTCCTACAATCTTTTGCCACGTGTCTCACATCAAACGGGTCAGAGTCATACCATTTGACTTAGACGACCACAGTCAGAAACCCTAAAAAAAAACTCTACATTAATTTCCCCATTAAAACCACCCTTCAATTCCAATGCCCATTCTTAAGGGTGTAATAACTAAAACATTTATAACCCTCTATTTATGATTTGACCTTTTATATTTTGACCTTTATAATGGATCCTCTACTGCTTTGTGTGTCTTTCCTTTTCATGTGTTATGTTTTTTACTTTACCTTTTTTTGATCTCTCCTTTTAAACATCTTCTTCTTGTTCTTGTTCTTCTCCATCACCGTCTTTTTCATCTTGTTCTTCATCTTTTTTCGGCTTTTCATTTGATCTGTGCATCTTCCATGGCGGTTTTGCCTAGAAACTCTTCCAGCTTGGAATTGTCCATCTCCGTCCCTGGCTTTGGCTCTTCACCATCTCTTCCTTCATCTGGTAAGCATCATCCTCATCCTAATCATTAAGATCATCATCTTCTTCTTCTTCTTCCTTCGTTTTCTTGTTCTTTTTGTTTAATTTCATGGTAATTTTTTTCATTTTCCTCCTTAATTTCGTTTACAGAATTTTTTCCATCAAAAGTGGTCCCTTTTGTCATGTATTTTTCCTATTTTTTAAAAAATTAGAAAAAAAAATAATAGGCTCACGATCATGTACCCTGGATTTCTTCCAAGGCTAGCTATATGATCCGATTAATCATACCACTTTTTCTCTCTCTTTGTTTGGAGGTTGGGGAGAAGTGTGTTTATATCTAGAAAGATCATATCTCACAAATCTTTTTCTCTATATGGGTTTATATTATTTTGTCTTTTTTTTCTTTCCGTTTTCTGAAGTTTTGGATATAATAGATGATAAAGAGGTTGATGAGTTGAAGGTGGTGTTTGGTTTGGTATTGCAGTGAGAGAGTTAAGCTTGGACATAAACCAAGTACCCTCAGAGGAAGAATGGATGGCATCAAACATGGAATTGGATGAAGAAGAAAGCAGCAATGGAGGCCCTCCCCGCAAGAAACTTCGTCTCACAAAGGAACAGTCTCGTCTTCTTGAAGAAAGCTTCAGACAAAACCACACTTTAAACCCAGTAAGTCAGTAACCCTCAATCTCTCTCTCTAACTCTCTCTCTCTCTAACATCTGTTTCAACAAGCACTCCTTTCTTCCTGGGTTACTGTCATCATTTATTAAATTCTTCTGCTTCATTTATTATGACATTTAATGTATGAGATTTTAATTGTTGGGTGTTTGTACTTTGCAGAAGCAGAAAGAGACTTTGGCAATGCAGTTGAAGCTGAGGCCAAGGCAAGTGGAGGTGTGGTTTCAGAACCGTAGGGCCAGGTATTTCACTATTATCTACAGACTAATTTCTTTTGCAGTTTAATTAGCTCCATTTAAATTTAAACTTTTCAAAATCAAATAACGACAACTCTGTTAATGTGAACTGGTGTGAAATGAATTAGGGTACAAATGTTACTTTTCTTTGTCGTAAGTACTACACTTACGTCTAAGTGGAATATAATGTCATTTCTGACTTGAAAATGATTTATTTTTTCTTATTTTTGTTGGCTGTTGAGATAGATATTATTATATTAACACGTTGACAGAATAATATTAGTTTGAATCTGATTCTACATTATATACCCCGTATTAATTCGTATACTCATCATTAGAAAAGCAGAAAGCGAAACCTTGGATTTTGCAGTATTAGATTTCTTTACATACACACTTAAGAGGTCAAAACGAAGAAATAGTTGGATGTGAGTTATTGGGGTATGGGTACCATAAACCATATGATATCTTAAGAGTGAGATTAGGGTAAAGATCTTGCCTTTGATTTCCATGAACAAAACAAAGTAAAAGAAACAAAACTTTTGTTCAATCCTCTAACAAAATGTTTCCTGCTAGTGATAAATTTCTTTATGAATCTCTTGTTAGTCCTATCATAGATAGCTTACCTCTTGATGAAACTGAGGATGTTGATTAATCTAAGTATGTCTAAAATGACTGAAACACTATATGGAAAATAGGTTTCCTTTTACATATAATGATGAAAAATGTTTCTTCTTATAGCAATGCTAATTTTTGTTAATTATTACTTAATAGAACTTACAAAATACGAACTTGAATTCCCTCTTTTTGTTTCGCTTATGGAACTTAAATCAATAATACTAACATAGTAATCATAATAATAATCTTAAAACTCGATTATATTAGGAAGATATAGTAAGACAAATGAGAATAACTAGTTGAAGTAGTTTATATGGATAATTAATGTATTATTAGCATAATTTCAGCTGTGTGGGAAAAACATAATGATAGTTGTCCAAATTAAAGTAGACAACTTCATAATGATAGACTGCATTTATGGATTTGTCTTTGGCCTCGTGTGCCACTCGGCTCATCACTCTAATAAGTGTTCCTTTGACCACGTTTTCACTCCTTTAGACTAACCATGCATTTTATGCTTATTAAATTATAATTAAACTTCGTGCATTGAGTTATCATCAGTAGCTGCCCATTAAAGCAAAGGGTTTATATTATCCCCAGTAATTAAATTTCATATTAATTATTAACTTAATTATGCCCCGCAATTATTGCTTATTTACTTTAGACCTTTCTTTAAAGGTGATGGCTAATGTCATCACTCCTTTTCCGAGGTGGTAGTGCAACTAGTGCTACATTTTCTTTAGTTGGGTGAGACTCAATCAGACTTATAGTGTGATTTTAGTGTCATTGTGAAGATCTCAAAAAATTGGGTCACTTAGTATGTATTAGAATACACAATTCCTTATAAAGAATAACACAATATAAGAAATGGTACCAAAAAGTAAACTTAAAAAGTTGTTTCTTGTCACACTTTCTTATATCATATTATTTTTATATTTTATAAAGAATTGTGTAGTCTGACACATACTGAGTGACTCAATTTTTCAAGGTCTTCGCAATGATACTAAAATTATTGGGTAGATTTCACACAAACTCACCCAACTGGGATGGAAACATAGCCTTCACCTTCTTTAAAATCCCTAAGTGTTCAGTTTTTCTTTTATTATAGCACTAGAACAATCAAAAAATAAATGCATGGCCTAAAAATTACTACATAGAAAAATAAATGCATGGCCTAAAAATTACTACATAGTTTTATAGTTAGGACAGGAAACATATTGAATGGACTTAGTCGCACTTACACAATTTTTACATCTACAATTGTTTATAATTGTAACAACTCTATGTAAATTCAGGTTGCTCAATCTAAACTTCTATCAATTTGCGTAAAATGTGCATAATTATAAAGAGACGTGATATATTTAATTATCACAATTCTTTTTACTCTTTTTTTCCCTCACATTGCAACTTAGATGAATTTGAATAATTCAATAAAAAATTAAATGAGTCTAATTAAAATTCTAAAATATAAATTAAAAATGACTACTTATACACTAATTAGTCTCATGCTCCATACATCATACTAGTACACTTGATTAAATTTGAGTCTAACGTAAAATTAAAAAAAAAAAATCAAGTGAGTTCAATTAATTATTATTTTTTAACTTCAGCAAAGATTATAATATTATGCTATATATGCCAATATAAAATAGTAGAAAATTAGTTAATGTGTAACAGCATTACTCTTAACCATAGATGCTTAATTAGGTAAATTCAGTTAATAAAAACAAATACTAACACGTGTATAAAATGTAAAGTAAAGTAGCATAAGAATAAAAATAGGTATGAGGCATGCAATATATGCAAGGCAATTGATGTGTTTGGGTTATGAGATGTGTGTGTATAGGAGCAAGCTGAAGCAGACAGAGATGGAGTGTGAGTACTTGAAGAGGTGGTTTGGGTCATTGACAGAGCAGAACAGAAGACTACAGAGAGAGGTGGAAGAACTCAGGGCCATGAAAGTGGGTCCACCCACTATAATATCCCCTCACACTTGTGAGCCAATGCCGGCATCAACCCTAACAATGTGTCCTGGCTGTGAGAGGGTCACCACCACTAACCTCGACAAGGGCCCTACCAGACCGGCCACCGCCGCTGCCGCTGCTGCTGCCGCCCCTTTGTCCTCTAAAGTGCCGGCGCCAACCCTCCAATCACATCAACCTTCGGCGGCTTGTTAGCCATTTTCTGCTATCTTGGTGTATAAAGTTAATTAATCATCGTACTTATATTTACTTTAAAAGAGATAGAGAAAGGTAAAGAGATTAGGGAAATGTTTATATGTGTTTGGGAGGGAGGGATATTTTGTCTTTGAAACACTTTTCAATGTACAATGAATATTGTGCTTGGCAGCATAATATTACTGCTTGTCATTTTTCTAATATATAGTTATAATATTCTCTTTTGATTACTTTTATAGATCAAGAATAATTTTTTTTAGATGGTAGCTGTTATTTTATATTTAATTATGTTAATATCATATTTTTGTTTAAATATAATATAGATTACTTTATTTTCATTTAATATAAAAAAATTTTAAGTCAAAGTTAAGAATTTGTTATATTAATTAAAAATAATTTAATCTATATCATATTTAAATTTAAATAAAATATTACATTAATAAAATAAAATATAAAAATAGTTGCTTTTTTTTTTTATCAAACAATCGCAAAATAATATTAAAGTCATTCTTTTTAAAGTTATAGCTAAAAATATTAAAAAGGAATAAATTTTCTTTTGACTCTTAGATAAAGAATAATTGCTTGTTAATGGAGCATAATAATTGTCCCATGAACCATTCATCGAATACTTTGGTTAAATCCTAGACCAAATAAAAAGTACATTGGTTAAACGTACGTGCAATATTAGGATATAAAGGAATATGCGACATGAAGCAATAAATCACTCTATGACTTAAGTTTGGTATCCTTATTATGCTGTTTAGCAATGATGTGACAGAAAGAGCTATCAAATCTAAGCGTGGTAGATATGTCCAGATTCAGCCGATAGTTGGGAGCAGAACATGCCCAAAGTTGTGGGTGGAGTTTGGTTTTAGGGCTCTTGGATGACGTTGAAGATGGTAAAACCCGGACCAATAATGTGATACACCTTTAACTCAAATTAACCCGGGTTTGGTTTGATTTGATATTTAGAGTTACAATATATTTTATAAAAAATTTGTGATACTACACGAATATGTCATATTATATTGATCTGATAAATATATATAATTTTTTTATATTTTATTAGATATAAAATATAATTTATCTTATTTTCTCAAATAAACTTTAAAACAGTTAATTTATACACATTAACTATTCTCATATAATATAACATACCACATAAATACAAAAAATATATAAGAAACCTCATATATCTTATTGTAAAGAATAATAGTTTAATTTTCTCATAAGATAGCTTATTCCCTTTTAATATCTCACTTCACTTACTCTAATGGAATTTAAACCTAATATTTTTATAATGAATATCAAGCACTCAACCACATGAATAAATCAATATATTAGTCCTGATATCTTTTTTTAAGATCACCCAAAAAAAAGTCTTTTATAGATTTTATTTTATTTATTAATTTATATTACTAAATAAAAATATTTTTTTAAAAAAAATATTACTTTGATTGGGTTGGAGTCACTTTTTTTTATTTTTTTGCATGTCAGTATTTCATTGATGGTATTAAGTCATTAGTCATTAAGATAGGCATATCTTGTATGCATATATTTGGTAAGCGAACATCATAGTTTAACATGAAAATTCTATGATATATATATCTACAATCCGTTGAGCTCACAAGTGTATTTTATTTTTATTTTTTTAAATTAATACCACGAGTACTCTCACTTTACTTAATTGAATGTAAGACTAATATCGTTCAAATATTAGAGCATTTACAATTTTTTCTCTTCCAACAATACTTTAAACTTTGAACCCTTGACCACAGCTAAGAGCGCACGCCTATAGTTCAATTTACTACCAATTGAACCTAGGACTTGTTGGTGCTCATAAGTGTGTTTGTGTCAGTGTCTGTCTAATGCCTCTTTGTGTGTGTTTCCTTTTAGGTGAAGCTCATATATATTGTGAATGATCAACAATTATCATACCAAATCTGGAACATCGAGCAGTAACACTTTTACATGAACAGAAGCAGTAATTTGCAATTTTGAACTAAATTGAATGGACCTGATCTTGTGCAATTAAAAGCAGAAATTAGAGCCACAAGTTTTTGGAACGTAAAAACCTGAACTTTTCTTTATAGTTATTTGATTCTTAAAATACAAATACAAAGCATTTCAATCATTCTAGTATTCTGCAAGACATTTAAATGGAGGAGCAGAAGTTACAATTCTAGCTAATATAATTCCTTGTGATAAATCTTTTAATTGTCACTAAGGATCTCTCACCCAAACTTACAATTATGAACATAAGTTCTAAATTAAGCACCTAAAAAAGGGAAACATGCCTCCAACTAGAATGTTTTTTAAAAATAAAAACCTGAGGAACATTAATGCCGCCTCCATACTAGCATATGCCTCCAAACAGTATGTTCCTGCCAACGAAAAAATTGAGGAACACTCATGCAGCGGCAATCTTTCTCTAACAAACATGCTCCAATCACCAAAAAGCAAAATATCTCAACGGCTAGTTAATATTTAACTTCAGTGAAAGACCTGCACTATATTCACAAAAGGAAGAAAGAGAGAAATGGAACAGAAAAGTCTTGGTCAGTAGCAATTTGAGTCCATGTAGCTTCAGAAGGAAAGTATGTGTTTCAATGCCTGGTCATCTACCGTATAGTATTAGTAGGTTCACTAATTCCGCACTCCTTGTTAATTCTTACATATACTAGAATTTGTAGTCATACATTACACAAGTAGTTTCGGTAAAATAATTTTTGAATTACTTGGTGCCAAAACTGGATAGCTCCAAATTATTCAATAACCAGTTTCGATAAACTATAATCAGAATGCATAATCCAAATACCCTTTCAGCAGTAATAAATTAAGCAAATTCCGAAGTGAAGGTTATACTTTCAGCAATACTAGAAATCCAGTACTTTTGTATCTTATCCACAAACATTGGAATTAACAAGATTCACCTTTGTATCTTATCCGAAGTGAAGTGTCATTCCCTGCAAACTGAATATATCCAAAGATATATCATCAATTAGCCCCAGCCAAATCAATACGAATCAAGGGAAAATGCAATATCTAATAAAACAGACACTGAAATCAGGTAACAATCCAGAGAAACCAGAACATAACTCCGCAACATACCCAATAATTTTCCCCAATTCTTGAATCAACTTTTTCCACAAGGAGTCTCCTCAAAATGAAAATTTTACATTGCTAACTGAATTTGAAGCTCCCAACCAAATATGCAAAATTATATTGGTTGAAGGTTCTTAAATTTCAAGTGGAAAAGCAGAATCATTTTTAGGCAAGTGGATATAAGAGAAGTGCATCAGGAAAAGAGTATATAGGAGAAGGAATTAGATACAGAAGCATCTTCACATATACAAACTTGGCCAGTGTTCTGGGCACAATCTGACCACAAAGGGAACAGATTTGATATAGATACATTATCTTCAGTTGTCTATTCAAATATGGGAATATTTAAATGTCAACTAGAACAAGCAGATAAATAGGAGAAGGAATTAGATACAGAAGCATCTTCACATATAGAAACTTGGCCAGTGTTCTGGGCACAATCTAACCACAAAGGGAACAGATTTGATATAGATACATTATCTTCGGTTGTTTATTCAAATATGGGAATATATAAATGACAACTAGGACAAGCAGATAAATAGGAAAAATTCAGCATAAAAAGTAATTTTCTAAAGATTTTTCCTCACTCTTAAGTTTTAAGAAATGGGTTGGGTAGATAAATTAGTAACTTCAGCTTAAGAAACAAGAAAAAGAATGTTAAGAACTATATTACTTGTGTGTATAGCATAAATATACAAATTTCTAACAAACAGTTTAAAAGCAATGATAACTTCCACTGATACTTTTAGCAAAGCAAAAATGTGATTTAGTTTTAGTAAAATATCTGTAAATTTTGGTTGAATCAACAGAATAGCTCAAAGTCAAACATAATATTTTAAAGTGTTGTTCTATATATGTTATGCAGATCTGCCACATAATACAACTCCTTCCATCAAGCTTCCACCTACGTAATTAAGTTATCACTAGCAGTTCAGCAATCATTCATACTGTTGACATTGAGATGTACACATAACACAAGTCATGATGCAAAAATTGATTTCCTCAAGTTCAAAATCTCAAAGCTAAGCCCCTGTTATCAAAAGATCAAACCAAACCAAGCACAGGGAACTTACTAACAGCAGCTCCCAAGTCTTAACATGATAACGCATCAGACCACTTCAGTATATGAGCAAGGCTGTAAAAATCATCATTTTGAAATGAATAGCAGTAGCAGTCCTCATACTCATAGCAGACAGCAGTTCATGGTCCAGGAGTCTAAGGAACTAAGTAATAACATTCTTTAATCATCTTCACTCTTGCCCTGCTCTTGGTCTTCAAACAAGTCTTCAGGAGGGTCATAGACGATCATATCAGGGTACAGCTCTAAAAAGTCATCTTTTACCTTATCTCTTAATTCTGGATATGGAATAAGTCCCTTTAATATCACTCGAAAAGGTAATGACAGAGGGGGATCAGGAGATTGTCTCATTTCTTCATATATATCCATTGCCTCTGAGGGCAATCCACTGTCTAGAAAAGCTCTAATGATGTCTCCGAATGTATGCTGATCAAACAGAACTTCCTCACTCTTTAAATCCTCCCATACCCTTTTTGCTTCTTCCACCCTTCTGTTCCTTGCAAGCGTCATAAGCATGTCCCTGTAAAAGAACATGTCCGGCCGATACCATATTTCTTTGCGAACAACATCATACAACTGAGAAACGAAATATTTGTCAACAAAAGCATATGTGCATAATACAGCACAAAAGTCC
>QAOA01003344.1:202835-237126 GCA_003255065.1 Cercis canadensis | reverse complement strand
AAAAAATTGAGGAACACTCATGCAGCAGCAATCTTTCTCTAACAAACATGCTCCAATCACCAAAAAGCAAAATATCTCAACGGCTAGTTAATATTTAACTTCAGTGAAAGACCTGCACTATATTCACAGAAGGAAGAAAGAGAGAAATGGAACAGAAAAGTCTTGGTCAGTAGCAATTTGAGTCCATGTTGCTTCAGAAGGAAAGTATGTGCTTCAATGCCTGGTCATCTACCGTATAGTATTAGTAGGTTCACTAATTCCGCACTCCTTGTTAATTCTTACATATACTAGAATTTGTAGTCATACATTACACAAGTAGTTTCTGTAAAATAATTTTTGAATTACTTGGTGCCAAAACTGGATAGCTCCAAATTATTCAATAACCAGTTTCGATAAACTATAATCAGAATGCATAATCCAAATACCCTTTCAGCAGTAGTAAATTAAGCAAATTCCGAAGTGAAGGTTATACTTTCAGCAATACTAGAAATCCAGTACTTTTGTATCTTATCCACAAACATTGGAATTAACAAGATTCACCTTTGTATCTTATCCGAAGTGAAGTGTCATTCCCTGCAAACTGAATATATCCAAAGATATATCATCAATCAGCCCCAGCCAAATCAATACGAATCAAGGGAAAATGCAATATCTAATAAAACAGACACTGAAATCAGGTAACAATCCGAAACCAGAACATAACTCCGTAACATACCCCATAATTTTCCCCAATTCTTGAATCAACTTTTACCACAAGGAGTCTCCTCAAAATGAAAATTTTACATTGCTAACTGAATTTGAAGTTCCCAACCAAATATGCAAACTTATATTGGTTGAAGGTTCTTAAATTTCAAGTGGAAAAGCAGAATCATTTTTAGGCAAGTGGATATAAGAGAAGTGCATCAGGAAAAGGGTATATAGGAGAAGGAATTAGATACAGAAGCATCTTCACATATACAAACTTGGCCAGTGTTCTGGGCACAATCTGACCACAAAGGGAACAGATTTGATATAGATACATTATCTTCAGTTGTCTATTCAAATATGGGAATATTTTTCAATGTCAACTAGAATAAGCAGCTAAATAGGAGAAGGAATTTGATACAGAAGCATCTTCACATAAACTTGGCCAGTGTTCTGGGCACAATCTAACCACAAAGGGAACAGATTTGATATAGATACATTATCTTCAGTTGTTTATTCAAATATGGGAATATATAAATGACAACTAGAACAAGCAGATAAATAGGAAAAATTCAGCAAAAAAAGTAATTTTCTAAAGACTTTTCCTCACTCTTAGTTTTAAGAAATGGATTGGGTAGATAAATTAGTAACTTCATCTGAAGAAACAAGAGAAAGAATGTTAAGAACTATATTACTTATGTGTATAGCATAAATATACAAATTTCAAACGAACAGTTTAAAAGCAATGATAACTTCCACTGATACTTTTAGCAAAGCAAAAATCTAATTTAGTTTTAGTAAAATATCTGTAAATTTAGGTTGAATCAACAGAATAGCTCAAAGTCAAACACAATATTTTAAATTGTTGTCCTATATATGTTATGTAGATCTGCAACATAATACAACTCCTTCCATCAAGCTTCCACCTATGTAATTAAGTTATCATTAGCAGTTCAGCAATCATTCATACTGTTGGCATTGAGATGTACACATAACACAAGTTATGATGCAAAAATTGATTTCCTCAAGTTCAAAATCTCAAAGCTAAGCCCCTGTTATCAAAAGATCAAACCAAACCAAGCACAGGGAACTTACTAACAGCAGCTCCCAAGTCTTAACATGATAACGCATCAGACCACTTCAGTATATGAGCAAGGCTGTAAAAATCATCATTTTGAAATGAATAGCAGTAGCAGTCCTCATACTCATAGCAGACAGCAGTTCATGGTCCAGGAGTCTAAGGAACTAAGTAATAACATTCTTTAATCATCTTCACTCTTGCCCTGCTCTTGGTCTTCAAACAAGTCTTCAGGAGGGTCATAGACGATCATATCAGGGTACAGCTCTAAAAAGTCATCTTTTACCTTATCTCTTAATTCTGGATATGGAATAAGTCCCTTTAATATCACTCGAAAAGGTAATGACAGAGGGGGATCAGGAGATTGTCTCATTTCTTCATATATATCCATTGCCTCTGAGGGCAATCCACTGTCTAGAAAAGCTCTAATGATGTCTCCGAATGTATGCTGATCAAACAGAACTTCCTCACTCTTTAAATCCTCCCATACCCTTTTTGCTTCTTCCACCCTTCTGTTCCTTGCAAGCGTCATAAGCATGTCCCTGTAAAAGAACATGTCCGGCCGATACCATATTTCTTTGCGAACAACATCATACAACTGAGAAACGAAATATTTGTCAACAAAAGCATATGTGCATAATACAGCACAAAAGTCCAGCTATGAATGCAAAAAATGGCTAATAAATAGCTAATGCAGGTCATTCTAACAATGAATGGTACAACAGCAGGAGGATATGCATGAAAGTAACACAAATGTAGAAAACCTGCACAAAAAATATTCTTCTCCCAAGAAGGGCCAGAGAGAACTAGAAATCAAATTAGATGGATACTTCATTTGTATCATTTAATTTACCAAAATTAACGGCTACACAGGTTTAGTTTTCCATGGTACATTTTCGCATAAATAGTTGCAAACACTTCAATCGTGAACATGAGACTCAATTGAATAGAAAGATAATTTTGTTCCAATTAAATTTCTAACTTGAGCTCAACTAATTTCAATCTATGCCAAAAATGCAAATAATCAAAAATTAAAAATAAATTAACAATAAAATAAAAAAAAGACAAATTTTCACACTCATTCAAATCAAACAAGAAAAAAGCACGAACCTTCATGCAGAGAAAGACCTGGTCCTGCCTCTGGAACTCAGCAAGAACAGCTACAAGGTCAGACCTGAGCAAGCGAGAGACATGGGACCGAATGAACCGGTCCATCCGAACCGGGTTGGATTGGAGCCGCTTGAGCTCTTTAGCCACAATCAAACCTTCTTTACCCATCTCCTTCCTCCGTCTCCATATCGATAAGCTAGGGCTCGAGGCCGAACCGGAGACAAATCGAACAAGGCACCATAGAAATTGAAGCGGTCGTGGGTTCGGTGAGAAATTGTTCCGAGAATGGAAGAGTTTTGAGATACTGTGAAAAATGAGGGCATGTGCGGTGCCTGTAGAAGAAGAAGTTCTTCGTAGTGCATGCGGAGCAAGACGCAACATTAAGATTTGATGAAGGAAGCAACTGTGCTCAGCAGAGGGAAACTTCTCGAGTGTCAAAGATGGAGAGGGGAAGAAGAGAAATGAGACAGAGGTCCGGATATGGGTTAGGCCCGTTTCAATTGTTGGGCTTTTGGGCCTATAGCTAAGTTTGGGCTATTATAATGTAATAACATGGAAGTGTTATAGCTGGCCCATATTTCACCATCTAGTCCAAAGTGAGTAAGGAAATTTTTTCTTTAGCAAAAACAAAAGAGTAAGGAAATTTTTTATTTAAACGCTATGTTTGGTTTGCAGAATGCAAAAAAATTTCAATTAATGCTAAGATGAGAAATTTTCTCATATGATACATGTTTGTAAACACATTCTTGGGTATATCATTCCTGAAAATGACTTTTCCTCCATTTCTCCCCTTTTTATTTTGTAAAAATCCAACATTCTCACTTTGTAAAATAATTTTTTCATGTGAAAAGGATAAAAGTGCTTACTATTGTGGCTCATCTACCACCACCATCTATTATTTTGTACACTGAGAATAAGTTTTTTCTTATACGATCTTAAGAATGTAACTCTCATATTAACTTAGTGTATTCAGGAAAAAAAAAAATATCTTGAGTGCTGGCTCAAAAATTTGAACATTAACAAACTTAAATAAACTTATTGTATCATTACCACAATCTCAAACCCTTGGAAGTTAGTAGAATGGAAATTTAAGTGAACTATTTGATTATGATTTTCCTCAATTTGGGATGAAAAACAAATATACAAAGAATATAATCAAATCATAACTAATCCATTTTTATTCTTAGTCTTTATTTTCTTATTAAGTATATATATTTTTCTCTCTTTTATTTTAATTATCACATTTTAATTCTTACCAATAGCATCTTCAATGCCCTATAATGTCACTTAAGCATTTTGGGTCAGTTAAGGAGTTTACTTTTTCTTATTCTACCGTGCTCCCCTTCTGTGTTTCATGTGTGATACCTCTATTTCCTTTTCCCCTATTCTTAATCTTCTACAAAGAAGAAAACAAACAAACAAACAAACACACACACAAACACTTCAACATCATCTCATTTCATCTTATCTCTTTCAAATCACTTTTGTTTCTCAATCCTTTTCCCCTCCATCCTTCATTTTGCTCCTATCAATTTGTTTCAAGTCATGTAACATCAATGTTTCTCACCAATGTTACGTATGGCCATGCTTTCTCATCAAGACTAAAAGAGGAAGAAATGAGAGAGAATGATTGACACAAGAAAAATAAAATCACAAGTTTGTATCAAAAGGTACCACAACAAGAAATCATATCCAACCAGCCCAAATCCAGAAACTAGCCCAACACAATTATAGGCCATGGGGTAGCAAGACAGGTCAGCTTCCTGCCTAAGTATGTGCAAACAAATGCCATGGCATACCCCACATGATTCTTGGAAGATCACAAGCTGTTTTGAAGATCAAGGTAGCAAAGATGGTGGGCTACACAAAGCTTACAACAACCAGATACCTATATAAGAGTTCCCTAACCCACAAAGGCCCAAGGGGACAACACACCTTGATCCTGTCCCAGACAAAGATCATACTCAACACATGAGCAAACTCTAATCTCTTCAATTGGGTCACTTCTTTTTATTATTTGGTCTGCAATTTTTTTAAAGATAATTAATGTTTATTTGTATTGTGTTCGTCCAGGAAAAGGGGACATAATAATAAGCAAAAAGACCCTTCTATTTAAAAGCTTGTTCTTTGATAGTATATCACATGGCTAAGGTGTGTGTTTCAACAATGATAAATACGTGACAAATGAATTATGCCAGATTTATATGTGTATAGCCAACGCTTACCAAACTTTGTGCCTCTATGGTGGAGCCTTCCATCTTTGTTTTCTTTCTTGGTGAGTGACACTATGAATATGATTACTTAAATTTATCTACCTATCACCTAAATCTTTTTGGTTATTTAATGTTTATTTTGTTTCTTCAAACGAAAAGAAAAGGCAATATTTTTGGTTGCTAGAAAGTAGAATTTAGGGGGAGAAAATTCAAATACAATTGAAAAAATATTTTTATTTGACATTTTCTTTTTATTTTAACATACGTGCAGAGAAATTTGAACCTAAAATCTTCTATAAATTACTTAAAATTCCCTAAACATCTCTAATTGAGAGGCCATTTTCTGCGAGTGCACATATTTGTAAATGATGTAATCGTGGGGAATGATCTTCTCCTTCTCAAAGTGCTTTTGCTGCCGGTGCAATGCACGGGCTTGGCACTAGTATATATTACTTATCTACATAAATCTATATCATTGACTTTATTTAAATGTTTTTATTCATAAAGAAAATGAAACAAGAGGAACAAACACAAGCATAGAAAATCTAATCAAGCAGTTAATAAGAACACCCCCTCTACCGAACAAGTAGAATAAATTCACTTAAAGGCACTAAACAAAATCACATGGGCCTCACACCGCCATAAGCTTTATTCCAAATGAATGGTCATGGATACATCTGTAAAATGAAGAATTGTCAGAAATTTTTGTCACAAAGTTTCCTTTCCAACCTAAATTCGTGTCCAAACATATACCAAACATGTCTAGGAGACCCATTGAATATGTCCCCAATTTTGATGATCCTCTAACATTTCACAATTTGAACGAGTAATTCCAAAGAGATCATGAGATTGTGGAAGTTGGAACACATTCTTAGCTGTATTTTGGAAATTGCTTCTTCTGTTTGAGGAGTTTTAGAGGAGTGGTTCAAAAGGTTTAAAGGAAGGGAATGGGCAAATTTGAGGATGGAAAGGGATGAGGATTGAGAGTCATAAGTGACACCCTCTAAAGTAAGAAGAATGTCCCTTCACATGGTTGGGCTTTGGGGTCCATAAATTGCATTTTGAAACTTGAAATTTAGGGAGCGTTTGATAGACAAATTCTTTTTTCGTTCATAGGAATTATGTTTTTTTAGGAATGTTACAAATGTGTTTGGTTAGCCTTAAACATTCTTGAGAATGTTACACAATGTTTCCTGAGAATTTTCTAATTCCACGTTTGTTCTAATATAACTTTTTTAGGAATTTTAGCATTTTTTCCAAAATTACCTCATCTATTTTAAGTCAAAGAAGATAATTAAATTACTTATTATAATTAATGAATATTTTTTTAAAATGATTCTTTATTTAAAATTAGAATAAGTAAAAAGTAGCACTAAAAATTAGCAAAAATAAAATATAAAATTGTATGTGACTAATGGAATGAAGTTATAAACATTCCATTTCAATTGGATAATATAAAATTGTAAACATACAATGCTTACATTTCAATAAAGTAACATTTATGGCTTAGTTACATAATTGTCTACAAATTGTAGAATTGGCCTTAGATAATCTTACTTTTTTGTTTTGTTTTGTAGATCACATTGGTAAAATTCAAATACACACTATTTTACTTATTATAATATGCTTTGTTGAGTTTCCCAACTTAAAATCAAACATATTATTGTACTTTTTTTTTATTGTCAAACTTAGATTACCAAAAAAAAAAGTTGAGGTTGTAGGCTTGAATCCATATTTTTCCATATTTCCAACAAAAATTTAACTTTATCGCTAATGACTTATGGGTCTAATGACATATCCTTTAGTCATAGGAATTATAAGGTTTTTTTTTTTTTTCCAGTTTACTGGAGGCTACACAACAGGAGGTAGCCCAGTCCTTCCCAAAATCTCACCCCACCAGCTCTTAATGGGATTGCACTTGATACCTCTACAATAAAGTACTAAGTGTTAAACCATTATGGTATCTCCTTAGGAACAAGAACTAAAGGGTTTGATGTCAATGATTTTATTCCTGCCATGTACTCTTATATAACCAAAAAAATAAATATCTAGATCCATCTATTTATGANTTTATGGCTTAGTTACATAATTGTCTACAAATTGTAGAATTGGCCTTAGATAATCTTACTTTTTTGTTTTGTTTTGTAGATCACATTGGTAAAATTCAAATACACACTATTTTACTTATTATAATATGCTTTGTTGAGTTTCCCAACTTAAAATCAAACATATTATTGTACTTTTTTTTTTTATTGTCAAACTTAGATTTCACGAAAAAAGAAGTTGAGGTTGTAGGCTTGAATCCATATTTGCAACAAAAATTTAACTTTATTGCTAATAACATATCCTTTAGTCATAGGAATTATAAGGTTTTTTTCGGTTTACTGGAGGCTACACAACAGGAGGTAGCCCAGTCCTTCCCAAAATCTCACCCCACCAGCTCTTAATGGGATTGCACTTGATACCTCTACAATAAAGTTCTAAGTGTTAAACCATTATGGTATCTCCTTAGGAACAAGAACTAAAGGGTTTGATGTCAATGATTTTATTCCTGCCATGTACTCTTATATAACCAAAAAAATAAATATCTAGATCCATCTATTTATGACCAAAAGAAAACTTAAATTTTCTCATGTGTATAAGTTATGATAAATTGGCCACTTTAAAAATTGTGTATTTATCATTACTTATTCAAGTTAAATAATGTTGAAATTTTTTTAGTTATTCTTTCATCTTTAAATTATTTTTCAAATTAAAAAAGGGGCTCTTATGGGGCAATTATTTTGTTCTACATCATTGAAGGATATGAATTTGTTTTTGCTAGAAAGAGGTGTATATAGTTTTTGAAGTGGGAAGTCATGGGAATTCTCAAAATGGGCCAAACCAATCAATGTTGATCTTGATCCAAAAAAAAATTGGTATAAGGCCCAATAAAAGGAAGAAGCATTCCTTGCCGGGCAGGTTGATGGACCGCACACGCATAAAGGAACATGGGGTTGCCTTATTGTAGGTCCCAAAGCATGAGTACTCTTGGATAAGTTCAATTTATTTACCAAAGAAAAAAAGTTGAATGAATTTTTTTTTTCTTACTTTCATCCAATAAAATTCCTTATATCCATTAGAATAAATAAATAAAAATAAAAATAAAATTCCTTATACCCAAGGTTTTCAAAAACCTTGAAAGCCTCTTCAATTCATAGTATCAAAGTATGAAAAATGTTTACACTTAACCAAGATCTATATCCAATTCTTGTGGAACTTGAGAACTTAGAAGAAACAACAATATTCAAAGTGTCAAAGAATCGATTCAACCCGAAAGCTTAAGTTGTTAAGTAAATGCCCTAAAATGATTTTATATCTAATACGCTCTCACATACGAAAGTCCTTTTGACTTGCAGTGTGTGAACAAAGTACAAGTCTAGTTATATCTTGTGTTGAAATTTCAATTTAATTGAGAAAGTTGGATAGAAAGATTCGATTTCCTACTCGTTAGGTCAAAGAAGCTCTGATGTCATGTCAAAAAATTGATTCAACCCAAAAATTTAAGTTGTTAGGTGAAAGCCTAAGAATAGTTTTATATCTAACACAAATTACTTTTTCATATCCAACATGCAGCATCTCTGCATTGGCATTCTTGCTTGTTAGATTTCATTTTCGGGCTAATAGACCACATTCATTAGTTGCCATCACCAATTATGAGATAACTTTGATGCATTTGAGAAAGTATTATTGCAAATTCTTGAGAGGCTTAATGATCAGAACTAAGAAGCCCTACCACATTGTTGGATGAGTACTTAGTCCCTAAAATTGACCAACAATTCTACCACTACCACTTCAATTTCCTTGAGTTGCCCTCTTAGTACTATATAAAGTGAATCTCTGAAATTTCGAACCTTATCCTTCTCAAAAAGAGGAACCAAGGGAAAAGGAAGAAAAAAGTTCAAGAATTTATTGGGAAAGGAGAATGAGTGGGGGTTGCAATGAGTTGTTAATTAAACCCATCTCATAGTGATAATATGGCATGATTCCATTTCAGAAATTGAGGCCCTTTCTAGTCTCTATAATTTGTAGTACAAATGTCAAATAAATAACAAGCACAACTACTTTTAATTTGTTTTTACCCATCTTTCGATTACTCTTATAAGAATTTAAACCCCTAGCTATATGAATTTATATTCTAGACTAATACCCAATAAAAAAATGTTGTACCTATTTGTATTAATTAATCCAGCTATATTGGTATAAGTACCACAAAAAGGCATTTATAATAGGATAAGTGATGGTATCCTTTACTTAAGTTCACAAATTTATACCATTGTATATGTAGCTCCATCTAATAAAACTATGAGTAATGATATTTTGCAGACTTTTATGTCAGAATAGTTTTCAATTGTGGCATGTAGGAAAAGCTTGATTAAACATGAAAAGATTTGATTAAAATGACTTGAATTCAAATTTTGCCACACAATATAATTTCTAGTATGTTATATGCCAAATTCAGTATATATCATAACTTGGAGACTACTTATACAATTACATAAATATATAAATATAAGAATTATGCAACTAGTATTATGGTAATTTTCTATACTTGGGCATTGTAAAGGAAGAAGATGGGGTTATGGTAATGGATCCAGCTGCATGGTGAGCATGGGGAAATGGTGGTGGGGAATGGGATGAGGTGGGAAGTGGGGGCGTTGGGAGCTGCAATGGGGGGGGCAACAAGCTCACAAATTTTGACTCACACATGCCCTAACTCTGCTTACAATGCAGTACTTTCTTACTTCAAAAAAGAAGAAAAGGAGAGCCACTTTGAACCACTAAACTTAGGGGACCATTTTGAATGTGTGACCTTTAACCCTTTCCCTTTTGCCACACATGGCCTCTGATCAACCCCTTCTTGATTTGAACCTCTAATTGGCCTAATCAGTTAGGTGACTTATTCAGTGGTTCTCTATTCTACTTGCTGATAGTCATTCTTCATCTAATGTCTGCCTTTTTTATTTCTTCACTTTCCTTTTCCCTTTGTTTCTGGTTCTTCTTTCACAGAAATCATTTAGGTTCCTACACCTACAAGATTTAATCATTCGGTTGCTATTTTCATTTTGAAGTCTATTCACCAACAAGATTGTTATTACTTTGACTATCTAAAAGTGGTGGCACCCCCTTTGAATTAATTCTTTCGATGGGACATTTGGTGTCTTCATAGATTTGATTTCAATCACTAGATGATTTTGTTGGCAAGTGATTTCTTTTCTCTTTATTTTTTCTAAAAAATTATCACAAACTCCTTTAAATTGACGTTTCGTGCATATGGAAACCTTTTAATTTTATTAATAACAATTAATTATTTTACACAAGTTGATGTCATATATTCTCATGAATTTTTGCTCTAAGGATTCATCGATTTGCATGAAATTAAAATGTAACATTTCCTTCTAATTTGTACACTTTATGTTTCTTCAATCATATATAGTGGTTACATAAAAGAAAATCATATCTAGTGGTTGAATTAATGTGTGTTTAAATAGTATAAAGTTGGGTAGCCAATATCGCTTTATATGACATTACTTGTAAAGTTGGCACACAAAATTATTTGTTTAGTGATCTTAAAAAATATTGATATACTATATTTGAATCGTTAATCTCTCGTATTCTTAACTAAAAAATATATTTATTTAATGACAAAAATAATTAAAAATAAAAATTATCTTCCTAAAATGTCAATGCAATTATGATTTTTCAATGTAATTATATCTATTTTTAAACATGCACATAATACATTATGCATATGACATATTCTTTTTGTGAAAAATAAATTTTTCTTTAACATAAACAAAGAAAAATAAAATGCATAAGATAAATAACTAGCTTTGACTATTTAATATGCATAATATACTCTCATTTCCTTTTAGTTAGAACATTTAGTTTTGTCTTTTTGGTGGTAATATATATAATTATAATTCATATTAATAAAGATTCAATTTAAGAACAAAGTGATTTAAATTATTGCGCAAAAAGAAAAACTCTTCTATGAGGAAAATTAAAAACTGTGAAGTGTAAACTGCTTCTGTGAATATCATTTTCACCGACAGCTTATAAGATTATAACATTTATTTCATGGCTAGCAAATAGGTAGAAAGAAACATGACGTTCTGGTCCCCTAGAAGGAAAAAAGAGGAAATATGTTATTTTTTTAAAATATTTTTTCTATTTCTACCTCAAAAAATAAAAGGAGAAAATGGAAAATAAAATGCAGATAAGGCTGGCTGGGTCATGGGAGTGTTTATGGATGAAGGTGACACAGATATGCACGTGCGCAGTGACCCAATAATAAAGCTTTGCATTATTATGATACACGTTGACGTGCCTAACCCACGTCTCAGTAACTTTTGCATTTGGAACTATCAAATATATACAAAAATATTAGTATTTGATAGTTTCTACATTTTTTTTTAAAAAAAAACTGCTATGTTATCACTTTTAAAAGTGTTAATAACCTATTCAACCTAAAAACTTAAAGTGTTAAATGAAAGTTTAAGAATAGTTTTATATTTAATACGATTCCGCACGTAAAAGCCCTTTAGGCTTGAAGCCTAGGTAAAGTGCAAATTCACTTATATTTTGTGTTAAAATTTTAATTTAATTGAGAAAATGAGGGGAGAAGACCGCTTGGTTAAAGAGTCTCTAATACCATGTCAAAAATCGATTCAACCCAAAAGTTTAAACTGTTAGGTAAGGACTTATGAATAATTTTATATTTAATAAAAAGTACAATAGTTCGTAGTCTTATAACTATCGTAAAAATCTTATTTAGATAAAAGTAACATTTACTTTTGAGTTTATTGTCAAGCAATCAAGAATTAGAGTGACCCAACATGATTCAAATAATTAAATAATAGTTAAGGTGCATAAATAAAGCCATATAAATAATATAGTATTTCACTTAAATTTTTTTTATTCCTTTTTTGTATGGTTCAATATACCATTTATACTAGTGTTTAATTGTTTTTATTCTCGTTAGGTCACTTTAATTTAATAAAGCTTCACAATAAATAAATATATTTTTTGGTCTAAAATGAGAATTTTAGGAGGAGTAATATAGTGATATCCCACTTCGTAGATGTATAGAAACAAAAAAAAATTTATCTAGCGTGGATGAATAGCCCTTATATAAAGCCTGGACACTAAAGGTTTTTGGCTGTAATATGTGTAAGCACTTATGATATAAAAGGTTGAAATTCACTTTAAGGTCCCAACCATATAATATAAAATAAACAAAAAGTTATTTATTTATTTTTCTTTTTTACTTTGTATTCATGGGTTATGTGAACAATTTATTGTTATACATGCACATATAGTTCTCTTAAGAATTTCTCCCTGAGCATATATGAAAAATCAGTGTTCAAGGTATATATAAATGCATATGTGTTGAAGTATCTACTCCCAATAATTTTTCTTAAGAACTTCAGTATTAATTCATACACAATCTTTCATTATCTATCGCAAACTTTATCAAGAGACAAATTTGAATTCAGATAATTCCACTCATTTTTTTAACATCAAACTTAAACTCTGTCAATTATACAGTTTATGTACACGAAGTTGTGAAGTTATCATTTTTTTTATAAATTTATATGTAGTTTTCATCTACGCGAAAGCCCTTTTAGCTAAAAGCATAGACAAAATATAGACTCACTTATATCTTGTGCTGAGATTTCAATTTAATTGAAGAAGTGGGGGTGAAAGGATTCAATCTCCTAACTGTTTGGTTAAAGAGGCTCTGATACCATGTCAAGAACCAATTCAACCTAAAAGCTTAAGTTGTTAGGTGAAGGTTCAAAAATAATTTTAAATCTTATAGTTTTCACTCTTTAAAATGACATGTACACGAACTCTTTGTCAAAAACTATAAAATTTGAAAGAATCTGGTTGAGGTAGTCCATTTTAACCTCAGATGTGTAGTTTTTGTATGATTTGTGTGTGCATATAGATATATACATATTGATCACATGCAAAAAAGTTAATTAATAAAATATCATTAACTATAAAAACATATTGGTCAAATTGGTTTAGAATCATCCAAATGAATAAAAGTATTTGAATAGAATTTCTCACTAGGGAATTAAATAAATGAAATTTTTTGACACATTCTTAAGGCGAACTTATACATTAAATATGAGTAAATATGGTATTTTACCACTTTATTTTTTTTTTTAATGAGTACTAATTGAGTCAAAATGTAGTCTCTTTCAAATATCAAAAGAGGATTTTATTATAAGTTTTAAAAATAAAATAAAAGTTTGTAAAAGAATAATCTAAATACATGAAAAGTTAGAATAATTTACTCCTTTTAGTGTGCATGCATGCACTAATTTGGTTAGTTTTTAAGGAACCAAACTTGGTTGGTTTCCAAAAACTTATAACCAAATCAAACAGTTAACTAAAAGGGAATAGTTCAAATCAAACAGTTCCTATATTATTCATTTTCTTTTCTTTTAACAAGTAGACCAAAATTAATGGGGAACTTTTATTCTGGTCAATTTGGTTGTTGAGCACCCAGCCCCTACATAGACACGTATAGTATCATGTGTTTGTTGTATACACGTGCATGTGATAGAGAGAGAGAAAGAGAATGTACCTATCTACCTATCAACAAAAACCCTTCCTACCTTTGATTATCACTAACCATCTATCCTGAGGTTATATTACTCTTGATGTAAAATTATTAATGTAAAGTGATTCAATACCCTATAGTGTATGTATTAGGTGAAAGCTCAATAATAGTTTTATATTTAATACGCTCCCGTATGCGAAAGCCTTTTTGGGCTTGAAGCGTGGACAAAGTGCATGTCTACTTATATTATGTACTAAAATTTTAATTTAATTGAGAAAGTGAAAGCAGAAGAATTCGACATCAGTATCACTCGGCTACATACTGTTTGATCCTATTTTTATTTATAAAAAATTACATCCTTCTATTTTTTTTGAAAAGTCTAATTTTTTTAAATTCATAATTAAATTGGATGGGCCCCTATTTCAGTTTCTTAAAACACTTCTCTCATTTTCTTTTATTCCTAGTGGACTATTTTAGAAGGGGATACACTTTTTGGCGATTTACCTTAATTATGTTTTGATCCTGTAATCTGTTTCACAATTTTATATGATCACAGCAGTTCTAATTAAAAAGATAAGATATATATAGTTTATTTTGGCCGTGACAACTATTAAGTTTTGGTGGAAGACATTTGAATATGTTTAATGTGGTCGTGTCTCTCTGAGAGAGAGAGAAAGGTAGAAAAGGTAGGGTCTAACTTGTATCCATAAGTACTTTGCTTAATAATTTTATTTTAATTTGCTGACACAAGCTTTTCTAACCAATGTTTCAAAGAAAGTTTCCACCTTTTCATTTTTAATTTAATTTAATTTAGTAGTATATAGAAAATTCTAAGATGGGTAAGCTTCGGTTTCAAAAGGGTCTTTCTTTTATATGATTTGATAATGCCTTTACAAATCATGCAAGGGACCAAAGAGACTGGTAATTTAGGTCCATGAATGTGACTGATGTTTAATATTCAAGAATTAACTCTGTTATTATTCCCTTTCTTATGGATTATCCAAATCATTACCAATCTTTGTTGCATCCTCTTTTGAGGTTTAAATTTTCATTTCTTAATTATCTCCTCTCCCTTCACATGGTTAGTCAACATTAGTCCTTTCCAACATTATTAATCAAGTAAAAAAATATATCTTTATATATATAGTTTAATTAATTAACCATTAATTTTGAACTCCATTTAAAAATGGATTACAAGCCAGACACGCTCCTATTTATTATATTAGCAAATCTTATGATGGTGAGATCACTTGAGATTAAAAAGATATTCAAATGGGGGTTACTTTGAGTGTAATGTCATTCTAAAAGATGTAAATGACGGTCAATATCATCACCATAGTCTAATGTTATATTTGGTAGAAGAGATGAGAAATACAAATATAAACAAAAATAGAAAAGGGAATGAAAATAGAGACGAATAGAAATGTTTTTATTTCAATGCATGCAAGAAAGTGATAAATAGGTTGACTAAAAATGATTATACCTTTTACTTGGTATGGGTAAAAATATTTAAGATAGAATTTATAAAGGATGAAATTAGCAGATATGATGATCTCGAGCAATAACTTAAGTGATCATGTACTCAGTCTCTAAGATAAAATATTTGAGTAANTTATAAGAGCTGATCTTAAGTGAAATTTTTTCTACTGTCATGTAAAAAAAATTACAAAGGGTTTATTCCATCTTATTTTATTTGGGATAAAATATATATGTTGTATGCAGCAAAGTAATAGGGAACTAGCAAGTAGCAACTCTATTTTAATTCATTCATC
Organism: Cercis canadensis; assembly: GCA_003255065.1. Taxonomy (NCBI): domain Eukaryota; kingdom Viridiplantae; phylum Streptophyta; class Magnoliopsida; order Fabales; family Fabaceae; genus Cercis; species Cercis canadensis. The sequence continues at coordinate 221,652 of QAOA01003344.1, read as the reverse complement.
TTCATTTTCTTATATTAAGTATGCAGAGAATGATTTTTACCCCTCCCTCATTTTTAATTTTCTCATTTATATTTCTACCAAGCACACCCAGAAATTAAGTTTACACGTTAGTGATTATTAATTTTTTTTAATAAATAATCTCAACATTCAGCTAATAAACGGGTCAAAGAAGTGAATTGACAATGAAGAGTATAAGTGAAGACTGAAGAGTAAGCTTTTGCTTCTACGAAACCAAAGCTGCGACTACTTTTTGTACAGTTCGTCGGTCTCTATGAATATGATGACTTGCGTTGAACAAAATTCAATTTTCAATTAGTAACCACATGACTATTCTTGGCAAAAAAGGAAATAAGTATCCAATTAAATAACTGATAAGTCTTAAAATCTTAATTTGATGTAAACAAATTAATTTTATCCACGAAGTCTTATCTTTTTATTTTTTTCTCTTGTTAATTAATATTAGTCATATCGCTTTTAAAAATAATTAAAAAATTAATGAATAAAATGAAAGAAATAATCAAATTATTTGACTTGTAAAGCCTAAATTCAAATTTTATTGCAAGCAGTTATCTTTTAGTAGATAATCTGTAATTATCATTGTAAGTTTTTATTGAGACATGTGACATGCCTTGACCTTAGAATCAGATAACCATCTCTCACTTTAAACTTTTTAAGATAAAAAAAAAATGAAAGAAGTAATTTAAATCACATTTAAAACTTTCTTATTGTTTTTTTTTTTTGAATAAAATTGATGAACTAAATAAAGAAAAATAAATAAAAAGAGAGAAAGAAAAATGTACTATTACATGAAAAATTGAATAATAAACTTAAAGACAAGAGGAAGGATATTTTCTTTAGTAATTTTTTATATGACTTCAAGTTCAAACATAGAACCGAGAACAATGATTAATAAATGCAATAAGAATAGTTTGATTNAAGCCAAAAGTTGAAGACACTTGATAGAAGTGAGATAATAGGAAATAATTTTTTTAAAAAAAATATATCAATAAATGAAATAATGGAAAATAATATAAAATAGAACATGAAACTTTAATTTACTTTTTATCTAAAATAATAAAAGAGAGTTTAAGAATAGGGAAAAGAAATTGACCATGAAAGGAGAAGAGTATGTACTTGTTCAAACCAGGAAAAATTTAATAGTATGTGTTTGGAGCAGTAGTTTAAGTGGGTAATTGAGAAAAGATAAATCGTTAGACATCAGAATGACTAGAATAACAATAGTTAGCCTAGTATTTTATAGATAAGATTTATTTGATTGATTGAAGAAAACATAGGTGCATGAACAACGTGGAACCTTTGTGTTTGAGAATCTTTTTCGAATCTTAGGTAATTCTCCCACGTTCTTTGAATGGTCTCACTTTTTCATGTTTTATACTGTGTCACTATCATGGGAGCAAACTATCTCCAAAATAAAGGTCTCCGTGACTTGAAGAGTGAATGAAAAACCTAAGCCGAAAGCAGTATTCAAAGAAGAACCGAATTTAATTAAAGTAACATTTAAGCAACAGTTAGAATTAGGAAAAGTTAAAACAAGATGTAGAACAATGAAGTCTCCTCTCTTTGAAGTATCGGTTTTATGTAAACAAAAATAAAAATCTTTAGGTTTAAATTGTAATAATTTTTATCATGGATTCAAATAAAGGTTCACAACCACAATTGAACATATAAATCTATAATGCTATGTGTCAAGAATTGATTCAACCTAAAAACTTAAGCTTTTAAGTGAAGGATTAATAATGATTTTATAACTAACACGTCCCTGCACACGAAAGCCCTTTGAGCTTGATCATGAAGCATGTACAAAACACAAATTCACTTATACCATGTGCTGAANTAATAATTTTTATCATGGATTCAAATAAAGGTTCACAACCACAATTGAACATATAAATCTATAATGTTATGTGTCAAGAATTGATTCAACCTAAAAACTTAAGCTTTTAAGTGAAAGATTAATAATGATTTTATAACTAATACGTCCCTGCACACGAAAGCCCTTTGAGCTTGATCATGAAGCATGTACAAAACAAAAATTCACTTATACCATGTGCTGAAATTTCAATTTAATTGAAAAAGTAGGGATAAAAAGATCTAACTATTTGGTCAAAAGAGGCTCTGATACTATGTCCAGAACCGATTCAACATAAAAGTTTAAACTTTTAGGTGAAGGTCCAAGAATGGTTTTATAACTAACCTAAAAGCTTAAGCTTTTCTATAATTGCGGTCTACAATTAGTGCATTTTCACACAATTTTTGTAATTCAACCGCAATTTGAATCCCTGCTTTCCATTAATTAATTGCAGCAAAATGAATTATTATATGTGCACCCAAGAGTTGCTAATTGCTGCAGTTTTTGTATAGTTTCTTGTTTAACGTTTTTCATGTCCAACGTTGTTATTCTTTGTTTGACAAGGATATTGCTTATTTGTGAAGCAAATTTAAATAGATGTGTTGAAGAAGGTTTGAGGTATGAGAGGAGATGGATATATTGTGAGAGAGTGAAAATTGAGTAGACCCTGTAGTGCTAGATGAAATGTAGGGATAGTGGAAAGATAGTTGCAAGATTAGAAATTTGAGAGTTTTATAGATTCTGATCCTTTATTGATGTCATAGTAAATTGATTTTATCTTATTCATTAACGTAGTCAACTTTAGATTTTATTTTTTTTAATTCTAGATTCGAATAGAGAACTCATAAATCTTGAAAATGACTTCAATACCACTCAGCAATAAATTATTTGGTAATCAACTTGAGTTTGCCAAACAATATCAAATATTAGCGTGTTTTTAGTATGAAATTTTGATTTCGTGGGGAATTTTTCCAAATAATAAAATATTAATTTCAATTTAGTAATTAAGCATCTCTTTAGGGAAGAAATGGAGACAATATAAAGTCATTGATGAGAGTTTAGAAGACTAAACAAGGCAAGGAAAAGTGAACATAGTAGTCTTGTCAAGTTATACATTTTTTATTCACTAAATCATCCTAAATTTTTTGTTTTTACGTAAAAGTACATTGACTTTGAATCTTGGGGAGTGGTTTAATTTCAAGCAATCAAATGGTAGATTTCATTTTCAATGAGTAAGAGCAGCTAAGCAAAAAAATTGTAACAGTGTTTTTGAAGACTCTTTTTCAGATGAAACAACTCTCCAGATGGTCAAAACAACGCTCCATCATGAACTCTTCAAGGGACTAGCCCGTTGTATATCTGTCCATGTCACAAGTCATTGGTTTCCTCCAATGATAAATATCTTTAGGTGGTGTAGTTTTATTATGAGAAAAGTTTTATTCCAACCGTTTGATTAAGTGAAAAAGTTTTATTCTAATTCTCAAATATAAAATTTCATTCTCGAATATCCTTTATGTCTAATTGTAAATTTTTTTTCTCTTATAACAAACGTGAAAAAGTTTTATATATTCTCACCCTGACTTTCCGACAAATGTTAAAATATTATTTATACCAAACACTACCTTATATAAATTTAGTGTGGCATCTCCTATTTTCTCCTATGTTTGTTAGCATGGGTATAAAATTATGTACAACAATACACACTTATGCCAAATTCTATAGTAGTCTCTTATTCTATATTCTTTGTGACCATCTAGAATATTTTGAATAATTTTGTTTTAAACTATATGCGTTTGATTTTTTTTTTTATTACAACTTCAAGTTTGAATATAAAATTTACAAACTTTTAAGTATAACCTCAGTGTTACTCGATCACAGGTCATTTAATGCATTTAAATATGAGCCAAGAATTCGTAGGTGTTTTATTAAAAGTTCCGACATCTCTCACTAAGACTACACCGATGTTTGGCGGTGTCTAAGTTTCCATATTAATGTCTTAATACAAACACTTAACCTTTCTTTTATTCCTTTTGTCAATTATAGAAGAAGATTCTCTATATAAAGGGCCCAAATAGACACAAGACCAATTTGTGAATAAGCAGATTATAAAAATTATAAATGATAAAGATCAATTTATAAATACGAAATTATATTTCAGTCTCCACATTTTCCCATAAAATCTTGCATAAATTCATGAATTTTAGACTCTATCTTCATCCTTGATAGAAAATTAAAAAGATAAAAAGGAAAAGCAATGAGGTTGTCCACGTCATCGGAAAACCCTTCCCACCACATGACCCATTTCTTCTGCAACCTTTATGTGTGCAAACCCGTGTTGGGTTAACTTAACCATTGCAGGCGGTTACTTCCTAACCCAACTTCACGCTCTTCACTGGTTCCCTACTTCCCCCAAACTCAGAAATAACAATATTAGTCCCCAACAAAAAAAGATGAAATTATTTATTATCCTATCCAATCAAAAAAATCATTAAACAAAAAAAAACCTCAGCTACTTATAATCATACACATCCACTCCCTCCTCTATCTTCCCCTATGTAATGGCCTATATATACTCTTTGGAAGTTACACCTTTGTAAATTCATTCACTCTATCTCTCTCTCTCTCTCTCTGACACTCTCTCTTCCTTTCTCTCTCTAAAACCTTCATCAGCATAATCAGAAGCACAGCAGTGGTGTAGGCAAAAGTTTGCAGGGACATATATCCTCCCAATTAGTTAACTAACGGTTTTTTAGTCTTTCTCCCTGTTTTACCCTCCATTCTCGTCTAAATTTTCACTCTGATGCCCCTCCACCTTCTTCCTCACCACCACTATCAGATCTGAAACACAGCACAACTTACACTCTCAGCGGTTAATTGTTTTTTTTTTTTATTTGAAACAATTAGAAAAAAAAATGATCAGCTGGAAAGATCTATACACCGTTTTAACGGCGGTGATTCCACTGTACGTGGCTATGATCTTAGCTTACGGCTCCGTCCGATGGTGGAAGATATTCTCGCCGGACCAGTGCTCCGGCATCAACCGGTTCGTGGCCATCTTCGCCGTGCCTCTTCTCTCGTTCCATTTCATCTCCACCAACGACCCTTACGCCATGAACTTCCGGTTCATCGCCGCCGACACACTACAGAAAATCATCATGCTATTTGCGCTTGCAATCTGGACCAATTTCACTAAGAATGGTAGCCTGGAGTGGATGATTACTATTTTCTCGGTATCCACATTGCCAAACACTCTGGTCATGGGGATTCCGTTGCTGAGAGCCATGTACAACGACTACGCCGGCAGCCTCATGGTTCAAGTGGTGGTGCTCCAGTGCATCATCTGGTACACTCTCTTGCTCTTTCTGTTTGAATACCGTGGCGCGAAGCTCTTGATCATGGAGCAGTTCCCCGAAACGGCGGCGTCGATTGTGTCGTTTAAAGTAGATTCCGACGTCGTTTCACTCGACGGCAGGGACTTTCTGGAGACCGACGCGGAGGTCGGAGACGACGGGAAGCTTCACGTGACGGTGAGGAAATCGAACGCGTCGAGGAGGTCGTTTATGATGACTCCTCGGCCTTCGAACCTCACCGGCGCTGAGATTTACAGCTTGAGTTCTTCCCGGAATCCGACGCCGAGGGGCTCGAATTTCAACCACGCTGATTTCTATTCAATGATGGGATATCCGGCAAGGCATTCCAACTTCGGTCCGGCGGATTTGTACTCCGTTCAGTCGTCGCGAGGGCCAACGCCGAGGCCCTCCAATTTCGAAGAGAACTGTGCTCCAATGCCTCAAAGTCAAACTATCACTTCTCCACGGTTCGGATTTTACCCGGCGCAAACGGTACCCACGTCGTACCCGGCACCCAACCCGGAATTCTCTTCCACTTTGAGCAAAAGTGTTAAGAATCAGCAGCAGCTGCCACAACAGCCACAGTCACAGCCACAGCCACAGCCACCGCAGCAGGTTCAAGCTCAGACTCAAGGTCAAGCTGCTCCTAACAGCAAAACTAGCCATGACGCTAAAGAGCTTCACATGTTTGTGTGGAGCTCAAGTGCATCACCGGTTTCAGAAGGTGGTGGGCTCCACGTATTCGGCGGCACCGATTTCGGACCATCCGAGCAATCTGGACGCTCCGATCAGGGAGCCAAAGAGATCAGAATGTTAGTAGCTGATGATCATCCTCCAAATGGGGAAACCAAAGGTAAACAAAAAAAAAAAATCAAATTTTAATTTTTTTAGTTACTTAATTTTGAATATTTTAATTGTAAAATTTGCTAATTATGCAATCATTGCTCCAACTGAAGCTATTCCGGAGCCAGAATTTGGTGGGGAAGAGTTCAAGTTCCCTGGAAAGGGAGGAGAACAAGCAGAGGAAGAGGGAGAGAAAGAGGGACCCACCGGGCTTAATAAGCTGGGGTCCAGTTCAACCGCAGAGCTACACCCAAAAGCAGCCGGAGGGGCGGATCCCGGAGTCGGCAAGAATATGCCTCCGGCGAGTGTTATGACACGTCTGATACTGATCATGGTGTGGAGGAAGCTTATCCGCAACCCCAACACTTACTCAAGCCTCATTGGTGTTATTTGGTCCCTTGTTGCCTACAGGTAAGTAAAAAAGTCAACCACAATTTTTACTCAGAACAAAAAAGTCAATCCAATTACAAAAAAATAAATAAAGAGTTCCTTAATTATTAACCCTATTTTTTTTGACTTTCATTAATTAAATGCAGGTGGCATGTGCATATGCCGAAAATAATAGAAAAATCGATCTCCATTCTTTCAGATGCTGGTCTTGGAATGGCTATGTTTAGCTTAGGTGAGTGATCGCTATATATTTTTCCAAATTCCTTCTCTGCAATTCAACCCCATTGATTTTTTCAATTTACAATTAATTTCCTTATTCACATAAGAGTGCAAAACTTTAGTGGCTTCCATTTCTAGCCTATACTATATTTTAATTTTTGCATAATTTTATAATGTTTCTTAGGGTAGATGCTAACAACAAATAAGAGAAGCAACAACGTATGTTTGTTTCGATTAGAGGGATATTTATTGCGGCGCCTAGTTATTGTGACGGTTTTGTTTAGTAGTTCGTGGCGTTTTCCGGAGCCATATGACTGGTCGGGTCGACGATGTAACAGTAACATGAATTATGGATTTTGAGCAACCAAATCACAGCCGTCCAATTCTCGTGACATATAACCAATCATCTGAATTTTGATCTTCTTTACAATGACTATAATGGGATTAGATAGTATAAAGTCCCGACATGTGGGACCGGGTCTTAAACTACGTCGCTTTGCGGTCCAGGGGCGGTGGGCATTGGTTGTGATAGGTACCATTTTGGAACCGAATTAGGCAATGGTGGTTGAATTAGAGGAATCATGCTGTACAGTGATTATTTTTTTAAATATATATATATATATATTTTTTTTTTTATCTTTTTCTCTTTATCCTTTTCGCGTGTTTTTGTGAGTGAAAAATGTGGATGCCTTTCACTTTCCTTTTCCCTTTAATTTGGATAAGACTTGTTGATATGGTTGTTGGGTTTCATTTTGATACTTGCAGGTTTGTTTATGGCTCTTCAACCTAAAATCATTGCCTGTGGGAACTCCGTGGCTGCATTTGCCATGGCGGTTCGATTCCTCACCGGCCCAGCGGTGATGGCGGCCGCTTCCATCGCGGTTGGCCTACGTGGTACCCTTCTACATATTGCTATTGTTCAGGTAATTTGCCCTAATTTCTCTTTTACAATAGAAGATTTAAGTCATTTAAAAAAATTTGTATTCGAATCTTCATATCATCATATATTAATAAAAATAAAAATTGTTACTTTAAAGTGTAGCTTGGGGTGGAATTGGTTTTTTTTCTTTAAAATAATGATATTAACATCGTCATTCGTCATGATTATATAATTATATATAAGTAGCATATGTGACAAAATTTAAATTTAATAAAAAATTTGAGATATCAGGATTTGAGTCTTACTAACAGTAGAATTTGTGAATTGTTGTAAAACTAAATATCATGTATTTATTATTAGTCTTTTCTTTATGGTAGCTTAATTAGATTTTAATCGTTTTAGCAAAACCACTAAAGATTGTTAACATATGGAAATGTAATTGTTAAAAACCAGGCTGCACTTCCTCAAGGGATTGTTCCATTTGTGTTTGCCAAAGAGTACAATGTCCATCCTGCCATTCTCAGCACAGCGTAAGCAATTAATTAAATTAAATTAAAACTCCTTATTAATTTTCTTTCTCACTAATTTTCATGAGCTAGAAATTAAAATTGACCCTCTTTTTTATTTTTGTAAATTAAATTGCAGGGTTATATTTGGGATGTTGATAGCACTACCAATCACTCTAGTCTATTACATACTTCTCGGCTTGTAGAATTCCTAGACAGAAGTAGCCAAAGTAAAAGGACAAAATGAATGACCTATATTTTTCAATCTTGATCACTTTTGGGAGCTAGCAATAGCATGCATGCATGAATGGAGACCACAATGAAGGAATATGTTACTGTTAACATGGAGGATTTTCCGGGTGCTGAGAAAATCATCACATTTTAATATCCTTAAACAGAGGAAATCTTTGGAGTTTCCAAAATTTTGGGAACTAGAAAAATTTGACTAACTGGCCACAAAAATGCTTATGGTATCAATTTTCAGATGCAATGCCTCCCCAATGAAAGGCCAAGGTGATGATGTAATTTTCAAACAGCTTCATGATATGGGAGACACAAGAGAGGAAAATAGGGGAAAAGCTAGCATAAGCAGACAATGATATCTGCATTGTAAATTTTATACAAGTCTTTGATTTGGGTCTTCAAGTAACTTAATTAATTAGGTGGAGGAAATGGAATAGAAGAGGAATTTGAAGACTGCTTTTTTCCTTTTGTTGTTTTTATCCTTTTGTTTAGGTTAGACTTTGATTTTATTATTATTGATGTATGTCTTTGATTGTCCTTGCATGGATCCGGCAATTATTTGCGCTTGTCGTCTTTCTTTTGTTTTCTAATTTGGTTTTAGGATTTTTGTGATGAAGATTTTAAAAAGAGAGGTCTCTATTAGTGATTCAACTTTTTAAATAGAAAAGTTGATGATGTATTTTTCAATAGGACAAAGACACGTCACATGTGTGTCCTTCTCTCTCTATATTCTCTCATAAATTCTCACGTTAAAGGAAAACAAATTGTGGAAGAAAGTTGGGTTATGAGAGTGAGAGATGATCTTTGAAAACACAGTCTTTCTACTGAGTGGGGTTTTTTTGAACTTTTCTTGCTTATAGAGAGAGTAGGGACCTGAAGTTGAATGAGGGAAAGAAAAGCAGAAAGGAAAGCTTGAGTCAAAAGCACAAACCTTACTTTTATGCTTTTCGCTATCTTGATGCGCCCACAACCCTAACAAAACCAGCAACCCCCCACCTTTCCATTCATTCATATTTCTATATATAGTATATACTAGCATCTTATATAACTAGCAAGCTCAGTTTTTACAAGCCTTTGCTAAACCTTTAGTTAGATTTATTAGCGAGCGATTGGTTCAACTGGTAATAAATTAAATCTTGGGCGTGCACTTTTGACTGTGGTTAAATGTTCAAAACCTAGTGAGAACATTATTAAGAGAGGAGAAACCGTAATTNTATTTCTATATATCGTATATACTAGCATCTTATATAACTAGCAAGCTCAGTTTTTACAAGCCTTTGCTAAACCTTTAGTTAGATTTATTAGCGAGCAATTGGTTCAACTGGTAATAAATTAAATCTTGGGCGTGCACTTTTGACTGTGGTTAAATGTTCAAAATCTAGTGAGAACATTATTAAGAGAGGAGAAACCGTAATTGCTCTAATATTTAAACGAGATTAATTTCATACTTAATTGAATAAAGTAAAAATATTCGTGATATTAACAAAAAAAAAACATTTAATTAGATTTTTGCAATCTCCTAAAGTAAACAAGCAATTAGACTTTTTAATTGACTTTCGCATAGAAAAGTAATGTGTTAGGAAAATACGATAATAAAATTCTTAATATCAAACAGTTTAGTTCCTATAATAAGAAGATGTGCTATTAGACCTAATGATCATTGACTAATTATATACTATTTTATTTCATATTATTTCATACTTGTATGCTTACTAGCTAATTAGGGGATACTAAAATTTTATAAGACTTTATTAAAATTTTAATATGATACTTCATATTAATGGACACAATAATTGTGTGCAATTACACTTTCTCTCTCTATTTTACCCTACAACACAGAAGGAGCCCCACAATGATCTCATTGATCTGAACTAGCAATACGGATGGTTTTCGTAGGGTGGGTTGGTCAGCACTCAACTTTTTTACCAGGAAAATTATGGCACCTCAATCTCAACCTCATCATATTCACACATCTCATTCAATCATCTCTAAAGAGTGGTTCAATTATATTCATCTGTTGACAATAACAAGCGAAAAAGCAACAAAAAGATCGTTTTCTCAAATTCTTGGATGGTCATAAAGAGTAGAGTAGGCATCTAATAGGTTCAAAAGCGAAAAATAGACTCTACCTTAAAGCAGTAACTTATGTTGCTTAATTATGATAAATATCAAAATAGAAGGGAATTGTAAAGTGAACCAATAAAAACAAAGGAATGGGCATTGTGAAGATAAATAGAGAGCATAGAAAAGTTGAATACAAAGAATGTAGGAGTTGAGTTTGTGTAGAGCACGTAAGTTTTTTTTTTTTTTTTTTTTTTTTTTTTTTTTTTTTTTTTTTTTTTTTTTTTTTTTTTTTTTTTTTGTTTTATAGCTAAGCACTAACGTATCACCTCTATTTGGGATGGTTGTGTTACACCCCCTTAGTTAGGTGGGTTCTAATAGAAGTTATTCTATACTTTTTGTATTATTGTAAAGATTTTAAAAAATTGAATTACTCAATATGTGTTAGAACACATAATTTCTTATAAAATGCAATAATGACATGATATAAGAAAATGTGTCAAAAAAATAACTTTTTTTAAGTTTATTTTTTAGTACATTTTCTTACATCGTGTCAATTTTATATTTTATAAGAAATTGTATGTTTTAACATATTAAATTATTTAATTTTTTAAAATCTTCACAATAATATTAAAATTACACCATAAATCCTATTAAATCCCTCTTAATTGAGGAAAAATATAATACTACCATCCTAAATGGAGTAAAAGCTTAGCCCTCACTTTTTTTTTATATTAATTATNAAATGGAGTAAAAGCTTAGCCCTCACTTTTTTTTTTTATATTAATTATTGACTGCATGTAAAAATGATATAATTATGAGAATGGTGTAAGTACTACTATCCATTGAATGGGACTTCATAACTTCCTAATCCAAGGCTCTTGATGAAGGAAGATCTAGGTGTCTTGTCATCTATCCTCACCGAAATCTTTCACTATGAGGAATATGAACCCTTGAGAAAAGCCTATAATTAAGGGCCTCCATAGAGCTCCACCTATATCAAAAGGACAACATAGGACTGCTACTTCTCATAGGCAACGATAATGTGTTAGTATGCTCATTACTGTTGAACACATGGGATTTGGAACCTTGACACTGTATAAGCACATATCCTAGGTGCATGTATCCTGCCCCAAACACATTTCTTTATGTCTTTCGTCTCTCTCTCTCTAACCCTACTAACTTGGGCGTTGAAAGTCTCACATGCAAGTCTCATGCACAATTTGAAAGTCCCTCCTTCAACCCTAGAATTTGTTTTCTTTCCTTGCAAACCATCATCCCACTTGACCTAGTTCATCAGCTTGAGGCTCTTACATTTTGTTGAAGCATTAATGAAATAAGATTTTACTATTTTTCTACATTTTTAACTAAGTCACATTTGCAATGTGAAGAAATCAAGTAAATTACATAAAACTCCCTTCAACTTTAATTTCTATGTAGATGATCCCCCAAAGTTTTGATTATAGCAAATTATGCCCTCATACTTCTAAATTGCTTGAACCAAACTTAGCTTTAAAATAATGTTTGAATTAATAACGGTAAAATGGCACGTGATGATCAATAACCAAATTGTCATTATTAAATATGATCACTCAAGTGTCATGTATCTCCTTTTATCATTTGAACACATCTCTAACAAAAGGTTTGATTGGAATATTAATTTCATAAGTACAAAAGAAATGAGTAAAACGCTAGAATCTAAATGTCAAGGGGTTATCTGCGAAGAGACTAAATTTGAAGGAGATTTTGAATAATTTACTAAAGAAAAGGGGCAAAAGGAAAGAAAGAAAGAAAGTATATCACATTTTCTCACCCTATGACTTTTATTATTTACTATCCATTGTAATCGCTGGCTTTGCAATTCCATGCCCACCTCAATTAGGCCCCTCCTCTTTTCCAAATACAAATATTGACCACTCTTTTTTTTTTNTCTTTTTTTTTTTTTTTTCATTTATGTGGATTAATCCCATAAGTGAAAGATCAAGAATGCATTCATTCTAATTTCTGAGAAGAAAAATGACATTGAGATCTCAAATTTAAATTCTCATTCTTCTATATACTTCTATTTAAAAAAATTAGCTCTATTTATCTAATAACAATAAAAAAAATATATAAGAAGAAAAACGATATCTATTTTTTTTTATATTTATTTATTGGAATTGGTTATTGCCATTGATTATGGGAGAAGCAAATTTAGATTATGGTGACACGCACCAAAAAGACCACCTTGCCCTTATCGAGACCACCTCCATTTAACCAAAAAATGCCACTTCCCATAACATTATTGTCAATCCAAAGCACCATTATTAATTAGTCCACTATTTGCCAAAAAAAAAAAACAAATTAAGATTTCAATTTCACAAGATGTACCATTGACAGGGAACATACGCAGAACAAAAGAGCTTTGAAATCCCCTATTCACCATCCCCATGTATAAAGAAAAGAGAAATCTATCCCTCTCTAATATATAACATTTCTTTCGTTAAAAGTCACAAATTAACGAGAATTTCATGGTAACCTTTGAAGAAGCAATGAGCAAATGCTATAGAAACAAGTGTAGTCTAAATGAGAGTTTTCATGGTAGTGTTCTGAGACAAAGGCCACTAAATCACGCAAAGACCAACATGCTCGTGCGAGAAAGCGATGGGTGTTTGTGCATTGCGACACCCAACTCTCACACCTTCACATGGTTCTGTAGTGAGAACACAACAAGGGTGTGGCCACTGCTCCATTTTCCTCCACACGTGTGCTTCTTCTCTGCTTTGTATCATACTCAAAGAGCCATGCATGCGTTTCTTCTCTTAAATTTTGGTTTTGATTTGATTGGGACCGCAATATGGATGGAATCCATCTAAGCAGCACATACGAGCTCTTTCCTTGTGTCTATCTTTTGGTGTATTAATTGTTGAAAGTGAGTTTACCATTTTCTTGTTCATATCTCCTTAACGGTTTTGAACCATGATTATAGTGATGGATAAGGAATTTATTTATTTAAGCCTGCTTCTCTTAGTTTAATAGAGGATCCATATATCTTGGGTATTGGATATCTATGGATCTTGCACATAGATTCGAGTCATAAGATTTGATTTATTGGAATGAGGGCTACAACAAATAAACATATTAATGATATTTTAGTTCAATTTTTTGAAAATATTTAGGTATAATTTGTGTTTGAACAACAAAGATGCACTTCTAAAATACTTTTATAAGTTAGTTTTTACTTTTTGTTCTTCACTTAAGAAAAATTAAACATATGTTAGTTAGTTTAGATGGTAAATCTCGCATTATTTATGCTTGCGGGTTTACATGGTTGCAATCCAAAAAAAAGAAACAAAACAAAGAAACTAGCCAAGGCTACTTAGTAAAACTCATTGATTGCAGGAAGTTATGATGGAATCCTTTCTAATTTAAATTTTGTCAAGAATCGATGAAATATAAAAGCTTAAGTTGTTAAGTGAAAGTTAATGAATATTTTTATATCTAACACGCCTCCCCATGTAAAAGTCATTTGAGCTTGAAGCATGAAGAAAATACATGTTTACTTATACTATATGTTAAAATTTTAATTTAATTGAAAAAGTGAAGGTAAAAGTTGTTAGGTGAAAACTCATAAATGATTTTATATATAACAAATTTCATCCACAAAAATGGAGTTTTATGACTTTTGGGAATAAATAAAAGTTAAATATAAACTTCAATATAGTAAAAAGTTAATGATTATCATTCTCGAGTGATAAACTGATCATCCACAATTTAAATAATGAAACTTACCTTCTTTAATCGTTGGTATATATAATACTGAAAACAATGTGCATGGAAGACCTTTATGTTACATCTGATCTATACTCTTGGTGGGACTCTATTACGATATATTAATGGTATTAGTAACCCCAAGATTTATTTCAAACGATGCAGGGTTTTGGTTTGATAGTATTTTATTTAATTCACACCTTAAAATGCAGAAAAATAAGAAAACAAAAATAAAACAGAATCACTTTATATAAGCATCTGCATCTTAGACTTTTAAACATGATATTAACTCAACTAGTGTAGCGTGGAATGCTCTCAATCTTTCATTATACAAGTGTTTGCTATTTTTCAAAAGAATACAAACTTTGCCCACCATAAGGGGAGTCATGCTTATTATCAATGAAGCTAATAATAGATGAACGATGGTGATTTATCATTGTTCAAACCTATCACTCAGATAATCTTCTTCAAACCAAGTACACAAGTTAGTGGTTACACAAGCTTAGTCATTATCTTTTCAAGAAGGTACACAACGTGTATTCGTCCATTTCCATGCAGGACAAAGACATAACAACACATATTAGGTAGAGTTCATTAGACACTTCTATATGGATGCACAGTGTTGGTTGTGACTTATTCTGATTTTCATATTTCCTTTTGGTCAGAAACAGGAAAAAGAGAGAGATAATAATATCCTTACTAGTATAAATGTCTCTATTCCCTTATCTACTTCTAATCATAAAAAGTTCATGATAATATTTGCACATCTAGCTACCATATATATTCTCTCTACACTGCCTTTTTCAGGATGCTTCGCAAAGGACACTCAGGTCTCTCTCACTCTCTGTTTTATTTTTGTTCTATTATCATACTTTATGCCACTTGATCAACATACATTAATTAATTTATATTAAATTTTACTAANTTTTTCAGGATGCTTCGCAAAGGACACTCAGGTCTCTCTCACTCTCTGATTTATTTTTGTTCTATTATCATACTTTATGCCACTTGATCAACATACATTAATTAATTTATATTAACTTTTACTAAAATTTGTAGAACATATAGAATCTTATCTTACAAATTTGTATTAATTTCCTCTAAATTTGTCAAGTTGATTATTCCAAATCTTAAATATAATTAGGGAAAGTGGCCATTCACTTCCCATAAATATGAATTTGACATCTATCAATAACTTTCCTTCTTCAATCCCTTCAATTAATAGACTAAAGAATTCTTGTAACTAGGTCCCCAATCNTTCTTCAATCCCTTCAATTAATAGACTAAAGAATTCTTGTAACCAGGTCCCCAGTCTAATAAATGTTAGATAAACTTAGGAATGATAATGAGGTGTATACACAAGATAATAAATGGGATAATAGAAGGGTTCAAATTAAAATAGCACAACCAGTCATGAGCTGGGGACAAGTATAGGTTTAAGGTACCCTACCTAAAATTAGTTTTAAAATTACAATATATATTAAATCATTCATTTTTTATTTAATGTACAACATATGAAAAATATTATTTTAAAGAATACATAATTATTCTTGCTTTACATAATTTTGGTTACGTAATTTGATTGTCAATTGCAAATTTAGGACAATACAATTTACAATATAGTTTGATTGTTTGATTGCAGAAAAGTCTATGGGCTAAATTCTAACCCGTCCAATTGTCATTAATTCATATGAACTCTATGTGTATGTCACAAAGTGGATAGGTATACACAACAAACACATAATAGGGCATGGACCAAATCTAGGTTGGCATGGCCCTTTGCACAGACAAGAACTTGTAGTAAAGTGCAAATAATCATCGTACAAAGGCTGTACACGTGGCAACAGCAATATCCATGGGGTCCAAGTTCATGTGGTTACCCATACTGGGTTCATGTGGCTGCTGCTAGGATTGTGTAACAGTGATTGAAGGCAATAAGGGTGTGTGTATTATTGCATGGAAGGGGAGAAAAAAGAGAGAAGAAAAAGAGATCAAGGTTGGAGAACATTGGATCCAACTATGGTAGGGACTAGTGAGAATGAAGTAAGTAACAGTTCTCTTTTCTTTTCTTTTGGGCTGATTTAGATTTAAATATTGTCCGCAAATTTATTTTTTATNAAAAAATGATTATTTAAATAATTGATTTGACAAATAAAATAATTATTTAAATATTAAAATGATATTAAAAATAAATTAAAATTTTAAGTAACATTTGATAAATAATTTAAAAATAAAAAAATATTTAACTCTTTAATTAAATTTATTTAAACTTTTTTTATACGACTTAGATATTATCTCTTGAAACAAAAGGAATGGACCCCTATTTTATCATCAACCACTCATAAGGTCCTACCATTTGCTCAGAACTGTGTGTGTATGCGATGCGTGTATATGTGAAAGAGTGAGGGTGATAAAGTGTTAGGGTTGTGCAAATAGAGTGATCCCCACATTGCATGCTTTTGGTGTCTCTGAATTAATAGTGAATACCTTCTGAAATATACGTACAATACAGACATTTCAGAAACTGAAGTTACATAGTTTCTTGTTGTGTCTCGTGACAAAATGGACTGGAAATTGAACAAGTATATATGAAATTGTTGGCACCATAGCCGTGCAAAATCATGATGGTGTACTTGAAACATCAACGAGCCTACGTGATTGATGATTTGAAAAGGCATATCTTCTACACGTGAATCAAATAGATTCGTTTTTGATTCATTATTATCTGCTTGCAAGCCCTACCTTTTTTGATGAAGCAAGAACTAGACCTTAATTCTCAACAATCGTCAAAAAAGACTTCATCAAGCAAATTAGCAACTTTTAATTATTTCTTTTTTGGTACTTTGGTTGCGATTTTAAATTCAAACACAAAATTTAAAAATTTTAAGAATAATCTCAGTATTACTCGATTATAAGCTGTTTGATATATTTAACTATTTCTAATTGTCATATTAAAATGAAAATCTTAAATTTTAAGCATTTGATATTCGAGTATGTCGTATATTAATATAAACATATCGACATATCGAATGCCTCTAAATATCATCATATGAATGTAATTATAAACTAGTTGATGGAATTTAACATAGCAAAATCAGATTAAAACCGCTAAATGTTGGTCAGAAAAAAGGGGAAAGGATTGGGGGATTGATCATTAGATTGGAATGAGTGTGAGTTTATAATAGTACGTACTAGTTATTAGTTGGGAATGAAAATGATATGGTAGCCCAAAAAACATATGGCGGTGCCCTCGTGTGCGTGGATACATTGGAGGCCAAGAAGGTTATGATTTTGGTGGCTCGATCAGCTGAAGAAGTACACCAAGTATTTGAATCCGTAACCCTTTTCAGTATTAAATTTGTATAACTATATATCAGCTATAGAATTTATTCAGGTGAAAAATATGTGATATTATTTTGAGTAACAAATCGTTTTCTGGATAGGATATAATTGGGAGGATAATAAATGTTGGCACAAACAAGTGGGGGTTTGGACCAAAAATATTTAAGCCGTGGTTGAGATGAGGGTAAATACATGCAAACAAAAGCTAATCAAAGCTGAGAGGGAGAGAGGTCATGGTCTTTGTAGGGTGAACCACGGACATGAGCCAGATGGGTTGGACCACTGGGAGTGGCTGGGACCATTTGGGTGTGGGTTGAGTTGACAAGGACTAGGCAAAAACAATTATAAGGCTAGTTCCTTTTACAAATACAAATTAAAGCTTCTCTTCTTTCTTTTTTTTTTGGGTTAATTTTATTGGCGATTGGATGGATCATGTCAATAAACCTTGACCATTCATCACTTTAGTATCATATTGAACCTATTTTTTTTGCTCTTTTTGTGATTTTGTTGCTTTTACATATCTGAAAATTCCCTAAACTGAGCTATTAAGAGGAATTCAAAAACGGTTTTTGCAGTTGGGACAAACCCTAGCTGAAGAATAAACGAGTAAGACTTTGATTAAATAAGGGTATGTTTCAACTTCTCAAATGGCTCTCGTCACATGATATACATAAAGCATCGAATCAGAATAATAGACAACTCAAAACACTCATAAAATGATCTCATTCGCTTTCAATAAATAATCAAAATTTTCAAAACAATATATATAGTTAACGCTCAATCTTTAAACTCTCTTGGAAAGCTATTAAGAGTCTAAATTGGTGTAGTGCCTATTGATTGAAAGATATGTATATAGCACACATGTTATCTATCTGGATTAAAGATGGTAAGAACTAAGAAGAGAAGAGAAGAGAATGGATAGGAAATTGAATTGGCTAGCCAGGGTAGCAATGGTGGGTCCTTGAGGTCCAGGGCTGAGGTCAGCATGAAAATTCAATGTGCACCGAAATACCCGCCGACATGCCTCACAAAATACTAATCAGTACCCATCAGCTTGTAAGTTCTCTTTTGGTCCCCTATTTGAGATATGCCATCACTCCCACTTCATCCTTCTTTCTTTGTGTTGCATGCGTGCATCTCTCTCTTTTCTTTCTTCTCTTTATTGCATTTATTATCAACAATCAACAATAGAGCAGTCAAATTAATTTAAGTTGTTGGATTAAAATTCAAGTAAAATTTTATAAAATTTTAATAGGTTTTATATGTTTTCAACTATGCAGATATTAAAAATATCTAAAAAAAGGAAATTTTCTTTTTACATATTATCAAATGTCACGTTATTACACTAGTTTAGGTAAAAAAA
>QAOA01003344.1:149884-196111 GCA_003255065.1 Cercis canadensis | reverse complement strand
GGAAGCTAAGAGAGAGAGGGAGGGAGGGGGTGTGGGAGGGAAGCTAAGAGAGAGGGGGAGAGAGGGAGGGAGGCGGGGGGGCACGGGAGGGAGGGAGAGGGAGGGCACAGGAGCGGGGGTGGGTGTGAGAAAGAGAGAGATGGGGGAATAATTCAATTGTTTCTTTTTCAAAAACTAAAAGAAAAAAAAAAGTGTGTTTTATTATAGTAACTTTTAATTTTGGTTAAATTTTTTATTTTAAATAGAGTATGTATAAATTTTATTTGATATATGTATATAATAATATAAATTAGACATATATATATATATATGACAGTGACGTACTCGTATTCCTATTTTTTTAAAAATACGTACTAGCGTTTCGTACTCATACCTGTGCTATATAGCTCAAAACACTCTTAAAAATGGTTTATTCTAATGTGTTGTGTATACATCAATAGACTCGTCTCATTAATCAAAACCCTTTTCGTTTTTCTAGTTTATAGTTGAATACAAAAATTGCAAGATCACTTCAATTTGATCATTATGATGGATGCTAGCTACCTAGGATGCTTCGGCCATATGATCCATCAAATCTGAGATATTAAAGAACAGTAGTACTTGCATAAATTTTATATTTATAAACATGCACGATTGTACAAGTAGTTCTATAAAGTTTAAAAGAAAATAGTTCAAGTAAAACCACTTAAGTTGAGATGAAATCATTTGCATAATTGGTAAAAGAGTTATACAACCAGTAATATTATAGTGTCTTCTAGATTTGGAACATTAATCATATTATAGTTATCTAGCGTTGCTTATATATATCTTTCTCTCTCAAGGTCACACCAAGACACAGATATGAGCTCATGAATCATGAATTGATCACTTGGGTTCAGCGAATAGGATAGACCAGAAGAAACACATGGAATCACATGAGAGAGAGGGAGATAATGTGAGGGTGTCAATTTCCTATGGCAGTCATCAAATGAAGAATTGTGAACAATGTGGGCATCTTATTTTAAATAATAAGAGGACCCATCTCACCCACGACATGCTACATTCACACCTACTTGAAGCCCACCTCCTCTTTGTTTTCTTCTTCAAATTAATTGGGTGCAGCCAAAGATCATATATTTCATAGATGGGATCATTATTGACTATTTCTTTTATGCCACATGGGTAGGGTAGGGTCTCTTTCTGTGGCTGATGGAGCTTAATTTGCTGCAATATTATATATATGTCTTTGTGTCCAACCTTAGTTACTTCTTTTCCTTTACCAATTTTTTATGTGGCCAAATTGTTAAAAAGTGCAAGAAAAAAATGATAAATCTCTATCTTATTAGGTCTTGGATCTATTTGGCTAGTTGGAATTTCCTTTTCATAGTATGGGTTCCATGCATGGATCTAGTTGGTTGGGGTTCATTGTCAAGTAGTACTTTCTAGTAGAGTTATTTAATTCACCATACAATGACTAAATGAATATCTTTTCAATTTGTGAAGTTATGGTCAAAATTAGAAATGTTCTCTGCAAGGATGAAAATGACATAGTTTTCAATCACACAGGATTTAGACACTCAAAGAAATCTCAAGGAAATTATTAGGGAACCAGAAATTAACTAGAAAACATGCTTTAAGAGTCAGCTAATAAGCTAACTAAACTATAATGATTCATGAATATGCAGACAACAAATCAAACATATATACCAATTATTTATGGATGACCTCTTTCTCTTGCAGCCTTAGCTAGTAATCAGAGGTAGCAATTGAGGAAAGGTTTCCAAGTTTTGGACATAAATATCAATTAACATACTTTATCTGAGGTTTGGATTATCTGACTTACGAAAATGAAATGCATATTGTTTTCATTCAAATACTGTACAGATGGCTACAATGTTTGACCAAACTGAGTGGTCTGTATTCTCAACCACATTATATTAGGCTATTAGCAATGCATATATAAGCCACCTAGGGCTAGTTAAGTTCCAGTTCACGTGATCAGAGTGAGTGAGGAATTAGCAATGCCACATATAAAGAAGAAATAGCTTACATATTAGGCGAAATCATTGTCAAAAGTTTTTGTGAAGAATTCATTACAAGTCCTAAGCAGGATTGAAGGGTAGTGGCAAGGCTTACTATAACCACAAATCAACTTTCATCACTTTGCTTTTAGTTGGGCAAATCACTTTGATCACATGCTTATAGGGCCTCATGTTTGGTCCTAAGAGTCTAAGCACCTGCTTAAGTTATTCAATGCATTTACAAGGTTGGTAGATATAAAGCAGAAAAATGCTTAGTCAAATTGCGTTTTGCTTACACAAAACCTCACATTTGTGAGTCGAAAAAATTTAAGTGAATTTAGTTAAAACAAGATAAATTAAATTAAAACTCATGTGCAATGCGAAAAAAAAAGGTGATAAATTCTCTTAAATAAGGTGATGAATCGGTGAGTCACCGTTAGTGCACGAGAAAAAAAAAAGGGGGGGAAAGGGCCTGATCAAATTTGGTAAGGTGAGGGTACTCACCTTAATGCCTCATTTTAACTCTAGTTTAATCTACATCTTACAATTTTCACAAAAATACATGACTCAAATTTGATTAAGTCCCATTATGTAAAATTTGACGTAGCAATTAAGTGGTAGATGTACCATTACTCAAAATTCTGCGAGTATAACACAACTTTATAAAACCCTTGCACATGTGAAGAGCCAAATCGATTGGAAAATCATGAGTGTGGACCATCATCATTTGGTTGAGCCCGTCGAGCCCACCGACGGCCCATGCAAGTGGAGGGATAGCTTCCTTGTTTGTCTCTATCAACATTTTTGGGCCGAAGCCAACATAATTGCCTCATATTATAATATAATATTTTTTTAAAAAAATTCTATAATATCACATAAGTTATATTGANTCCGTTTAAATATATATAATTTTTATATTTTACTATATATAAATATAATTTATCTTATTTTTTAAATAAATTTAAAAATAATTAATTTATATACATATTATTTACATATTAATTATTTTTATATAATATAATATATTACATAAATACCAACAAAAATATCTAAAAACGTAAGGAACGAAAATTTTCTCACCCGGTGGCTCCGCCGAGTCAAAGTCACAAGGAAACGACACGTGGCACTAATTTGCTCTTCTGAGGTTTTGGATAGTTGGAGTTTTGGTCACCCTGCGTAGGTTAGCACAGACCATTGCATGAGTTTTTTTTTCCTTTTTCAGTCAAATAATTTTCGAAGTTTGGGCGGCGAAAGGCGGGTCCAGTAATTGATTACCCGCTAAAACATGGCGCGGCTTTATTTGAGTTTTTTAAAATGAGATTTGGATAAATCAAAGTATTTAATGGTTTTGTCGGAAATGTATTTGGTCGCGTAGTTTACAATAATTCACCTTTTTGAATTTTGAAGTCTCACTTTGAAGTTTGAACTTTGAAGCTCCGGACCAAAATATATGGAGATATTTCGCTTTACACTTATTTTTAAAAAAATAATTTTTATTTAAATNATACATGCTTTTTGTAAAAGGATAATAAATTTTTTTTCATACTCCAACAAATTCAACTTTAATATTTTCCTAAAACGAAATTTAATTATTTCTTTTAATTTTTTACGAGGTGTTTTTATATTTTTAATATAAGATTAATTTCTACTTAAACTTTAACATGATCTAACTATGAAGTTTAAATTCTTAATATTATTTCAAAATTTGTTCACTTTGAATCAATTAAAACACACCTTATGATTAACAAAGATTCTATAATACTATATGAGTATGTCATATTATATTGATGTGATAAACATACGTAATTTTTATATTTTATTATATATAAATTTATTTTATTTTATTTTTTAAATAAACTTAAAAATAGTTAATTTATACACATATTGTTCATATATTAACTATTCTAATATAGTATGACATACTATAAAATATATGAGAAACCTCCTATGATTAATTCAGTTGTTTTATTAATAAGAAGAATTATACTTATATTATAGCGTATATTCCACAAAAATTTACATTGTAACTATAAAAAAAAAACATTAATTGGACCCACCATTTCTCGTGATATATCGGACGGTCATAGAAAGGAAGTCAACAGTACCACCAAAGCCAGCACGTGGGTGACGTTGCCACCGCAATGCCGTCAGTTACCGGGGGTTCCTGCTTCCTTCTCCCAATAGAATATAACACATTACACATTTCGCCCTTAAACGGTGCGTTAGCAATCCGTTAATCCAATGTAAGTCCCACCGAGCGGTTTCACTGTGTCCTATCGAAAGAAGACAAAAGAAGACAACCAGCACATGAGAATGGCTTCTATATTATATCTCTTTTAAGTATCTGAATTGGATTTAAGAGTACACTTCCCAGAACGCTACTTGGTAGCCAAACCAAAGATCTGAAACCAAATTTGGAACTTGGAAGCATTTTTGGGTCTCCTGCTTCCATTTGTTTTCTGGGTTATTGGATTTTCCGTCACTGTTTCATTTGCAGAGTTCGAAACTGGGTTGCTCTTGGAATTCGCAGAGGTTGTGCATTTGATGTTGCTGTCTTATGGATATTTAAGGTTGTCATTTACAGCTTTTTTACTCAAAACTAAAACTGTTCTCAAATGGGTTTTTGCTCTTTTTGTGATTTCTGGGTACAATACATGTACATCTTTCTTATTTGTTTGAATAAAGTTTCTTTCATTTATGGATTTTGTCTTGGTTTCTCTTTAGGGTAAGGATGATCATTTGGTGGGCTTGTTGATTTTACCTCTGGCTGGTGATTTATCAAGAGAGAGTTATGGCTGGGGAGGTTGAAGAATCATTTAGCATTAACTTTCAGGTTATTGTTTTTATCCTTTTGTTTGATATTAGCTTGGATCTAATTATGTTATGACTGTTCCTGTCATGGTTTAAGCCCTTTATATTTATTTGATTGCATGACAACAATTTTCACCTTTCAATTTATTCCAATGACAAAGGACAACAAGTTCAGATTTTTATTAATCGGTTATTGGTTAGTCATTACTATTATTTTCTTTGAATGATAATAGGTTTTGTATGCATCACTTTCATTGTTTAATATCTTGTAATGGGTGATAATGATATTCATATGGTGTCCTAGAATTGTGTCAGCTGCAATATGGTACTTATCTGAATTCATTTCCTCCTATATTAATTTAAAAAGTAGAATAACAACAAAAGAAGATTGACTGGTGTTGGTTCTCGTAATGTAATTCCTTTTTCATGTCCCTTTTGGTTTGATATACCTGTTCATTCTCACAAGGCTCCTTCTAGTTTGCTTAGCTTTTGTTTAACATATTTAGTGGTTTGTATCACATCGAAACACATTTGTTTCTGTGATTTAGCATACCGCTTGAGAAATGTTCAGTAATATACATTAATGTCTCTGTAATATTATATGCTGGCATCCTATTGATCCAGAAAAATACAATATACAATAAAATCAAATTGTGCTGCACTAGTCCACCTTCCTTGGAATATAAAGAAAAGTATACTTGCTGGTGGATGCTGCTTTTCCTTTTATATGCAGATATAAAAGGAATGCAATAAATAAATAACACAAACAAAAAAACAAAACTAATAAATAAAGGAATGCAATACCCTGAGAAATGACTGGATTGAATAGTGTTACTTATTTCTGATTGCTAGTGTTCTGCATCTCCCTTGCCAAAATATGCAGGCAGGTTCTATACATTCCGGCTCTATCTCATTTGGGAGATTTGAAAATGAACCCTTATCTTGGGAAAGAAGGTCCTCTTTCTCACACAACAGGTACTTAGAGGAGGTTGAGAAATGTTCAAAACCAGGTTCAGTTATTGAGAAGAAAGCACTTCTTGAAGCTCACTTCAAGAAGAAAGGCCTCTTTGGTAATTCTTCTTCTGTGAGTCATGACGGATCAGATCGAACAACCAGTGAGAATGATGGCTCGGAGAGAATAGGGGAGCAAGGGGATTTTCAGTCAAATGAAGATGGTGATTATGTTCAATTTGATCAAAGATTCCTAGCAGATTTTGAGGCAAATGAAGGTGGCCATTATGTTCAATTTGAACAAAGATCGCAAGAGGATTTTGAGCCAAATGAACATGATCATTACGTTCAATTTGAACAAAGATTCCAAGAGGATTTTGAGTCGAGTGAAGATGGCCATTATGTTCAGTTTGTTAAAAGGTCCCAAGAGAATTTTGAGCCAAATGAAGACTGCCATTATGTTCAATTTGATGAAAGCTCAGATGTTTCAGTTTATAATGAACAGTCTCAAGTAACTGGATGTGAAAGAGAAGATGCCTTTACAAAAGATGCAGGCATTACATTTTCGAATCTGCTGATGGAATCTGCTATGAACAATCCTAATGTTGTGGAGGATGGCATTGATAATAATATTACTGTTGATGAAACTCATCTAGCTGAAAATGAAAGAAGCAACTTACTTGAAAGTAATAATGACGGAAGTACAGAAGTGAAAAAGAAGCATGATGATATTGTAAATACTGATGAATCATTAAGACCTATGAATACAAGCTTAACTGGACCATCTGAGGTTGTCGAGAAGACAACTTTGCATGGTCCTGCAGATCCGTCTCCAAAGGTACGATTTCTCAAGCAGCAAGTTACATTTTTCCTTTTTCTGTCCATTGAAAGATGAGAAATAGGAGAATAAAAAAAAACATATAGTGAATACACTATTTAATCCATTGCATCAAGCTTAGTGATATCCATAATATTAGCATTTATTTATGTGGTTAAATTTTTTGTTTCCTTTGAAATAGAGCATTATTTTCCTGCATCTCGTCTACATTGTTTTTGTGCTGCAATCATCTAAACATGATTCTTATATTTTGTGGTGACATCACCCTAGTTGATTGATGCGTTGGAAACAAAGAATCATCCTGCAGTGACTTCTGTAGTCAATAATGTTCAAGTCCAGAAAAGCACTTCTTCTAGAGCATCTAAGGGTCCTGCAAGACATCCCAGTAGAGAGAGTCCAAGGAGAACAACAAATACAGAAAAAAATTTATCAAAAGTTGCGACTCCAACTACTCGTTCAGTGAACAAAACCCCAAAAGTAGAAGTAAGGATTTGAATAAAAACACTGTACTTCTGGAAGACTAATATATTAATTAGTGGATCATGTTTGTCTCATAACTTTTTTTTTTTTTCTTGAAAATGCATGATTATAATGTTTGATATGCATGACTAGTGAGTAAGTAATCTCTCTTGTTTTTTTGGGCCTTTATGAGCAGGTCTCTAAAACTGGGGACCAACAAATTCGTGAGAGTAAAAGGTATTATTTTCTTCATGGTGCTTGAAACTTATATGCTTCACATTTTGGAACCTCAAGGATGTTTTTTATTTTCATAGTGGAAGAGTGTCAAAAGTGAAAAAGGCTGCTGAATCCCAACCTTCTGGTTTAAAAGCTGATTCTAGAGGCATTCAAGAAACAAAGAGGTATGTAGCCATATGATAAGTACTAATCTTTAGTTTCCTTTCTTCTGATCTGAAACTAGTATAATACTGTTATATAGGCTGAACCGGACTGTCAATTCGAGGTCAACAAAATCAGATGCTAGGCCAAAGGCTGCAGCTTTCAATTTTAAAAGTAGTGAGAGAGCAGAAAGGAGGAAAGAGGCAAGTGAAAGTGAAATGCTAAAATTTCAAAACCTTTTTTGTCTTAAAACATTAAGTTGATGATTGTTTGATTTGTTGTCATGACTATGCTGACTCAGTTCTACATGAAGTTGGAAGAAAAACTGCAAGCAAAGGAAGTAGAAATTAATCAAATTCAAGCTATATCACAGGTAACTTACATTGGCCAATCATAACTTCTGTCTTTCCTTAGGGGTTGGCTTGCTCTTTATATTTTTGCAATATACCATTTTCAAACTATTGCAACTTGAAACCAAAATTGTATTGGTTCTAAATGAGTTTGTTCCTTGTCCCATTCCAAACTGGTTCGACTTGAAACAAAATTATATCACATTCAACTTCTTTTGTAGGAAAAGACAGAAGCTGAGATTAAGAAACTCCGGAAGAGCCTCAACTTCAAAGCAACGCCAATGCCTTCCTTTTATCAGACAGCTGTGCCTCCAAGATTAGATGGGAACAAGGTAAATGAAAAACTCTGATACCACATATCCCTATAATGACCAAATTAGATTTGTTTCAGCTGTCATATATCTCACTCTTCAACTGGATTTGTTCATTTTGCCTCAAATGCTGAGTTTCAATGTTGGCAGACCCAAACATGCTATTATTATTATAAAGATTTTGGCAAACAGCTCCCATGGTAGAGAGAATACCATGATCTTTAGCATAAGGTTTTGGTTTGCTATTATTATTACCATTCTGTCCTTTTTAATTTTTGGCCTTTTGAGAGCCACAATACATATGAATGGCTCAGAAAATTTGACAAGTAAAAAGTCATTATTGATTTAGGATTTCAGGTTCTAGCTAATTAGAAATGGTTTCTGATTTTTCCCAGCATGTGTTTGTGAATGAGTCAATGACATGCTTACTGTGAGTAGCAAATGAATTACGATGTCTCATCACAGCCATCTTCCTAAGTACAGGACCTGGCTTATGGTTCTGTCTTTTTTGCCCCGGTTTTATTCCACTGAGAATACAAATTAGCAATGATTCAAACTGTTGCATTTTCCTTCCTCTTCTTTCTCTATCCGAGTGCAACTACCTTGATGTTTATGGATTCTCTTTTGTCAATCTCAGACTGTATCAAATAACACCAGAACTAAGAAAGATCAAAGGAAATCAAAATTTCAAGGGAGTGGAGCAGATGCAGCACTGCCTTCAAAATTGAAGACAGGAAATTACCAAGCTGCTCATGAATCAGTAATAGTAACTGAAACACATAATATCTCTGTCGAGAAGTGCGCTACAACGGACACCTCTGAAGCTGGTTTGACCTCTCCGACTCTGTCAACCAACCAGAGCTGCTTTCCAGATTCTGTTGCAAATAATCAGATTTCTGGGAAGAAAGAACGAACAAAGGCTACTTCACAAAAACAGAGAGTCCCAGAGAGTTGTAAGGGAGGAAAAAGACAGAGCAATGAAGAGAAGCGAAAAGGCGAAACCCCAAAACATGGCAACGAGATGACAAGGAAGTGTGTGAGGAGTACTGGTGTCAGAAGTAGTAGTTCTAGAATTGGTAATCTCGCAGTACGAGTTGCTTCCTGAAGAAGTTTGCCGCTTCTTCCATGTTCTGCTTTTTGCAGGATTACCTCCTCAGGTTCTGCATGGAGTGTAGGGGAAAAATTCCCACCATACGGATATTAAGTGAAGCATATTGCAGATTGACAGTAGTATGTTGAGAACCAAATTCATGATTGTCGCGTCGATGGTATACTGGATGAAATCATAATATATATTTATCTAGATTACCGTTTACAGTTGGTAACTTGTTATACTCACATATGTTGTATGCAGCATGTAAGCATGTAGCTGTGCTAAAGAATAAGGGCATGCTTTGTATTGGAGTTCTTGAACCATCTGGGCAACCCAACATATGGAATGTTTTTATAAGTTATAGTGTATTTGATCTATTTATCAGAAATTAAAAGGAGCTTATTGAAGATATGATTTGTAAATAATTTTCCTTTGCATTTGTCATGGCCTGTATTTTTCTCATATACCAATAGGAACTAGTAAAAATTTCCTCTTGACTCTGCTTTTCTTTTTTATCAGCTTGGAAATTAGCTTCCTGCACAAGTTATATGATTCCAGGTAATGTTTTCCAGAAACACTACATCTTCAAGATATCAGAGCCCTCATAGGGATATATTCTACATAGTTGACACAAACGTTCTGGTTTTTTTTTTTTTTTTTTTTNTTAACTTATGTTTCTAACTTATCAATCATCATTCCTGTTGTTATTATTATAATTATTCCTTGTAGTACTTTTGCTGTTAAGCTTGGCCAAGAGTCCAGAATCATCCACGGTTATAGAATAGCGTTAACACAACTAGAGCCAGGAAAATAGCTTAACGTAAGTGTCACAAATCAGACTTTTAATATTACTATATATTTTGTTTACTATAGTTTGCAAAGTCACAACTCAATACTGTGAAACTGAATAAAGTAAATTTTGTCTACTATAGTTTGCAAATTTATCGTTTCATGCTTATTTCATAACCCACACAATCACTTCATACCATTTTTTTTTTATAATTATTTTCTTGAAAAAAAAAAATAAACCAATTCTTAGAATTTGTAATTTTTATTTTTGTAACAATTAAATCTTTTGACAGGTCGGCCAATACACATTATGTCTGTCACAAACACAACCATTACAAATGCGGCAATTTGACTGAAATAATACATTTGAACAAATTATTTACATAAATTAGGCACTTTTTAAACTATTTACATAAAATAGACATTTTTGAATATTTTAGTAATATACAACTACTTATGTAAATTCAACAAGAACTCTTGTAGGATCTATATACAACTTCATTAATGTATAGGTGACGGTTATCCTACTCCCCTCTTAGAGTTGCAGAGTGCTACTTCTACCCTCTTTGGGTGATTTTTGGGTGAGATCTAACGAGATTTATAGTGTAATTTTAATGTCGTTAAAAATATCTCAAAAAATAAATCACTTAGTATATGTCAATACACAATTTTTTATAAAATATAAGAATGACACGATATAATAAAACGTGTCAAAAAATAAATTTAAAAAAGTTACTTCTTAACACATTTTTTTATATCATAACATTCTTATATTTTATAAAAAAATTATATATTTTGANTACATATTAAATGATTCAATTTTTTAAAATATTCATAACAACACTAAAATTACTAAATGAGTTTCACCTAAACCCTCAACTATATGAGGGCAGTATACCCCGTCACCATATTATTAACCATATCATCTTTTAATACTTCATAATTATTTTATTTACATACGCAATTATTTTATGACGTTGTGCACCAAGTTCAACATTATCGTTGTTTGAATTTTGTTAGTAGAATCCAAGATAACAAACAGAGGAGAATGCATGTTTAGGCAATGCTTTTTCTGGACAAAATAAGCTTTTCCCCATTACATTTGAATTCCTTGGATGCTCATTGGAGGTTCAGTGACCCTCTCGTCTCTTTCTTCGGTCTTTGTGATCCTTGAGACACTCAACCTTGAGCACTGAGCACAAAAGATGCTTTTTTATGTACCTATCTTCTGCTATCAGTCTCACCTCATATTGCTTCTCTTATTATTCTTACAACAATAAGTATATATATTTTTTTTACACTAAAATTTAAGAATTATTTAAGTTGCGTTTCAATTAAAAGTAAAATTTAAATAGAATGTCATATCAATTAACATGTTAAATTTTTTTGACATGTTTTTTTTATATTATATTATTTTTATATTTTATAAAAAAAATTATATCCTCACACATATAAAATAATTTAATTTTTTAAAATATTTATAATAATATTAAAATTACACTATAACTCTTACTACTCTCCTGCAAGAAGAGTAACTTATCATTTATCTTATTTTAGATAAATACTAAAAGTTAATTGAAAATTCTTAGACAAAAGCAAGATTCAAATAGAAAACACTGAAAAATAACTAAAGTGGAGAAAAAGAGAGCAAAAGAAGCAAGAAATTAAGGGGACTTTGGTCCACTACCCAATGCACTACATAACCATCCAAAGCAGGTGATGTAATGAACTTTGAAGATTATCCTTATCTAAGATAAAACAAAACAAACGCCAAATTGAATATAATTAAACTACATTCCAAACAAAATTTTCAAGCTTTTTTTTTTTTTTTTTCACAACCTCTCTAATTCCTCTAATTGTTTCAAGCTGTTCTTCCCATTCCACGCAGAAACATAATTAAAAAGCTCAGCAAAAATCACTGCCAAAACCAAAATAGATTAAATTAAAAATCTTTATCATAAATAACTGAAATTTTAATAAAAATTCCTAATGAGTACCACTAATGAACACCATTTTGGTTTTGATTACATGAAGATTCTCACTAGTTTATACAAAA
The DNA here is from genome assembly GCA_003255065.1 of Cercis canadensis. Lineage (NCBI taxonomy): Eukaryota > Viridiplantae > Streptophyta > Magnoliopsida > Fabales > Fabaceae > Cercis > Cercis canadensis. Next base: position 184,075 of record QAOA01003344.1, on the reverse strand, counting down.
AGAAAAAGCAAAGAACATAGAGTAGTTGTCGATCCAATCATCCCTCTCCATTTCCCAATACTCATTGCTGCACCTGAATTCTCTTCTGTCCTGTGAGGAGGCTTTCTGTAGTAGAATGGAAAATATGGTAGAATCGGGTCAGGAGGTGGAGGGCTGCCGTAATACCCACCTCCACCGCTACCGCCGCCGTACGCCGCCGGTGGGGTATAAGGATAATACCCAGATGGTGGTGGGTATGCTGACACCGTTTGTGGCGGCGGTGGGGGCAGTGTAGTGCCAGTTGTTGGAGTGGCAGTGCCGATTGGAGGCGGGTAACATGGATACGCGCACGGTTCGTCGGAGCGTGTTATGCCCGGAAAACAAAGGAGTAAGAGAAAACTGAAGATGAAGGTGGAAGCAGCTGGGTTTAAGTGAGTGATGGACATGTTTGGTGAGGAGGAAAACAAGGGAAAGGAAAAGAAAATGAAGGGTAAGAGAAAACTGAAAAACCCAAGTGGGTTTGAAAGTGAATGAATGAAGGTGTGTGATGTGGGGGTGAGATTTTAGAAGGCTAAGGGTGTTTTGTCATCATCACTCAATAAAGAGAAGGGCCAAGAGATGTTGAAAACAAGGTTTTGGCCACTTTTCAATGTCTTGCATTATTTGGGAGCTTAAAAGTATTTAGAAACTATACATGGCCCTTTTAAGAACTTTGGCTTCACTTAATGGGTATAATTGGTCAAAGAAAAAACAAATAAAAAAGGAGTGGGTAATGGGGTGGGTGAAAAATTAAAGCCCTTATTTTCAACAATTGAAACAACAATAACCAATTTCTTTATATTTGGTTTTATTACCTAACAATAACAATAATTGCACATGATATACCTACAACATTGAGAAGTGTATACAAAATGTATTGCCTTATATGGTAGGTAGTAAGGTAGTGTCACAAATTATGAGGAAAATAAAAAAAAAAAAAAAAGAGTAGTGACATAAATTCATAAATTGCCCTATTGCTAATGCATGACAAATATTTTTATATACTACAATCTAAAATTTTCAAATAATGTAGTTTACAATTAGTACTATGATGATGTTGTTAATGGTGGGGCTAGCTTAAACATTATGATAGTTCATGCATGGGTCAAGGTTGACTTGGAAAGTTTTGGGGTGGTATACATGTTGACTAAGGGGTTTTTATGGAATTTCCCCTAAATTTTCTAATACAATAATTCATTGCCATGTTAATTAGGTAGGCTCTTGTATTTTATTTTATTTTCTTCAAGCTTGAAATGCAAACATGATATAATAATAAACTTACAAGGTGATGACACAAATATTTACAAATTAATTATGGATTTAATTTTATTTTATTGAGAATTATTGAACCACATCTTATCATATATGAACAAATTATTAAAATCATTTATTATTAATAAAAAAATCTTAATTATTTCGGTAATTGATCACTTATGATCTATTTAGTGAGAATTTTATGCCGTTTTGGATGAAATTTAAACTGAAAAACTATCTCCTAAGCAAGTAATGGATGGACAATGACGTTATGGAATATGATTGTTTAATTAATCAGCAAAACTACCGAAATTAACTTTATGTTCCATAAAAGGTTTATGATTACCTAGCATTCTTAATCGTTAAGCTCTATTAACTGTGCATGACAAATAAACCTTCAAATCTTAACTTGTAAAGATTATTGCAAAGAGTGATTTAGGTCTCCTTTCAGAGGAGCAAACATCAATCTCAATTGTCTCAAAAGACAGCAACTTTTGATAGTCTTTTATTGGTATGTGTCTTCTGAATGAAAAGGATGCTTTCCTTCGACGAAAGAGCATGAAATAAAGTGCTTATTTTTATCACATTGGGAAAATTCTACACAAATTGAGATTTGTGTTCTGATCCTTGTATTGGATCTTGCAAGCTCTGTTTAGAATTCCCAATAACATACTACTTTATCTTTGTGATCTACCCATTTTATTTGTTTTAGTTTTTCAAGTAGTTTTTTTTTTATAATAAAATATGGATAAAATAATAAATAGAAATTCTATGATACTACATGTATATGTCATACTACACTAACGTGACAAATATATGTAATTTTTATATTTTATTTGATATAAAATTAATTTATTTTATTTTCTCAAACAAACTTAAAAACAGTTAATTTATATGCATGTCATTCATACATTAACTATTCTTATATAATATGACATACAACAAAATATCTAAAAAACCTCTAATAATAAATTATATCTACAAATTACACAATTAGCAGAATTTAAGTTCAGATCATCTCTTAAACTTATTCTTGTTAAACTCAAAATTTTCTATCCACGATTTATATACATTTTTTATTTGAAGAGAGTCATAAGAACGTCACTCATACAGTGTCGCGTAAATAAAAATATAAGAATGTTGTAAGTAGCATTATTCTTATTGATTAGACTAACCAATTCATCATATAGGCCATAGCAAACAATAATCACGATGAGGGTTTAAGGATAAATTATTGAGAGATCTCTTCTACCATAAGGATTAGAATATTCTATTAAAAAGGCTATTATTGTTAATTAGTACATATAAACATGTTCAGTTATAACCTTGTCTAGTTAGAAACTAAGGATTATACCAAACAACATGGTTTAGGAGTGTGAGAAACAAATAATAGTGGGGGCATGAGGACAAGAATGCAAGTGAAGCTACCCTCCAATTTGCTGACTTCAGAAGTCTAATGAATTCAAACCTCAGAAACCCATTCAATACGCAACAAGAAAATTCAAGACACAGCTGGAGTATGAGATTAAATGATTAAGACGTGTGGACCAAAAATCAGACACACATAGCCTCACTTTAGTGGCTGAAACAGAAGAAAGCTAAAATACTTTGATGTTCAATTTTAATCAATTATTATTTCTAGAAGTATAACCCAAGAACTACGTAAGAACCCAATTGGGTAACAAATAAAAGCATTAAGGAAAGTTGAAGTGGGTGGTTTTAGTTTTACTGAATCTCATTTTGTCGGTGGAAAGATCATATAGTTGGTTTCTGTTTTCCTAAACAAGCATTTTCTTTTGTCGTAGGATAGTGGTTATAGCTACCAATATGATTCCAAATTGGTTGAAGTTGAACACTTCAAACCTTAGTTTTCTTTCTTTTTTCGTTTTGTTTTGTTCTTTTGGTTCATCCACTACTTCTAACTGCCTAGATTCCCAACCTAATTAAGCATCCATATTCTGTTTAAAGATAGCTTAATTGAAAGCAAAGTAGCAACGTTTATACTTCTTTATGCTTAATTATAAGCTCTTTTTTTTTTTTTGATACAAATGCTTTTTATTTTTCACGAGATGATCCTTGCACTTTTGATATAAGACTAATCTTTGCTCGAGTTTTGGTATGCCTAACTATTAGTATTTTTAGTGGGATTTGAAGTCTTGACATTATATTAGGATTCGTTTCATACGTAACTCAATTTATCAATTAAACCACACCTGATAATTACAGATACTTAATTATAAGCTCTATATAAGATAAGAGAAAAAATGAAAAACATCATACTTAGGATACTAAATGCTTTCACATATAAATAAGAAACCTCTAAAAAGATATATATAAAAAAAAGAGTNCTAAATGCTTTCACATATAAATAAGAAACCTCTAAAAAGATATATATAAAAAAAGAGTTTGAATTTGTTGTAAATATAAATATTTACACAATACATCATTTGTTTGTGGAAGAGGAAATGACAGACAACCACCCTTTGTTCTTTATTCTTTAGACCCTTTACGTATTGGGTTTTCAAAGTCAATCCCTTTATATGAATATATATGATCTGGAAAGCACATGTAAGAAAATGAGTAGTATTGGTTTTTCCCAAATGCTAAAGAATCTTCTATGAAGATGTGTTGAAACTTACTAGAATCTTCCTAGCCCATGTATTTTTGTGCCTATTCTTCAATCAATCTAAGACCCAATTGTGATTCACAATCGTTTTGCCTTTCATTATTGCTTGCCTTTTGGTCCACCAAAGAAACTTTTTCTGTTTTTTGTTTTTGCTAATCAACTTGTATATGAAACATGATCTACTTTTTCTTGTGCCATTTTTAGCATTCAAGATTATTGAGACCCATGGCAGGGAAAAACAGAGCATGGGAAAAACAGAGCATAGGAAAAACAGAGCATGGGAAAAAACTTGTATCCTCAGTTCTCACTATAAATTTTCAGTCTCAATTTTGGGTGGGAAATGGCATTAAAGATAGCTTAAAAAACTAGCAGGAGTTATCTTATTAATTAATATATCATTATAAGTTTTCAAGAAAACACTCTGATAGTTAAATACTTGATATTTCATAATAGATGTATTAAATTTAAATCTCACCAAAATATGTGAAGTGAGATTTTAAGAATGAATAAACTACCATGTTGTGTACTCTTTAATGGATCAAAAAATATATATATATATCATCATATGATAATTTCTTACAAATCCAATATCTAAGCTCGCATTATCATAGACTTTACCAAAATTTATTCAATTTTTTTTGGTCATGGAATTTATTATGACTTTTAGAAGATAATCAATTGTGTATCCAAATACTTTGATTTCTTTTTCAATACAGATTGAAGCAAATATTAGATTAATCTGATATACTAATTATTCAGGATGAAGTTGAATCCACAAGAGTAAGACAAAAAGATCAATCAAGAAGAGGTAAAAGGAAAAAAANAAGAGGTAACAGGAAAAAAAAAAAAAAAAACGTTTCTCTTCTTTGTGTTTGTTTGTTAAACCTATGATTTTAGGTTGAAAGTGTTATGAGACGCAACCAACAATTAGGCAAACCAAATAGAAAGTAGTCCATATGAAAGTGATGCAAAGTAATTACACCATTGAAGATTGGTGCATAGATAACCCAATTAGGTTTAAATGCCGTCTTCTCAAGCTTTTCCTTGTGATATATGTCAAGAGTTTTTACAACAGAATATAAAGTCATTGTAACATTTATTTAATCTGATTATTTAAGTAACCCTTGTGATTTGTGAAAGATAGAGTAGAGTAATGCTATATGACATACAAAAAATACTAAATCAATGTAGTAGTTATTGATTAGATGGGAGAAACCATAGTTAATAGATCCAATTATATGAGTAAATGTCACATTAATTAATTTGGTTGCTAACCATCCATAGATGATATAAAACAGAAAAAGAAAAATGCTATGTAACGCAGGAGTACATTTCAAAGAGATAGCCACTAATGAGAGATCGATTTAGGAAATTAAATTTTTAAAAATCTATAAATCCTCTTTCTTTTTTTGGTTGGCAAAAGTTTAGGGTGATGGAAGACTACTTCATTCGAAGATCAAGGCATGTCACAGCCTCAATGAGGGCTTACAGTGATATTTACAGATTACTTACTAAAGGGAGACTCATTGTAATGAGATTCAAATATAGGTCTTACAAGCGAAGTAATTCGATCCTTATTNGAAAGATAGAGTAGAGTAATGCTATATGACATACAAAAAATACTAAATCAATGTAGTAGTTATTGATTAGATGGGAGAAACCATAGTTAATAGATCCAATTATATGAGTAAATGTCACATTAATTAATTTGGTTGCTAACCATCCATAGATGATATAAAACAGAAAAAGAAAAATGCTATGTAACGCAGGAGTACATTTCAAAGAGATAGCCACTAATGAGAGATCGACTTAGGAAATTAAATTTTTAAAAATCTATAAATCCTCTTTCTTTTTTTGGTTGGCAAAAGTTTAGGGTGATGGAAGACTACTTCATTTGAAAATCAAAGCATGTCACAGCCTCAATGAGGACTTACAGTGATATTTACATATTACTTACTAAAGGGAGACTCATCGTAATGAGATTCAAATATAAGTCTTACAAGCGAAGTAATTCGATCCTTATTAGTTAAACCAACTCCGGCTAGCATAAATCCTCATTTACATGCATACATTTTATGAAAATTTTATTTTTTTTTCTATCAATGATTTTTTTATTTATATTTTATCTTTTAGAATACACCTTTTACTTTAGAAAATCTAAATAATAGAGTAATTGCCCAAGGTGATACATTGTTCATCAATTTGTTGGCCTTTATTGTTAAATCGTCTAGGTGTTATCTTAGTGACTTGGTGAATAGGGGTTCATACAATCTCATCACCTTGAAGTTATTAGACTCTACCATTGTAAATTTTGTTGATACGTTGATTATAACTTCGAGTTTAAATATAAAACTGGTAAGTTTTGATGAGGACGACTTCAATCTCATTTAGTCACATTGTAAATTGTAATGCATTTAATGATTCTAATGAACTTAAAGCCTTACTTCAAGCATATAAGCCTAGACTATATAACAGTTACTTAATTATAATATTATATGGATAGCCAACAACAGCATGTCAATTCATTAAACCAATTTGGGTTTTGACATTTTGTTATAATCTATGGTTAAGGATAATCATTAATATATAGGATCAAACTCTTCTAGCTAGTGGAGTACTTTGAGTAGAACCTAAGGACAAGCAAGATAGCTAACACTTCTCATTCTGCCATTCAAGTGAAGGGCTAGGAGCCGTGTCCCATTAAAATTTTGTTGTTGAGTAAGAAAGCAATCAAACAGTGAAAATTGATCATTCAAGCTTCTAAATTTGCCAAACATATCTGCTTCTCCTGGGTCCCCATTGTATGGTTGTTTGGTGAAACCGAAGTTGATCTTTCAGGGTACTGACAACTGACATTTCGATCCCAAAAGGTAAATTAAACTGACATCGTGATCCCAATAGTTCATTCTTGGATTTCTTTATCCTACCCACTTAGCAAATTATAACGATGAAATTGCACACGCACACGTGTCTTGTCTGAGTTCGGAAGTTTTAGGTTCTTGAGTATGCGAATTGGCCTCTTACAAAGAAAATTGCCCACTAATTAGTGTCTAACACATTCATTGACATCATGTTTTACTCTTGATTCAATTAAAAAAATTTCAGAATCTTAGTGATAAATGTCTACTTCAATTGATAATGGTCATTTTCTTTTAAATTTATTAGAGATTACGCAAAAAAAAAAAAAATTAAGTTTATTCCTACTACAATCCCATACTCACTCTATTTTAATGAGATATAAATTTGAGAACTCAATAATGGACTAACCTATCCTCAATAATTGAGAAGTCTCATTAGAGAAAAATTATATGGTATTACCATAATACTCAATACTACTCCTACTTAATATTAGCCACATCGAGAGAGAAAGAAACAAAATGAGTAAGAATCGTGTAATGTGCAAATAGCTAATTTTGAATGACAGTAACACTGAAAACTCAATACTAAAATAGGGCGCGCTAATTTTTTGTCATTAGTAACTATTTGTAATGGGCTTAATTTGTTTGATTAGTTTTAAAGAAGATGAAGAAATTAAGAAGGTAACTAAGCTTAATGCCTATCTCTTGATAGGACGATCCATAGTATGCCATGTGTTGAGATAAGGCCATGCCCAACCTAAGCATTATTAGCAACAAAGGGTGGACCCCATTGGACATGAACTTCAAAAATTGAGATGGCAATGAGAAAACAAGCTGGCTTGGTGGGTGATCCATATACATTCAAGATAATTTAATTATAGCTCTCAACAATTTATGATGTTGAAAGACCCATAACCCAAATTTGATCCACCAATAGTCTAATGGATTCCTTTTCACACTTTTGAGCGCAAAAGTAAAAATTTAGCATCGGAGGAAAAAAAAAAGTTATACCATCATCTGGGAAAGACCCAAAAAGTTGAATAAAGAAAAGAAATTAAAGAGCATTGCTTACATATTTGATATCAAATTATAAAAGGAAGATTGTTAATTATTCAATAATTGGGAGCATAAAAAGGATTAACAGAAAGTGTTACCACTAAAATTGGATACAAAATTCCCCTACTTTTATGTAAAATTAATATTGATGATATTCTTATAAAGCATAAACCATAGAATTATTCTTCTATTGCCTTAGAATCTGATGAATGGTCTTACCGTCACAAACTAATCACCAAAACACCAGCAGGCTCAAGAAGCCGACCAACGCCGGCAAGGCAGCGGCGAAACTCCGGCTGTGGCGGCTGGCTCCATTGAAATTCTGATCAACGGGGTACAAGTCCCCCGGAGGCCCGGTTATGTATAAGTATGCTGATGGTGCCGGCGGCGGTGGGGGGCAGTATGAAGATGGTGGTTTCTTGGGAGAAGGCGGTGGTGGTGATGGAGGAGGATTTGCCGGTGGTGGCGGCGATGGCGATGGCGGAGGTGGAGGTGGAGAGCTATAACCGCATGGTGTGCACTTTCCATCACCGTTTGGTATTGTAGGCACGGTTGTGTCATCAAGCTTCCTTGGATTCAAGCCGTTGACTGAAGGAGTAGTGACACAAACAGTAAGAAGGATCAAATTGAATATCACGGAGACCTTAATTTGATGCTTTTTGATCAACATCTTGGTGTTTGGCTTGTGAGAAAATGGAGGAATCAAAGTTTTGGCTATGTGGGTGTGAAATGAATTTTAGATTGTGTGATTTGGATCAAGAGAGGGTTAGAACTAAGGGAGGTGAAGGAGTTCTCACGTTATTGGGTGCATGAGAACTATAAAAAAGAGCAAAAGGAGGAGGCTTTTGGGTGATTTGGTTTTCTAGAGGGGAAAATTGGAGAAACTTGTTAGTCTTCTTCTTATGGACTAGTCCATTACCATTGTGCCCTTTAATTCTAGGCCATAACTTGTGGAAGAAGGTAATAGCATTAGCATGTGGCTTGTACATGTTGTGGGTCCCAACGGATATATACTCCACCAAATTAAAAACCCTTAATAATCAACATTGATTAGCCCATTTTTGATGGTTTAGCTAGATTTTATCTATGATCAACCAATCTTAATCTTCCACTTTTGAGGTCAAATTGAAAAGATTTATCCATAGGCTAAAGGCCCAAATTTTTAATGTAATTCCTATTGTTTCCTTGAAGTAGGAACATTTAGAGGATAATACAAGAGTAGCTAACACAATCATCACCAAAAGGTACACGTATGTATGAGGGAATCATGGCTTGCAAAGAGGATAAAGTTATTCCTTTCTTTGAAAACTGTATTTTTGGATTTTTATATGAATATTCTACTTTACTTTATGAAGCTTTCATTATTCACATGAATAAACCTTTTCCCATGGGTATTTCTAGATTTTAAATGAATATTTTATTTTATGAAAATTTTGTTATTCACATGACAAAAGCCTTCCCTAGTGGATATTCTGCAATATGTTACCACATGATCATTGCATCAATTAATAATAGCCAATCATTTTTTTGTTAAAAAATTCATTTTTTCTCTCTCTCTCTCTCTCTCTATATATATATATATATATATATATAAATAATTTAATACTAATACATTAGCCAAATACTTATGTAATGGTCAGCATGCAAATAAATAAAGAGAAAAAGTGTGACAATGACTAGGGATGAGTTTTCAATCGCTAAAACATGATATTTGTCCACATGTATTCCATTTTATAAAATTGACAAGTATGATAGATACTAATATGGAGCCAACACCTACCCTAATCTTGAAGGGCACTTCCCTCTTATTTTCTACCCTTAATAATCGAAGGTCATCATCTTGGACTATTGTAGCTTTTGAGTCATCAAAGTCACACTGCACTTGCTTATTGCGTTTTTCCAACTCTTATCTCCAAATCTCCTTATGACTATTATTTTCTTCTTGCCCTTTCTAGTTGTTTTGGGGTCAGCAAAGGTATATGATTATACAATTTTAAATAGCAATAAGAGTTGTTGGACACTTCCTTTTTCCCTTACAATATAATCAAAATTCATTCCTGTAAATTATTTAAATTTCTTATTACTGAATCATATTTAATAGCTTATTTATTTTATTATCTAAATTCACTATNGTCACACTGCACTTGCTTATTGCGTTTTTCCAACTCTTATCTCCAAATCTCCTTATGACTATTATTTTCTTCTTGCCCTTTCTAGTTGTTTTGGGGTCAGCAAAGGTGTATGATTATACAATTTTAAATAGCAATAAGAGTTGTTGGACACTTCCTTTTTCCCTTACAATATAATCAAAATTCATTCCTGTAAATTATTAAATTTCTTATTACTGAATTATTTATTTTATTATCTAAATTTACTATTGACATATATTTATTAATATTGGAGCTTGGCAGTGAAGAAATGAATAAGTAAAAAGAAGGGCAAAAAAGGTTTATGATCTGCACCGTCCCATTTTCACAAGGTAGATTCCCAGAATCCTCCTTTTAATGGTACAACCAACCAATAAAGCACAACTCCAACCTACTATTAATCCCAGGGTCACTTTTGGAAACATCAACAGTTGTAATCGTACAACTCCAAAGTGAAAACATAAAGCACAAAGACTAAAAGATAATATAAATTCAAGATTACCATATTACCCTCAACTATCATCTTTTTTTTTTTTTTGGCTGTTGGTAGAAAAGATAATGTTTTATCTGTCCCCTACAATTTGTTTCTTTATCTCTAGCTATATATTGACTTGACTTTGAGAACAAATAAAGGCTAAGACTTCAGTTACTTGTAGACCGTGTGATAGAATTCACAACTCACAATCTCTTTATATATATTAAAAAAATTAGGGTAAAAAACAATTATTCATCCTAAGATCAAGATAATATCACAAGCCTTTATAATAATTTATAATAGTACTTATAAATTATCTACTAAAATAGGATAATTTGCAATAAAATTTAAACTTAAATTTTATAAGCGAAATACTTTAATCCTTATGCAAAAATACTATAATCTTATAAATTGAATAATTAGTATCTCATGAGAAAAATACTAAATTCAAATCCCATTAAAAATAAATAAGAGTGAATTTTGAGAACTCTAGCCTCTAATATAGTTTATTAGAGTCACTATAATCTCGCATTATTGCAACAAATTCAAGCAACTTTCTATAGTCAGCACGATAGCCCGATAGCAAGTTTTTTTTTTTATTATTATTAAAAAAGTTAATAGTTCACGTCTTTAATCACAACAACTTCATCGTGAAGTACCTTTCTTAGCAAGTTTCCCAAAAAAGCATTGTTTTCAAAGGACCCAAATCCGATCATGTCACTTGAGTTATATTACTCAAATTTAAGCCGTTCATTTCATTAAAATTTATCTCAACTATTAAAATATATTAACATTTAATTGTTGAAATAAATTTTAATAGAATAGACGGCTCAAATCTAAACAACATGACTCAAATGAGAATCCAAATTTACTTTCAAGAGAACATAACAAAGCCTGACGTGGACTGCATTTGACCCAAAACACCTGACAATAGAATGAGTAAAGAAAACAATGGGCCACAAAGGATAACAGTTTAGGAGAAATACATTATTCAGCTCTGATTTCTTCAGGCAGCCCAATCTATAATTGCCCAAAAAATAAGCATTACCACAGTTGTCTACATTAAAAGCCCAAAAAAACACCATTATGCATTATCATAAAGCCTCATGTTCTGTACATTGTCATCGAACAAAAAGAAACCATGGCAAGCACTCAAAGGGATCATTGTGAACTTGTTTGTCAATCCAATCCAAACAAGAAAAGCAAAATTTCAGCTCCCCCTTCCACTAATTCAGAAGCAGAAAATCCTCATCCCAGAAGTGCAAGATTTCAAGGACAAAGCATAGCATTCCTTCCCCTAGTTGCCTTCTTTTTTGTGTCAAAATCTCAATCACAAGGAAGAGTAGCAATTGATGACACCCTCCCTAATTGCAATAACCCCTTGTTTCAGACAATTAAAGCCATTGTCCATCATGTTTGTGGGAGCCAAACGGGTCCTCTTTGAGCACTGGGATTCATCAACAAGTGAGGGTCCGCAGTGCCATGAAGGAGATTCAAATCCTTGAACCATTTCCGTTAACATTGTCTGCAACTCCTCCAAGCTGTACTCCTTTTCCTGCAACAAATTTATGAGCATTTCTTTAGCACCACTTCTGTTCACCACAAGAGTGCAAATTATGAACCTAATCATAAGAAAAGTTCTACACTTTTCCAACTTTCCTGCTCTTAAAACTTCCCGAAAACTATAATAGTTCCCCTAATAGTACAAAAACAGAGTAACTAATAGTCTAATATACTGCATTTTTTTTTGGACCATTAGATGCTATCCCACCCAATCCCAATAAAATTTGAATCCATGACCTCCGTAATAGAGTACCCAATGCCTGGATTTTTATGAATTCTCATATTAACATCAAATGGGTTGCTACAAAGAGGCATAAGATAGATAAAAATAGCAAATTCTTTGAACAAGGATAAAGATCATACCTCTCTCTTTACTTGAGCCATAAGAGACACCATTTCTAGCACAAAATCAGAAAAGCCCTGAAACAGAGATCACGCAAAATGATCTTTTAGCACCATGCTAGAAGAACTAGCACATTTGAACAAAGTTAATTTTTTTTCTAAAACACTGACCTCATCTTCTTCGTCTTCAGGGTCATAAAAGCCTGCATCATACATCGTTCTTTTCTTGTGATCAGACAATACTGCTCCCCAAAAACAAATGATTAATACGCTGAATGCCACACAAACATAGCAGAAACTAGAAAATATGGCAAGAATTTCAAGGCTCAAAGAGAAGCATACCTGAATAAGCTTCTTGAATTTGCTGGAATTTGCGTTTGGCTTCACCCAATAAAGAAGGAGTTCTCGTCCACCTATCTGGATGCCATTGCTGCATCAAATTCAGAAACACACTTTGATCAGCCTCTCACACATTCAAACCCAAATTTCATCTTAGAAAAACAAACCCACATGGAAACTTAACCAAGTAAGTTACTAACCATAGCGAGCTTCCGATAAGCACGCCTAATCTCATCAATGGAAGAATCGGAGTTAACTCCAAGAATGCTATAGTAAGATGATGAAGACACTTGTTTACTAGTCTCCATTATCATCACCAATTGCACCAAAAGCAATCAATTTGCAATCATCCAAAACAAAATTCAAAGGCAACAGCTTTTCCACTAGAGTTTTCAATGACTGGTACAAAGAGATGGGTTTATAACTTTATATGATGGGCTGGGTAAAGGCGGTTAAGGGAATGCTCTAGAATCTTTAAAAGGCGAAAAATATCTGAGGGGGGATAGAACAGGTGGTGGTGGTAGCTATGGCAATGCTGGAAAGTTCGAGAAAGAATTGTGGTACGGTGAATATATTTGTGGGGCTGAGATATTATTTTCGCTGCCATTTGGCATTAGGCACGGCACTGGATATTTTTTTCCTTGTACGAAAAGTGGGGCCCAGAGAGGTTGTGGACGATAACGCGATGTCGTTGGTGGAGATTATAAAGTGAGATCACATGCTGACACGTTTGCAGATTATGATGGATTGCGGTTTCTTTTCTGGAATTTTATTTTTAATGCGAGTTAATGTTGAGCTGACGACGTGGCAGTTTGAGGGATCATTTGAGCCCAAGATTACCGATGGGCCGCGGCCCGATCTCAACCAGGTTCGAGATGGGACCAAATTCTATGTTTGAGTGTTTTTTTTTTTTAATATTAAGAATATTTTCACTTTATTTAATTGGCTTTGAAATTAATTTCGTTCAAGAGTTAGAGTAATTATAATTTCTTTTCTCCTAGTAATGCTCTCACAAGACCTAGAACTCTTGATCATAACCAAAGACGCATGCCCAAAATTTAATTTGCTAACAGTTGAACTAAGCATTTATTGGTCTACATTTAAGTGTGTTGCAACGCCTTTTCAGGAGCGCGACGATGCGAGACGGCGAAAAAAAGAGGTATAAATGATGTAAAAGTATAGGTTTTAAAAAGCCTATTATTTAAAAAATGATTAGAGAAAATTAATGGAGTCGCCACCAATCATTTTAAGGTATGATTGGATGCCTATAAAAAAAATTTGGTTTACGGTATCATAGTTTGGTAAGAGAGTTAGTTACATGTAGGGAATGTGTTAGCACCTTACGACGTCCGTTTTAGCGAATGGTTACTAATTTAATTTTATGTCATCTAAAATTGTTGAATGAAATTGGTCATTAAAATATATTAATATCTTATTAAACTCTATCAATACTGATGACAAAACCTAAAAAAATGTCTCAAAACTATTGGGTAGAGACTGTGATTGTCATTACAATCCTCTCCCAATTTATTCCGTCATAGGCAATTTTTGACAATTTTACTAACTGAGTGATAACTAGATACACAAAACGCAATTTAATATATGCTTAAAAAATGAGTTTGAGATTCGTGACAAAAGATTTTTATTGGAGATCTATCTTTAAGTTCACCAGTATACTTGGAAAGACTAAAGTGACACTCCTCATTTTTTGAATGTCAAGAAATCGTCGTCATCACAACTATCTTTAATTATTCTCTCGCCGATAATCTTATTTCAGCATGAATAGAAATAATAATAAAATGATATAAAATGTAATGTAAAATATCAAAATATAATAATTAAAATAATAAAAACAATATTGAGATTTTCATTAGCCACTCCAATACCTCTGACATAACCAATAAATTATCCCTCATCTCAAAAAAATTAAGAAATATTGTCAATACAATTCTTTCCCAACTTAATCCGTCGTTGGACTTTGATTCTATTTCATTCACAAGATAAAATGAAAAAAAAAAAAATCATGACAACAATATCACATATGGTAAATAAAAAAATAATAATTAAAAGCATACTAACATTAATCACTAACTAATCTACATATTAATAATGGGCCCTTCATAAAAAAAAAATTAAAAGACTAACATTAATACTAGGCCCAATCTAAATAACACTAGAACAAAAGTGAAGAAGATAAAAAACAAGATGGGCTACTAACTCAATTCATGGGCCAAGCCCAGCAACACATAAGCTCAAATAAACAAGTGAGCTCAAAATAAAATAGACCAACCCACATGAATCCACAAGAATTAAACTCAATCCAGCAATAACAAAAGCCTAAATAAAAAGCAAATGGCCCATATAGCAAACAAAGGCCCAAATAAACACAAACATAACAAAAACCAACTAAAAGAGTTCAGCATAGTAAACTAATATGACAGCAAAGAAATAAATAAAAGAAACAAAAATTCAAGCACTTTACTAGGGCCATGAATTCAATTGGATTAAGATTAATGAGTTCTAAACAAAGTAGCCCAACCTAATGCAAGAGAACAACTTTTATAAAAAAAAGCTTTATGCCAATGTATAAACATAGAGCACCAAAGCAATAAAAAACATAAATCTAATTGGGTAAATAAACTCAATCCGTTGGTCTAGGCCAACAAGTGAAACAAGAAAATGCCTGTTCTCAAATTGATCCAACAAGCCAATACAAGTCAGTAAACATTCTTAAAAAAAGAAAATTGCAAATAGTATTAAAAAGGAAATCAAAGAACTCTCCAAAGCAAGGCCATGCAATGAGCAGGAAAAAAAAAAAAAAAAGGAAAAGGGGGAGACGGAGCAAAGGGGGCAAAAGCAAGGGAGAAATCACCTCTGGAATCTAGGGGTTCAAGGAAATTGTAAGAATCTTTCTCTACTTCAATCTTTCCCTCAAAATTTCTCTAGTTCTTTTTCTATTTCTCCCATTAGGTTCTATTTCTCTCTCTAGAAAATGGATCTCTCTCTCTAATTTGGCCATTCCTTTTAACTTAGTTTCCCTTTGACCAAATTAGCTTCTATTGTGTTTAATTCCTGATTCCATGCTTAAATCCTAAGAAAATAAATTTCTAGGTTTTACTTTTGCTAAAATGGTAGATTTAGGGATTCTCTCTAATTTTGCTCTTTTTTTTTTTGTGATTTTATTTTAAATTCCCTCTCTATACCTAGAAGCTAAATAGAAAGAGAATGATTCTATTGTGAGAAAATAAAATTGCTATGCAGTAAGCAAGAATGTCAGAGCAAATTTAGCACAAAGAAAATGTGAAAAGAGCTAGAGTTCATACTTAAGTTGTTGTCAATCAATTGCTTTGCTTTCTGCTTTGAGGACTTTTGCTCCTCTAGTTCAGAACGGATGGGTATGCATATGTTTTCACTATGCCCTTCTCCCTTAAATTTCAGAATTCTCTTTGTTCTCTCTGTATCTTCCCCTTTGGTTTACTCTCTGTATCCCTTTGGTCTGTGTATTATAATCCCTTTTTCATTCACTGCTTGTGTCTCTTTTTATAGCTGAAGAATTGTGCAAGTTGCACTGATGTGAGTTTTTTTTTTTTTTTTTCTATTTTTTGCAACTTGCATTGGCAAGTACAATGGAGCAGGGGGCGCCAGACTAAATTTGTGGAGATATGCGTGTTGTAGACATTGTTTCATGCATATCTTTTTTTGTTTATTTTATCATTTTTGTTTTTAATAATAATAACACATATTTTTTTTTTGTAAGATATTTGTTCTTTATAAGTTGACCGGACAAAATTGGGTATTAACAAAGTGTTGGACTCATATTTCATCATTCAATTTTATGTTAATTTTAAATTGAGTCTAATAAAAGGCTACTTTTATNTTTTAAATTGAGTCTAATAATAAAGGCTACTTTTATTCACATACCTACTTTCGAATTCCATTCCTACTCTTTAGAAGGAGTAGCTCAATAAGTCTCAAACTCTCGTTACCCAACCCAAAACCAAACGAAGAAAGCATAATATTATGTTGGGTAGTTATGTTACATAGGGATGTAACTAATGAGGATGAGTTATGTTATTTATATATTTTAATTTTATATTATTTTTTATCACACGTATCATTTATCTTATAATTTTAACTGAATTTACTTAAAACTTTTATTTAATTGACTTAATTTTAATTAACATCCATAATATAAAAATGATATAAAATTGAAAAATATTTTTCAATAAGGACATATATAGACGCATTGGTGGCACATTTGCACCGATAAATTTTATAATGAAAAAAATTTAGTTAATATTTGTAGTTTTGTACTTGCCTTTTCTTTAGAAGATATATAACCATTTACTTGTCAGATTCATCTTAAACATATACACCAGAAGGCAGAAGGTGAACACACTAGCAAGCGACAACGTAGACATGAACACGAGTAACAAGAAGCTATACTTTTTATACTTCACATTTATTGAATATTTTGCTCACATATGTGAATCACAAATAAAACCGATTGAAATAGTTTGAATTAAAATTGTAAAATATTAAGATTTAACTATGATATATATTTTAGACCAAAACTAAGATATATATAGTAATAAAATAAATGCAAGAAAATAATGCTAAGAAACCAACAATATCCCGTTTGACAAGAAACCAACGATATCCCGTTTGACAAGAAATTAAATTCTATAAAAACTGCTTAATTAAATTACTTCCTAAATCAAGCTAAATTAGTAACTTCCACAGCTAGTGGCTTGCGCACAAATCACACTCTACGAAGCGACACACAACCAAACCCTCTGCAAAACCTTAACCATGTCCATCAAATTATCCAAACAATCCTTAATCTTGGTCTTCCTCATCACCATCCTCTTTTCAATTCCGAGCTCAGTCCTCGCCAAGGACCACATCATCAATTTCCGATCACCAAATCTCTACCCGGAAGGCCTCGCTTGGGACCCATCGGGTCAGCACTTCCTTGTCGGGTCCCTCCATCAACGCATCATCGCCGCCGTCTCCGACGCTGGCGTCGTCGAAACCCTAATCTCCGATTCATCCCTCCCCGAAAACGTCACCTTCGTGGGCCTCACCATTGATTCTTACAACAAACGCCTCCTCGCCGTCGTCCATGCCGTAAAACCTCTCCCTCCCTTCAACGCCCTCGCCGCCTATGACCTCCGTTCCAAACAGCGTCTCTTCCTCTCCCACCTCCCCACCGGCGACGAAACCGAAGCCGACGCCACCCGCGCGATCGCGAACGACGTCGCAGTGGACTACAGGGGCAACGCTTACGTCACCAACTCCGCCGGGAACTACATCTGGAAGGTGAACGACAAAGGCGAAGCGTCGATCTTCTCGAAGTCTATGCAGTACACGGCTCATCCCGTGGACCGCACCACACCGTATAGTTTCTGCGGGCTGAATGGGATTGCTTACGTCAGCAAGGGGTATCTACTGGTGGTGCAATCCAATACGGGCAAGATGTTTAAGGTTGACGCGGACGATGGAACCGCGAGGCTGGTTTTGTTGAACGAGGATTTATTGGCAGCAGACGACGTCGCAATAAGGAGGGACGGCGTCGTTTTAGTGGTTTCCCAGAACAAGCTATGGTATTTGAAGAGTCAAGATAGTTGGGCGGAAGGAGTGGTGTTTGACAAAATTGACCTCGATGTGGAGAGGTTCCCCACTTCTGTAGTCGTGGGGGAAAAGAATAGGGTGTATGTGTTATATGGGCACGTGATGGAGGGTATGATGGAGAATTCCCCGGGGAGGGAGAGTTTTAGTATAGAGGAGATGAGATCGAAGAAGGAGGGTGAGGATGACAACATTTGGCTGTTCGTTTTGATTGGGATTGGCTTAGCTTGGTTCTTAGTGTGGAGGTTTCAGATGCGCCAGCTTGTGACTAAAATGGATAAGAAGACCAACTAATTTACCACTTTTGTCCAATTTTTTGTTTTTTTCTTCTTCTTCATTTTGTATTTTTCATTTTCCATGTGGCCCTTTTCTCTGTAACAACTTGATTCCTAATAATTTTAAAACTCAAGTAATTTGATTCCAGTTTCAATGCATCTTTTGCTAGTTTTCTTGTCATTAGCTCTCAAACTATACAAATAAAAATATGCTAATACAAATAAGGGGCCAGCAAGCAAGTAGAGGGAATCAAGAGACTGGTTTGTTGTAAGTCTAATACTAATGTGATTTATAGTGAGAGAGTTAAGTAATTTACAAGAAATTAATTTAATTTAGTAGTGAGAAATTTAAGTAACTTACAATAAATCAAGAATTCGACTCTATGTCATCAAGGCTAAAGCAAGAGAAACTTCATTCAACATCTGCATAGAATTTGGGTCAATAAAAATTTGGTTACTATCGTTGTTAGAGTTAGGTGAAGTTGGCAACCTGCAAGAAGAAATAGGGATGGTTAGGAGTAGGTCGGAGCTGGAGCTCCAGTGTCACATTCAACGCTCAAATTAACTAGGTAACCGGGAGAAAAGAGAGAGCGTGAAATCCAGAAAAAAAAAAAAAATGTGAGGTTTGGAGAGAGTGTATACTTTAGTATGAGTATTTTGGTCTTTTTAGTGTAACAAAGACACTTTAATCCTTTTATTGTAGCAAGAGATAATGAGTTTATTGGGTATTAACAGTTACATTCACAGTACACCAATACTACTACCGTTACCTCATCAACCATAATCCATAGATTTCAATTCAACCATCAACTATCAACGATAATTCACAAAGTCAAGAGTTAAGATTCACCAAAAGTGCTAATACCTTATAAACCACAGTACATAATATGTCTGAAGTTTTTTTTTTTAGCCCATTAAAAATTACACAACAGAAAATAATCTATTTCCTTTCAAAATTTCAACCCATCCCACCCAACTAAGTTGCAACATGGAACCCCTTAATAGAGAATCAAGTGCTCAATCACTAAACATCAAATGCCTAAATTTAAGAAAAAAGAAAAGAACTCATGCTCCTAATTTTAACAAAAGGGTGAAACCAAGCTCTCAATGTAAATCTGGTGAGGAAAGCGGCCATTATGGGTGTCAATGGGGGAACTTCAATTCTATTATTTCTTGGGTTATACAGAACTAGTTCAGAATACTGATGAGTTGGCACAAGGATTTTACCATAAAATAGAAATGAGGTATACAGGGGAATGATCATCAATATAGTCCAAGGCTCTTCAACTCCATACTCTTATTTGCCTATATGTCTCCTTTCCCAGGTCAAGAGAAACAATTAAGCATTGATTAACAGACACTTCATCAATGGGAAGGTGAGTCGCTGCCCAATTAAGAGTTCCACTCACGAACTGTCCCTGACCATATGGTACGGAAAGGTAAGGGAAATTCTGAATCTTTCTCCATCATTTGGCTTTGGCACCCAAGGTATGAACTTTTAATTTTTAAATAATTATATTATTCATTAAATTAGTCACTTGTAATACAAAAAATAATTATTCAAAAAATTAATTTAATAGAGAAAGTAATTATTTAAAGACTAAAATAATATAAAAATAAATTAAAAATTAAAATAATATTTAAAAATAACTAAAAAATAAAAAAAAATTAACTCTTTTATTTTATTTTTTCACTAATACCCACTCTATTCTCTTACATGATAGAGAGATTTCTAGGCCAACAAGAAGAATAAAAAGGCCTACAAATATTTTAAACTTGAAAAAAAGAAGGAAAAATCAAACAATTTCAATTTGTACATAAAGCCACCAATCCGTTGAGCTCAATTGAACAAAGCGCTTAAATTAACTGGTAGCAAATTGAATTATGTTGAGTGAAAGTATTGTTGGGATCAGAAAATTCATAATTGTTCTAGCCCCTCGNACAAAATTAATTTCATGCATAATTGAATAAAACAAGAATACTCATAATATTAATAAGTAAATAAAAAGATGAACTCAATTGAAGTAACTAATTAAAAAATGGCCATCAAAGACCTAACATTATTATCATCAAAGTTTTAGTATATGTTAAAATTAGATAATTTAATAGAGTATTAATCAATTATCAAATTTTATAAGTATGATCTATATCACGAGAACTTTTAATTTAACGTTGAATCTATGAAATTTATTTTCTACAAAAAAAAATATTCAAAAATATAAGTTTGACTAGTCTTATACTTGATATAAATTAATCCCCACTGATATATTAATTATTATATTTTCTGGTGGGATTCATCTTAGTCTCATTTCATTAGATAATATTGACAAATAGGATTGGTTTTCTACAAACTAGGGTTTCTAATCATTTAGTAATCAGACTTAACATCTAACTCGAATGAGACCAAAAGGTCAATTATCAAAAAAGAATAATCACTTGAAAATTATGTTGCATTGAAACGGAAATTTTCTTGCCGTACCTATTTTCGATGTGTTTACAAAACACGATATGCGTACTAGTGCTGGAAACGCCTCTCCACCCAACTGCTAAATCACACAGATCGCCTTGGAGGGGTGCCGAACCGAGCTCAGAGCAGCGAATTGATGGTTTCAGGGCAAATCCGTTGTCAATGAGAGAGATGCAGAATAAGAAGAAGAAAAAATTGAAGAAGAAAATTCTAAGAGAGAGTGAGAGTGATGCAAAAGAAGAAAAAGAAGAAGAAGAAACTGAAGAAAGAGAGAGACAAATGATTACCCACACACAATATGAAATTTCAATTCCTCTTTCTGGATATGCTCCATTTCTCCTTGCTTAGCTCTATGTTTCTTTCTCCCTCCGTTCTTTCTGTGTATCGTCTCTTCCTCTTCCACTCTCCATTCTCTGTCTTTTTTTTTTTTTTTAATGTTTATATTATTTTCATTAATTGAATTGGGCATTGGAGTCATTGAAATTTAGAGAAGTAGAAAGAAAATTCAAGAAAATGCCCATTTACATGGTGTTTCGTATCGCATTAGATACAAAACTCGTACTAATAGTAATACTCATGCAATGTAGCTCAAAAAGAAGGAATTAATTCGCTCTCACGGTCCCACCTGTGTTCTCTGATATAAATGATAAATCCCTGACTGCTGTTGAGATGTACCTATTTGATGTTATGTTTCTGTGGACCAAAATGAATTGGAAAAGTCAATATGTACAAGTTTGAAACTAGAAAGAGTGTACATGAAGATGAAGGTGACTTGTCCAACGAAAAAGCAAGTTAGAAAGCTGATATGGGCTATTACTTTTAATAGTGTGATAACTGACATTCAACACATTGTCTTGCATTGATCCAAAACCTACCCTTAATTAATGAATGAAAGGGGTCGTACTAATAATACCCATCCAACGTTACCTCAAAAAGAAGGAATTCGTTCTCACGGTCTCACCTGTGTTCTCTGGTATAAATGATAAATCCTTGACTGCTGTTGAGATGTACGTGTTTGATGTTATGTTTCTGTGGACCAAAATGAATTGGAAAAGTCAATGTTGAAACTAGAAAGAGTAAATGTACATAAAGATGAAGGTGATTTGTCCAACGAAAAAGCAAGTTAGAAAGCTGATATGGGCTACCAATTTTAATAGTGTGATAACTGACATTCAACATATTGTCTTGCATTGATCCAAAGCCTACCCTTAATCAATGAATGAAAGGGCTAAAGAGAAGAGACACGAAAATAGTAAACTGAAAGGAGAAGAATGTTCACCATGTGTCACCGAACATGCATTTTCGTCAGAGATTTGACTCACTGGTGAATCAGATTAGCAGTGAACATGTGTGGCGAGCTCACCTAAGGATCTAACAATGAAAAATGTTTTTCTTCTTTTCTTTATGTCTTATTTACACTCTTTAGAAGTTTTTTTTTACTGTTAAATATACAAAATAAAATTTCTTAGTTGAGAATATTAAGAAAATGAAAATTTAAACTAATTTATGAGATATCTTTGGATTACCTACTAATATTATGTGTGTTTGTGTATTTTTTAAAATTGTTATCTATATCTTTATAATATTCATTGCGCATTTATTATTGGGACCAATCTAAAATTATCATGAGGAACGCTAGCTTAAGGGTAGTTCCTTCACCCCCAATTCGAGTTTGTTGCTGCCAATTAGGCAACCCTAGCTCACCCCAGAAGCAAAGAAGAGTTACTTTTTTACCCGAAGGAATTACATACTTGCTAAACTGATTGTCATGTAAGTCATATTGTATACTAATTAAACATGGCCATTGAAATATAAGAAGATTTTCTAATGTAGATTAGGCAGTATCTCCGGTGGATATATAGGAGCTCAATCACAGGATAATGTCTAGGAAAAGTAAGGAACATAGCATGGTGGCAAGATTATGTGCAATATGAGAATATTTAACTATATATGGCTCAAGCTACATGTGAATTTATGTGGGTACACCAGTTACTTGGTGAAATTGGTTTTATTTGAAAGCTCTTAGTCTATGTAGTTGTGTTTGATAACTAATTGCTTGTTTGAGGTTGCTCCCACCCTCACATCAGAAGTTAAATTTGGCACCTTGAGACAAATTCTGCAAGAAGCTACGCTAAACCATGGGTTGCTTCTCCTAGAATATATTGATTCTGGGAGGAGTTGAGAGCAAAACCAAACATGCTATAAGATGCTATTCATATTGCCTCGAATTTAGTGTTCTATGAGAGATTATAGCATATAAAAGCTAACTGTCATTTAGTTTTCTATGAGAATATTCAACAAGACTTAAATTTCTACTAGTTAATTGTGTTAAGACTAAAGATAAACTAGTGACACTTTGATTTTGATAATTATTTATAAAGCTCTTACAGGGATAAGGTTGATTTTTTTTTTTTTTTTTTAAGTCTGTAGGTAGAGGAAAGCGCACTTTATGTGTTGGGGAAGTGGGATCCCGGCTTAAACCAGAAAAATTGAGAAGACTTCTGAAAAGCGGTTACACTGCACCAAACCTCTTCCTCGGATAAAGTTGATTGTACAAAGCATATCATGATTACTATGTATATTCTAACTTGAGGGGTTGTTATGAATAAGCAAATGGAGGTGCAGACATTATGGCTAAAGCTGCACACTGGCTAGAAGAGCAGATGAATGTTTTCTCTGCACCACCATTTTTTGTCAAGAATATTCTCTATTTTGATGCCATTGGAACGACCACTCCAAGGCTTGTAGGCCCTTGTATTGACGCCAACACCTCTCGGGACTGACTGGGTCTCAGTCTGAGATGGCTTCTAGTTTTGTTTGTTGTATGACTCTTTCTTATTAATGAATTCCAAATTAACCAAAAAAAAAGAAAGGGCATCCTGTTTTTTTTTGGCCATGCAATAAGGGCATCTTAGTCATCTGATATACACATATTTACTCTTTGAAATACCTCATTTCAATAATTCACTCTTCATTTAAACTACTCTAGGAATATACTACATTTCAATAGTTCATTCTTCATTCATGCCCTAATAACAATATACATACCTACCAACTGTCTAGTAGTTTAATTTGTCATACACATATAAGCCCTTCTTAATTAGACATAAAAAATATCAGAAGTTCTTACAGAATCAAATTGTCTAGTAGAAGCAAATGAACAAGTTTTGCAAGCTACAACAAAATACTCATATGTCTACGGGTCTATAAGGGAGCAAGAGTGGTGGTACCTGGAAAAGTATGTCTCTACCAAATTGGTAAAAAGAATCTATTCGAAAGAGTGAGGACAAGGTGTTGAGTTCCATGCAGAAGCCTGTCAAATGAAGAGTCCCATGCTAATACCTGGCATTCGTTGCCATTTCGACCTTGAAATCTCTTAAAACTGGTTCTAGTTATGACAGTCTAATTAAGTATAATTCATCCATGTTCAAAATTGTATATATATATATATAGTGCTGTAATGAACATTTCATGACCCTGCTTAAACAGGAAACAATATACAGTAAGGTTCTATAAATGAAAGCATGTGATATATGATGGTCCTCTCCCCCATTGCTTCTGCTTCTGAATTGCTTAGAGAAAACAAGGAAGGGTGTGACTACTTTGTTTTTATTGAAAGGACACAAAAACTCTTCGCACAAGCATTGAAGTTAATCAGTACTAGAGTTCTCTCTCTATAAAAAAAAAACCAACTTAATCTATGTCTGTAAAAGTAATTTAAATAAAATGGCACTTAAAGTTGTTAATAAATGGCTTTAAATTTTCCTTGCAAAGCATGTTTGCAATGAAAATACTTGTGTTATGTGGTTATTTTATTTTTATATATGATTATTTTGTTTATACTTAAATATAATAACTATATATATGAATATAATAATCATATAATTTACATATATCATTAATCACATATATAAATAAAAGAATAACATAGTATCAATAGAGATTTTAATAATTTCTCATAGTGTGACAAGTACTTACTTAAAAGATATTTTTTCTTTAGTACCATTAAATCTTTTATGCCAATTTTTTTTTATGTGATTTTATGCCAAGTTTTAATATCATACAATAATATTTTTTTTTAATTATTCAAATTTCTCTAGGATTTTAAAAACTTGAACAGGTTTTCGCGTATATCTTTTTGACTTTTATGGTAGTGGTTGGGTCAATCTGATTGGTTTGGTTTTCTTACATCCTAAATAATTAATTGGAGTGCTTCAGTACTTTCTGAATTCTGACATAATTAAGGACGGTTACTCTTCAAATTTTGACAAAAGGATGGGTACTTTCTTACATTTCATTTATTTTTTTTATACTATTTTAATTTTAAATTATATTATTTTAATATAATTATGTAATTTAAATTTTATTAAATTAATGTTTAGATTATATTAAAAAATGTTAAATTATATTGATTATATAATATGATATAGTTTTAAAATTAAAATAATATAAAAAATATTAAAAAAAAAATAGGGTGTAGGCAGAGAATTGTAGGTTCACGAGAAAAAGGAGAGAGGAGCTTATACATGTATGTCTTATCAGAACTTTTACACTGATTTTTTCTACTTCCTACTCAAACCAGATTTTTTCTACTTACCACCACATACTGATAAAAGATTTTCTTCTAAATATCTTTCCCAAGTTTGAATTAGAATAATGCCTACACTATGGCAAAATCTAAGTCTAATAGGGAAAAAGTTTAACTAAGGTCAAATTAAGCACAAACTGTATCAACTATGTATATCAGTCTGAATTATTTGCCATATAGCTATATTATGCTGGAGAATCCTAATCGAATACTCATGTGCTGTTAAGAGACAAAAACGTTTCACCTTGAATCTTTACCTACAAGTTTATGTTGTTAGGCAGTGTTTGATATAATAATGAATTAGAAGCACCCACATGCATATTTGCAATTAAGATTATAATTAAGAACCACCACTGCATGTGATCCCTAAGAACACTTCCAATGATAGCGGAGCCTAATATCAGTAAATTAAAACATATATAGCAATTGTACCTATAAATGCAACATCCAGCTGCAAATAAATGTTAATTGATGAAGGTTTTCTACATAAATATCATTCATAACTAACATAACATATATAGAACAAGCATGTGGCATAAGTATATATATGCTTAAATTTCGTTTGCACCCATCAAATATATTTACGTCTTTTTAGTGCTAGACTCTTAGAAATTGAGATTATGATCATGGAGAAAAAGGAGATGAAACAAAGGGCTTCAATGTTGAAAAAACACTGATCAAACATGGGTTTGACACACATACTTATATAGACTCAATCATCTTCCTTTTGATCAATATTCGATGCAACGGAATTCAATCTATGCGCGGAGATTTAATTACATCATACTATTAATTTAGGGTTTTCTTGATCAACTTGAATCCATACTTAAGTTCAAGGTCGAACAGACAACGAAAGAAAGGGTAATCGGCAAGAAGACTGCTCACTTGACAAGCACAGCATGGAATCCACTCACCCATGATCAACAAGGCATAGAAGATCAATATTTCGTGACTGGAACTTAAAATTAAGCCAATCTGAAAGCCATCAAAAAAACAACATAATAAGCTAGGAATAAAGAGAAAAAAATGGCAAACCAGAAGCATATAGATGATGATGATGATGATGATATAAGAAGAAGTGAAGCAAAAGGAGAAGAAGTACATACCTTTCTCAAATATCTTTGGGCTTGCCTAATGAAGCGTGCTTCTGATGTACACTTGTTGCCGATTTATAGAGATATAGAGATAACCTTGGGAGGGGTAAATCGTATGAATTCTTGTATTCTTATGACTTTATGTTATTATTTGTATTTGCTAGGTTTGACATGTGAGAAGCTTTGACTAGCGGGTGAAACAACGCACTACTCACACTTTAGCCCAATGCATTCACGTAACAACCCACAAATAACAAAGGAAAAGAAAAAAAAAAATGGGTGTGTTTGTGTGAGAGAGACACAGAGAGAGAGAGAGAGAGAGAGAGATTGAATAGTAGAGTAGAAGAAGGAAAAAAGGCAAAGTGAGGTTAGATGTGCTCGTGTGATCTGAAATGCTGATAGATGGAGTGAAGAAGGGTCTCATTCGTTAGTAATTAACCTCGCATGATATAGTGTCTTCTAACTACCTTCCTCTCTGACATTCATTTGCATGTATTCACCTGTTTGAAAATGATTTTTAATATTCCTGCCTGTGCTCATTCACTCAGTCTCAAACATAGCCATACTCACACATAGCCATCACTATCAAAGTGCAGCACAGGATTCCAATTAATTTTACGTAAATTATTCTCCTGTTAATTGGCAAAATAAAGTAGATATTAGAGTTTTCAATTGTACATTCTATTAAAACGGTTCCTGTTTAGTGAATCCTAAACGTGAAAGTGGATTTGATTACAACCAGATATGTCTGCTGGGAATAATCTTGTTATAATAGATTTTCCCATCAAAATTTAATTGTTATAGTTTTATTATTGATTGAGATGTGTTAAGGATTTATCTCCCTTTATTTTATAAGAATGCTATGTTAGTGAAACATACTCTCAATCATAAGGCTGATTTTCTCATGGCTTCTTCTTCGATTCAAATTTTTTTAATTGTAAATGTAATCATTATTATTTATTTACAAATTAAAAAAAATCTTAAATATTTTTAAAAAAATGCACAATTGTATGGGTAATTTCTTTTTGAGTTTTTTTAATAAAATTTTCAAGTCAATAAAATCACCAAAATTCAAATAAAACCACTTGTATAATTATATAAGCTCTTGACAAGCGTGAAATTTTACCCTAATTCTTGTGTCTAAAGTTTTATGGAGTATAAATAAGTGAACTTATCAAAATATTTTACCTAAGGTCATGAATTGATAATATTTGTTTTTTAATTTTAACGGTAAAAATATTATTTAACATGGTAAATGTTACTAAAGGACGATTTAGTTACCAACTCATGTTCTTCCCTAGCTATCATTTTCCCTCATAAGTTTTTGGGGGGTGCTATGCTACACCCCCCTGATGGGACTTCTCTGATATTTTCTTTCTTTTTGCAGGTTTTGTCTGGATTAAAGGAAATGGGAACCGGGTATTGACAAGATTTGGGATTTATAAAAGTTGCACTAGACTTTTGGTAATTAACAAATTTATCCATGACATTCAAAACGTGCGTTTCGTATGAAACTTAACAAGCTTTCCCACAAGATCTCGAAACCCATCATTAAGAATTGTTCTCAAAATCAGCACCAAAATCTTAACTTCAATCATAATCAGCCGCAAGCACCACCGTCTCAGCCGCAGGTACAGGTACAGGCACAAGCGCAGCAGTATAATTTGCAGCATCAGCCACCAGTCTACAACATCAACAAGAACGACTTCAGGGATGTGGTCCAGAAGCTCACAGGTTCACCCGCTTATGAGCGCATCTCAACTTCACCACCTATTCAGCAACCCAATCAAGCCTCTAAGCTCTCGCCTTCAGCATATTCGCCCACCGCCTCTGGCTCAGATTAGCAATCGCCCACCTCCGTTGATGAACAACGGCATACTACCTCCTCAACTACCCACTATTAGCGGTGCCGCAGGAATCCCCAGCAACCCAATGCACGCGGTTTCCGTCAATAACTTCTCTGGCTTTGGAAGATCGGTTGCACCTTTATCTCCTCTGCCACCATTTCCACAGTGCACGCAGTCTCTGAATCTCCTGTGTCAGCGTATATGCGCTATCTGCAGAATTCCATGTCCACCCTCGATTCAAATTCCAAACAATTCTCGGAATTTTCGCCCTTAGCTCCTCTGGTTTGAAAAGTTGTGACTTTGACTAATTTTGTAAATATTAAAAAGTTGTGTTCTATTTTATAATTAACAAAACATATACCCAACCGGTAAATAAAATAGTATTTTACAGGCAAAACCTGCAAAAAGAAAGAAAATATCAGAGAAGTCCCATCAGGGGGGTGTAGCATAGCACCCCCCTAAGTTTTTTTTTCTTTGATGGGGACGTTTCACTCAAAAGTTGTTGTCTATAAATTAGCAGTCGGTGATGATGGATCCCATTGCCATAATAACAGGTCCATCGGTAATCCACAAAATCTATGGTACCTATATTTGAAAAGATTTCGTCAATCTAGAAATAGTTAAGTATTGGGAACCACATTATAATAAAATTAATAATTTTTCGGCCATAAATTAATATAATAATAATAATAGGGTCTTTGTCTGTCGTTAGACTTTAGCACTCCCTCTCTTCTGCACTGAGTTCCAGTGCTTTTGGAAAGTAACGTACTTTTATAAAATAAAATTTTTAGGTCGCTATCAGAGGGCAAAGGACATCAAGAAACTAATTCTATAAATAAAATACTTAACAAACTAATTCTACTAATATTGTGTTTTAGAATATTTTAATATTATCTGATTTTGAAAAAGGAAAAGGAAATGAGGTTGAGACTCATTGGTGATGTCATTGGACAAATGTCGATATTAGCTACGTGATACTATTTGTCAAGTAGGGTTACCACTATTAAGTAAAAACTTCTTCGAGGAAACAGGCCTCGTGACAAGTAACAATAAGGTTCATTTCCACAAAAATAAAGATTTAGTCACAATTGGCCTTCCAAATCATCCAACAAAGATATGCAAAGAATAATATGAATACACCATTCATCAAAAGTCCATGCTAATCTTGATAAGAAACAGACCGCCAAACAAAACAGCTTCAATCCAACCACAAAGCAAGAGCAAATGTTCAAATAGTTTCAACCTCCTATATAAAATTATTATTGTGTTTTCATCTAATAGTTTAAACTTTTAAGTTAAATAAGTTCGTAACATGGTATCAAAGTCTCTTTGATTAAGTGGTTAAGAGATTGAAAAAACACATGATATAAGTGAGTATGTGTTTTGTCCACATTTCAAGTCCAAAAGATTTTTGCATGCAGGAACATGTTAGATATAAAATTATTTATAAGCATTCACCTAACAGTTTAACTTTTTAGGTTGAATTGGTACTTGACATGATATCATAACTTATTTGACAAAGCAGGAGATCAAATTCTTCTGCTTTCACTTTCTCAATTAAATTAAAATTTAAACACAAGGTATAAGTGAGTTTGTACTTTATCCACGCGTCAAGCCCAAAAGATTTTCGCATGCCGAAGCTTGTTCGAGATAAAACAATTCATGGGCATTTACCAAACAACTTAAACTTTTAGGTTGAATTAATTCTTGACATAGTATTAGAGCTTCTTTGACCAAACAGACAGGAGATTGAATCTTTTTGCCCTTATTTTCTCAATTAAATTGAAATTTCAATATATGGTATAAGTGGGTATGTGCTTTATCCATATTTCAAGCTCAAAGGATTTTCGCATGCAATGATGTGTTAAATATAAAATTATTGTTAGACCTTCATCTAACAGCTTAAACATTTAAGTTAAATCAATTCTTGACAATTAGGCAAAATGGAATGTCACTGCATTTTCTCTTAAATGAAGTTTTCTTAAATGGCAAAAATTTCTCTTAAATTACCTGGGCTCTTTGACTTGAAAATTGCAATTCTACAAATTTACACTTCCTAAACTA
Organism: Cercis canadensis; assembly: GCA_003255065.1. NCBI lineage: Eukaryota > Viridiplantae > Streptophyta > Magnoliopsida > Fabales > Fabaceae > Cercis > Cercis canadensis. The sequence continues at coordinate 153,431 of QAOA01003344.1, read as the reverse complement.
TTGACATCAATATTATAGTTTTTTTTAAATTTAAAAANAAAAAAAACTTTTCAAAAGCTGCGAGGCCCATAACGTGTCCACATTTGTCAATTTTCGTTGTCATTTGCCAGACATGCGGGCCCATTCTCTGAACTTGGTGAGAGGCTTACACTCTTTCTATCCCGATCTTTCAATGTGAATGGTGGTGGCTTTGAACTTTTATTCACCTGTCAAGTCAAAAGTACACATAACCAAAAATGGATGTAAGTGGGTTGTGAATTTCAAACGAAGACGAAAAAGAAGTAGCTTATGGGATTGAGAAAGAGGGAAAATAAGATACTTTCAGGCCACAAAATTGGGAATTTGATGATTTGAGAAGAAATGGGAGATTTTGAGAAGATGGGTACTTGGGAGTTTCACTGTGAAACAATGTGGGAAGAGAGTGCTTGGGAACAGTGAGGGAAGCTATGGGCCCCGCACGTCTAGCAAATATAGACACGCCGTGGGTCCCACAACTTTTGAAAAATGTTTTTTTTTAAAATTTTGTTTTTGAATTTAAAAAAATTGTAATATTGATATAAATAATTTGAAAAGTGTTATATTTAGATAAAGAATTTATAGAATTGCAATTTCTAGATCAAAGAGCCAAATTACTTGGCCCATTTTGAAACAGGGGAGCATCAGTTCTTCCTTCCATGACTTGTCTGAAAATTTTCCAGTCTTCGATTCCGACCATATTAATAAGTTGTCTTTTATCATTGCAAACATCTGAGCCATTAATTTTACTTTATCGGTAATCCTTGGTCAAATAACAGAGAAGCCGCAATGGCCGGCTGCTGGTTGATGAGCTCATGCACCATCACTGGCACATCAGCAGCAGATTTAGGGGACAGGTGCGGGCGATATATCGCCACCTAGCAGTGGGCAAATGTGGACAGCTAACAAGTGACAACATTTACCAAATAGTATCACCAATGAGTCCCAACCTCATCTAAGGTTTGGGGCAGATTTTTTCTTGTAGTTGGTTAAATCTAAGGTTTGAAATCGTAATTCATACTCAAAGTTGCAGTTCCATTGGTTGTTGTTTGATGATTACTGTAATCTACATTAGTCAGTTTCTTTTCGTACTTTTTGTTTTTTTTTTTTATAAAATGAGAAAAAAAAAATTGGTTTTTTCAACTATCCAATTTTGTTGCCATTAGACCAAAGTCACCACACAATACACAGTAATTTTCATGCTTTTTTTTTTTAATCATAATTACAGAAATGATACTACTTACACATAAATTATTTTCATATATACTACTTCTTTGGCTAAACACAATATACAAGTGAGAGCGTGAGAAATGGTAAATTGATCTAGATAATACAAGTTTGTTAATTATTTAGGGAAAAGTCTTAAAAACCCCCTTCAACTATGCTCTTGTTGCACTTTACCCTCATCTTTTAAAAACGTAAGAAAGACCTCATTGAACTTTCAAAATGTGCACTTTATCTCTCGACCCTGACGTCCGTCCATTAATGTGCACATAATGTGATTAATCTGGGCCATAGTGTAATTTTATAAGGGTATAAATGAAAATAAATTTATAAAAAGTTGGGTCAAAAAGTAATATGCAAATAGTTTTGGGGTCAAATTATAATTTTTAAATCCCTTCTTCCTTCCATTAATGGACGGACGTTAGGGTCGTAAGAGTAAAGTGCATATTTTGAAAGTTCAAGAAGGTATTTCTTATTTTTTTGAAGCATGTGGGATAAAGTGCAATAAGAGCATAGTTCAAGGGAGATTTTAGGACTTTTTCTAATTATTTATGTAAAATGGATATTTTTTAAACTATTTATCAAAATATGACAATTTTGTTTATTTTAATGGTGAATAATGAATATACTAAATGAGGTTTAGCATGTTTTAATGAAACACGCTATATCTCATTCAACATGACATGTGTCATGCTAAATCTCATTTAGCATATTCAATGTTCACAAAAATAAATTGCATGTCTCACGTTATTTGAGTTAGATATAGTGTAGCGTTTCTCTTTTCTACACGTTATCTCTCATTTAACATGTTCATTGTGTTCCATTAAAATAATCAAAACTATCTCATTTTAGCAAATAGTTTAGAAAGTGTCATTTTTGCATAAATAATTTACAAATTTATATTATTTAAATCAATTAACTAAAGTGTTTAATTGTATGAATTCTATTTTCACTATATACTCCACTTTTTTTTTTTTAAGAGCATTGTACTCATATATATATATATATATATAAACAAACCATCAAAATCTCAATGTGTACTTTAATTGACCTACGTTTTTCATCCCCATAACAAATATTTTTTTAAAATTTTTTTCTTCTCTCATCAATATTTTATGCCATTCTACTTTAATGGGATTTAAAGATATGACATTTATAATAAAATATTAAGTGATTAATTATTGAGAGTCAGACATAAATATTTTGTTATTCTCACGTTGTACACAACCACATTAAATATTTTACTAAAATATTTCAAGCTTCTATTTTCATATAAAATATATAATATATTGGCAGTATATGTCAAGCTGTCTTTTTTATTAACCCCCGTTGGCTCAAGTTGTCTTTTATCATATCAAACTAATTGTTTGCGGTCCATATTGAAGCACGATGTGTCATTAATGCATAATAATTGAAAACACGTACCTCAGGGGAGGCAAGTTAGAAAAATTATTTAATATAACTTTATCCTAATCTTGATAACCAGTGCAATTAAATTTAAAAAACAAATAAAACTAATCTTGATAAGGAGTGCAATTAAACTTTAAAAACAAATAAAATATGCCTCAATTGATAGATGAAATCATGAAGAGACATTGCAATAGATTAGGATGGTAATATGGAGTCAACAAGGGTTAGTTCAGTTAGTAATGATCGAATTACTTTGCTTGTAAAATTTAGGTTCGAATTCCACAACAAGTAGTCCTCTTTTGGTAGGCAATCTGTAAGTATCATTATAAGTCTATATTACACGGAGACGGGTACACTTTTCGAATGTGAGTATGGTAATTTTTCAAAAAATATGGTACGGGTAAAAATATCAACCATTAATCCTTAGCAAATAAATAACAACTAACTAGAGGAGGAGAAGCTACTGCAGAGGAAGAGAAAGGAAGAGGAAATTTGCTTCTACAGTCACTACTCTCTGTGGTTGTTTGCTGGAAAAATGGGCAATTTGATTTCGAGAAGGAAGAAGGCAATTTTGAGGGGGAAAAGCTTCCAAAAACGGCGTCGTACCATTAAGTTCTCTCATTTATGTCTCTTTCAAAATGACGCCGTATCCAGCATATTCAAATCCTAACACCTTCAAAACGACGTCGTATCCTTGGATTTCAATTCCCGGTCCTTCCAAATGACACAGTTTCCAGCATTTGTGATTTCTGCCTCCTTCCAAAATGACGACGTTCAGCAATGACTGGGATTTGGCATTCAAAAACGGTGTCGTTTCCTCTCATCGCAGCCAGCTCGATGTTTCAGGAGCATTTTTTTTACGAATCAGAGCGTTTCGAAATGTAAAAATAATTTTTTT
>QAOA01003344.1:104181-143630 GCA_003255065.1 Cercis canadensis | reverse complement strand
TTAGTTGTTAGTTTTTCAATAAACAATTTTATATAATTTTATGAAATCATCCTTTTATGATAAAGTGAGAGTGTTTGTTATAATAATATTAATTTTTTTTTTGTTTTAAAATTTAATTTCCATTTGAAAAGTATAACATTTTTATTGAAGTAATTAATGCTCATCAATTGAAACTTTTATTTTATTTTTCTATTTGCATTTGGTTTGGCGTAGCTGAGTAGTTTATATGGACTTTTTTTTTCCTATTAAAATATGTGTTAGGTGATGAATATAATGATATGTATATATGGTTTTGATCAAGGGATGGACTGCCATATAAAAGATATTTATTTTGTTCCCTCTTTTCAAATAAAAAACTAGATATTTTATTCCATGAACGACTTAGTTTATGATTAACTAAGTCAAGACGAGACGTCTCCATTTCCTTTTTTGAAGGCTGCCTTGTAAGATTGATCTTAGAATTCAGAGATCAATGTGCAGCCAGAGAGGAATGGAAGTTGAAAATTTTCATAGTTTTGCACAAGCTATCAAGGGATTTAAGAGAGGCAAAGCAGTTATACAAGGAAGTGTGGCCTATATATGACCAAACTTTTATGTGTGATACTGCTACTTGCGGTTAAATTTAATCAATGTAATCGGCTAAAATTTGTGTCTAATAGACTAAGGTTTAAGTGATTCTAGTTAAATTTTAATTATATTAACAGTTCTAAATTTATGTTTGAAGTTTCCTTATGCTTATGTCACAAACACAAAAGATTACTTTGTTCAAACAAAGCTCATGGTCTAAATGAAAGAACTAACAGATAAAAGAAAGGGAGAAGAAGAAATTAAACTCTCATCTGAATGATGCAAGCTTTCAAATGATCTCATCTGAATAAAGATATTAACTTATTGCAACTATCTAATAAACATGTAATTGATTAGGCTGAGATTTTGCTCTTCTTACAAGAACAAAAAGATAGAGAGAAAAGAAAACAAAAAATTAAGAAAGAAAATTGGTGTATATATATAGTTGTTGCCTCTTGTTCTTCTCCTTTTCCTGCTATGGGCAAATAATATAATCATCAGGAAAAGAAGCACGGTTGAGTTTGTACTTGTAAGGACTGAGCTTGTTATGGCATACTGAGGGCCCTGAAGGTGGCACTGGCCCCTTTGGTAGTTGGCTTTCCAGTGTCATTTTAAAGCCCTTGAAGTCTCTGATGCTCTCACTTCTTGGAACCATTCCCAAAAGCACTGCTGCTAAAAGAAAGAGAATGATACCCAAATTTGAACCAGATCTTCTTCTAAAGCACGACATGGTTGCTTTCTTCTTTTTCCTTTCCCCTACATTAGACAAGTAGCCAATTCTCTTTGCTTTCTGAGGGAGAATATCCAATTTATAAACTGTTAGAGACAGTTATAGATGAAGAATACATTGAGAGAAAGTGAAAGTGGTAGATTGATTTTTAGTTCCATTGAGTTAATGTGAATGTGTTGTTGCAAGTTTGTCAACTCCAGTGACGCACATTTTAAAACATAAAAGGTGCCTTTCTATGGTGGAATGTATATTTTTTTAGCTTCTTTTGAACCATGAGTTTGAAATAGTTGTTGGTAAGTTGAATATAGCATAGTAGCAGACAATTGAGAAAACATAGCAACAAAATGGGACTTTTGAAACTATTGCTTAATTCAACTATAAAACTTCAAACCTTATATGGGAAAAAGACATTAATTATATTATAATTATAACTAAAAAATAGAAAAAAAAAATGAACTAAGAAATTATAAATCACTATATATATTTAAAAAAAACTATTTATCTTCGAGTAAGCTTTATTTGTAGCCATTGTACTCGCTCTTTTTCTTTTGTTATTTTTTTTTTTGTTTCTCTTCATGGGTTTAATTTCTCTGTTTAACTAATTACCCATGCATGACACCGACTTGAAACTAATTTCTATGAAAAGTTTGAACATCCTCCTTATTTGGCGGCTTTCAAAGAGACTGATTTCATCAATAAGAATGTAGATTAATTTGGAGTTATAATCATAAATAACATGATAAGAAAAGAATACTAAATTTTAAATTTTGAACTAGTTAACTAATAAAACAAAAAATTGGATGACAGAACATTAATTCATTTAATCTGACCAAGTCATTAGTTCCATTAATTTTTCTTTCCACCTACCTTTTCTTAATATTTTTTTAATTTGATAGTAGAATAGACCATGTCAAATTCCATGTGTCAATTATGGCATGCGTGAAGTTGCATTTCTTTCAAAATCGTGAATGTCATGGCCTTATGGAGTTATGCTTCATTAATTCCAAGAATTTTCTTAGTTTTTTTTTTCCGCCATGAAGAAATTAATTGCTTAGTTCATTTATTTGTTGTTGAATTTTTAGATAATTGTCATAGAGAGAGAGAGAGAGAGAGTTTTAATGTGAAAAAAGAATAATGATAACTCATGATTACACTAGTATACAGATCTAAATTGTGAGAGTAGAGTTTTAATAGTCTTCCACAAATTTTTTTTTTTTTGTTTTTTTTTTTTCTATTGAAGTCCTATTAATTTAGATGAAGAAATTTGTTGCAAGTATGCACAAATGTCAACTCAATAGTGTACAAAGAGAACTCATATACAAATGAGAATTGATTGAAGGCGACATGATGTATTGAGATTGAGAAGATCAAGAGCATATAGTTGAATTTGTCAAGGAATAATATGCTCTGATGCATATTGTTTTCTGTCACAATCGTATACATATGACACTAAGATATATATCTACATATGAACTTAACATGGGATTAGGCCGCTTAAGCTAAATTCAATCTAGCTCATTTTTAACCCTATGGATAAGAAGAGAGTGGGTTAAAACTTTGGGAAAAGCACATAAAACTCATTCGTTTCCAACATAAGAAATGTTACTTGTATGTTAAATAATTTCAAACTATTTCACAATTTACACTAATCAATTTGCATAATATATTCACATAATATGAGTTTAATTGTAAAATAAACAACCATGTTTTAGCCCAAACTTTAGAACACTTTAAAGCAAGTCACTCCAACTGAAGGAATATTCCTTTTAAATGTTTTTCTAAATATAAGAAAAGTTATAATGTTCTATAAGCATATAATAATACTTTTTCAAAAATAAAATATTTAAATTATGATGTATATTTACATTGATTTAATTTTACAAAATTCCACTATAAGAAAATGGCTCAAAAGTTACTAATAATATGAATAACACCATAACCGCTAAAAAATAAGTACACCAAAATTAATCTTGAGTCTTAAGAACCTTTCAACTTTATAAATTGAGTACATGACTACTTGAGTATTACTTAGATCGTGTAATTCAATAATTAAAACACAATAATTTAAATTTTTGTTTGTGATCACACATCATTTTCTTTTTTGTTCTTTAATTTTATTATTTTGACGCTAAATATTTTAGTTTGAAATTTTAAGGTAATGAGAATTTGAGTCCAAGACTTTATCCTTATAAAAGATCATTTATGTTATGTGTACTTATATATATTTTATTTCATTTTATAACGTTGCTAAAGAGAAAATCTCTAGCTTTGTCGGAATATTCATGGATGCTGAAATTGATGAAATTAAAGAAATGTGAAAGAGGGGTAAAGGGGACTCCGTTAGAATTACAAAATGCAGCTCTTGGGGATTTTACTCAAGGTTTTAAAAACCGAACCGAACCGGTACCCAGTTTGAAAAACGGTTTGATTCAAAGGGTATAACCGGTGGGGCGGTTCAATCGATAAAAACCGGTAAAACCAGTGAGCTAGTACCGGTTTTCAATAACCAGCCAGTTCACAACATTGCTTCTTTTTTTGGTCTAGCTGATTAGCTTTTAATTCATTACTTTTTTGATTTAATCGTGAATGTGAAAGAGGCAGAGAAGTGGGAGAATTTCATTGAGAATGCTTGTATGACTCTATGGTTTTTTTTCTTCCTTTTTTGTAGCTTTTCTTTTTCTTGGTAGAGGAGGTGGGAGTGGGTCTTTTTGGCCAGTAGCTGATACTTCATGGATCTTTGGATGCAAATGGTTTTTTTCTAGGGGAAGGTGTCTTTGTTAGATATGCCAAGGGCTTGGAAAGCTCTTACTGACGTTTTTTGCTTTCTGTTCTATGTTTACCTTTTTGCTTCTTGGCTGGTCCTAGGAGGATGCTTTGTCCTCTGTGTCTATATTTTCTTTCCGCTAATGAATTCTTCTTTCATCCAAAAATGAAAGAATAATGAATGATTGTTATAAGACTTAACAATTCTTGTTTATTCATTTGTACATTCCAGTTTTTTTGTTTATTAAGATTAGATTGATTTTATTTACTGTTATATTGAACTTAAGATGTTCATTTCTTTGGAGTTCCTGCAAATCCCTTTTTTGATATGCATGTATTGAATGCAAGAATGTGTTTCTTGCAAATATTACTTCAGCTTTATGGATGGGTGATAACTTGTGTATTTTACTTATGTATTTGGTTTTGATAGTTTTAAGATTATATATTTTAATTTTTAAGTTTAAGATTTTCACTTATGAGTTAAGTTTGATGATTTGTTCTTTATCTTTTATGTTTTCTTTTTGAATCTTTAATTTTGAAAAAAAAACTTTAATTATACCGGTCTGACTGGTATTTTTTGCCAAACCGATTCACTCACCGGTCCGGTTTTTAAAACCTTGATTTTACTAGTTAAGACTAACCTTTTATGTTGAGGGTAATTCTTCCAAGAGCATGGATGCACTTTCCAATCAAAGAATGAGATGTGTATAATAATTGTAAGATGGGAGGGAGGGTGTTTATATAATGGATTTCAAAAAACTGGGTCATAGTAGAATTTTAGAAAGCTATTCATAGTCAAAAACTAGCTGGGTTGAAGATACAGCAGGCTGAATCACTCGACCCGATTCAAAACCCAATTAGTTTTCTCCACGTCATACAAATACATCAAAAAACATGATTTTGAATGGAAAACATAGATCCAACACGAATCGGTCTCACCCGGGTATAAACGACGCGAGAACTTTAAAATATCTTGTCTCTCATCATACACATTCAAAATTTACCAACTATAGGCATATGTTTCAGATTAATTTTTAAAATTGAGCAATAACTCTGTTGATGCAAAGGGCCGGGAAATGAAGCCCAAGAGAAAGAAAATTACAGCCATTGTTAAGTTACAATTGTCCACATTTTATTTTCTAATTGAGAATTGCTTCCATGCTCTAAGGGTGTATCGGTACGTCAAACGACTCTGAATTTTTACACAGAATTCACAAACACTAAAGATGATTTCAGTATCACTCAGTTACAGGTCGTTTGGTACCAAGCTTTCCTTTATTTCTATAAAAAAAAAAATAGAAAAAGAAATTTTTCCAAAAATATAAATTGAAAAGTAAAAAACTATAATATAAAAAAATGTACTGAATATCATATAATGACCACTTGTCATTATGTGATTATTATCACTCATAATAATCACTTTATTAAATCTTTTGATAAGTAGTCCTTTTATAATGTACAATAATAAGGTTGCCCTAGCTAAGTGTCTAAGCAAAAAAAGTATATATGCTATTTTGATGATTATCACTTTTCATTTCTATTTTTTTTTTTAGAAAAATATTTCTTAATTTTACAAGTTCTTTGTATGTTTGTTTCTTAATTTTACAAGTTCTTTCTATGTTCCTACCAAAACGCGCACAGCCATTGGCAAAAAGGGAAAAAAAAAAAAAAAAGTTATAAAACGACGACGGTTAATCCTAATCGCTATTTTCATCCTCTTGCTCGGCGGCACAGTCATTCACAGCAGAAATTCCACTCCTCAACTTTTGGCTTGGCTGGTAGTGATACATGTTCCTCCATAGCCTATAATTTCATTTACTTTTTTTTTTTTCTTGCCTTTTATTTTACATTAGTGATTACAGTTACAGCTTCTTCTCGCATGAGTTCGAGTTCACTCGGCCGTCTCTCTTCTCCGGCCACCATCTCACGGCGGCTGGCACCTTCCACTACGACGCTAGAATCCGATCGCGGAGCTCCGTCTTCCCTCAGGTTATCTCTCTCTATTTCGATTAATTGGTCTTAGAAATTCTCTGATTCTCATAGTCATATTGAGAATTGTGCAAAGTGCAAACTTTTGAAAACTGAAAAATTGCATTGCTTAATCAATTAAGATTTTTTATTGAAGAAGAATTGAAACTAACATAAACTTTTGATCCTTTCTATCAAGTTTACTTAATTAAAATGTAATGCAGTCATTGTTTATTATGTGAATATAGTATGTTATTTTTAAAAGTATTCATGTGTGTTTTAATACTATGGGTTGAAATGCAAAGATGGTAATACTTCAACTGTTAAAATTTGACCAATTAAAATGATAATATATGAATCTCAGAATGGTGCAAACAAGGGGAGATTATTTTATTTTTTATCTTTCACATTCTAGATGACCAAAAGGCTTTGCTCATCTTGGGAGTGCAGCATATGATTCTGTGAAATGATTATTCTTCCATTGTTCAGATTGTTGTCTGTTAGCAATTAGAAAATTTATCATGGCTTTTTGGTTAAATGTATTCGATCACATAGTAGTGCATGTATTACTTTAGCTAGAAAATAAAGGGGGTGTCTTTAAAAGCATCTGGCTTTGAGGGGCCGTCACTAAGGGTGATATGCTCATTGGAAATATTAGTCTTCTAAAATTAATAGTCAAATGACAATGGCACTGACAATATACATAAAAAACAGGTAATTTGAATCATAATAGATTGAGAACAGAAGGAACTGTTGGAAGGGGGAGCAAGAGGTGTCAAGATGGACAGAAGGATTTTAATTTTTATTTGTCTGTGCTTGGCAGAGGTGATGGAACATGAGATTAAAAATTATTTTCATTCTCTTGCTTGGTATGGGTGAAAATAGAGCAGAATAAAATAATATGATATTTACCTTCATTGGGATGAAAATAGTTAAGGGTGAAAAGAAAATGGTGACTACTCCAATTTCATTCCATTCCATTGTTTTTATTCTCTTAAAAGGATATTATTTAATTATTTTCACTCCTCTCATTTTCATGTCTTCCAAGCACATCTTAAATGTATCTGCCTGATTTTATTAGGTTTATTTTTCGTTGCGTTTTGTTAGTAGGGATGGGCCTCTCTCAATAGCCTTGTGACCCTTCTGTGACATTAATTTCTTACAGCTTCACAGTTAATAATCGTCCAAGAGAATCAAAAATCAGGTAAAATCCTTCAATCAAGATATCCACCTAACAATACATATATGTCATTTATTTGTTGATTATCTCAATTTTACTTGTTTCAACTGCAGAACGGTTGTTAAAATGTCTGCAACTGAAATTTCCAACTCTAGGTTATCATCTGATTCATTTACAATAAAGCCTCCCAGGCACCCCACTTATGATCTGAAGGGCATCATCAAGTTAGCTCTAGTGGAGGATGCTGGGGATCAAGGTTTATGTCTAATCTTTCTTCTCAGATTCTTCCACAAGCCACCTTATTTCCTGTTCTGGAGTCCAATTTTATAATTCTATAGACATCACTAAGTTGCTATCTGGTTTGTTTATTATATTTAACATTTTTTTTTTTTTTTAAATNTTTTTTTGTTTTTTTTTTTAATGTTGTTGGACATAATCTGTAAATAGTAATGCATACATGGCATTGAGTACCAAAAGTATTTCAATTGTAGGTGATATAACATGCATGGCCACCATTCCATTTGACATGGAAGTGGAAGCCTATTTCTTGGCAAAGGAGGATGGTATTATTGCTGGGATTGCACTTGCGGAGATGATATTTCATGAGGTTGATCCTTCTTTGGAGGTATGAAAGCAGTGGGCACATGTGCTTAGATTATATGTGTAGTTAGCACTTAGCAGGGTGAGTCATCATAGGGTTACTTTCAAATATCAGGTGGAGTGGTCTCAAAAGGATGGAGATTATGTCCATAAAGGGCTCCAGTTTGGAAAAGTTCATGGTAAGAAAATTATAAGGAAAAAGTAATCAAGGAAAGTAATATAAATGGTGTTTAAGTTTCTTGAAAGGCTTATTAATCCTCATTGATTTATGTGCAGGACGGGCACACAACATTGTTGTGGCTGAAAGGGTAGTGCTAAATTTTATGCAGAGGATGAGTGGTATTGCAACTCTGACTAAGGTACTGTTGTTTCCTCAAATTATTCTTTTGTCAAAGTTTCATTAATGTTAACGTGATTATGAAATAAACTGCAATGAAACGTCTATGTGAACTGAATTAGTTAACATTAGATGCTATTTCTTAAGGTCCCTGTAAGGCCATTGAGAAGCTTTTATGTCATTGTTAGCAATATGTGTAATGGTGGACTAAAGTTGCATAACAGCTGAATTGGTCAGATTGATGAGATAAATCAGTGGGATTTGTAGTTCAGCTGTCCAGAGTCTTTTGGAGTGAGGAACCAGGAATTAGGAAGGCTACCCTGTTGTGTAGGCTTTTGTTAATTCTAAACACAGTTTTAGGAGAAACTTCGCAACATAAAAAGCATTTAATAAGGATGTGCTTCCATCTAAATCTCAATTATTATCACATTTATATATTTTTGTAATCAAACATAATGAACAAGTGATGGCCACAGATTTGAAAAGACAATATATTTATTTTATGAATTTAGATTAGTCAGAAAAGATGGTGAAATATGTCATGCCTCAGTATGTCTAGTGATTAGTGAAATTATTATTGCCTTTGATTTCAGTTACTTGTCTGGACTTGTTTCAAGTTTTCATGTTTTTGATAGGCAATGGCAGATGCAGCATCCCCTGCATATATTTTGGAGACCAGAAAAACTGCTCCAGGTTTACGTTTGTTGGATAAGTGGGCGGTCTGGATCACTTCCTTGGTTCTATATTATTAACCTTCTATTTTTATAGAATTTATACTTGATGAACATGTGCATATCTGCTTCTATAGGTACTGATTGGTGGAGGTCGTAATCATAGGATGGGTTTGTTCGATATGGTGATGATAAAAGATAATCATATATCAATAGCTGGAGGTGTTACTAATGCCCTGAAAGCTGTTGACTTATATTTAGATAAAAAAAACCTTCAAATGGAGGTTGAGGTAGTGTTCATGCTCTTTCTTTAAGATATTTCTTCCTTTTTTTCTCTCTTTCATTTTGAGATCTTTATTGGTGTTTTCTCAGCATTATAGTTTCTCTAAAATGGTACACCTGCCATGTGTCTATTTTATAAATATTATGAGTTTTAAGGATTATTAACATGATTTCTAGTCCACCTTGCATTACAATAACTGTTTGCATTCTGCATGATTAGTTGATATCAACCTCATAACTTATTGAATTGTTATATGTATTTGCATGTTTCTGAATGCAGCTGTTTTTGCCATCCATGTGGAGATTGTTTTGTCTTTCTGTCTTGCATCATGTTTACTTGGCATAAGTTCTGGATAGTTTGTTGATACTAACTACAAAGCTCATGTCTCCTTTCATAATTACTCTGTCTACATTTGTGATGTGTTTGTGTCTTGAGTTTCATTTTCTGGTTTTGCATGCACGTGCCAGACCAATCCTGGCAGAAGCTATGATAGGTTTAAGGAAGTTGTGTTTTTCCCAGGTTGAGACCAGAACGCTTGAGGAAGTGAAAGAGTTATTACATCATGCATCCCAAACAAAGACTTCTTTGACCCGGATAATGTTGGATAATATGGTTGTACCACTACCAAATGGGGATGTGGATGTATCTATGCTAAAAGAAGCTGTGCAGTTGGTCAATGGGAGATTTGAGACTGAGGTACTGAAGGCTAAATTTATTTCATTTAATCTATATGTCGTATTGCTTGGATTATTTCTTGACTCAATTCTTACAAAAATTTTGCTGCTGATTTCATCCTTATATATACTTTTCTTTTTTCTGTCAATTTGTTGAGAAAGTTGCATGTCTGCTCAGTTTTCTATTAAACATGGAGATGAAAAATTATTGAGCAATATGTAATGGGACTACCAAAAAGACATTTCTTGCTTGCAATGTTGCCATATATGTCTTGAGCTAATATTTTGGTGTGATGGCTATTTTTGCAATGAAAACATGGAAGTATGCAATGAAAGATACATCAGTTACTGTAATGGTTTTGGTTGTCGTCTCTCTGGCACTGATGGAGGTTATCATCCTACCTGAAGCCTCTTCCTTTCTTTCTTTTGACTTGTTATACTTATTCTGCTATTCTTCTGTGGGAGACACTGTTCCTTGCTTCCACTTCTCTTTCATTACTGTGATCCTTGTTTATTGGTGCCATTCTTTACTGCCAAAGATTACGTATCCTCTCTTGGAATTGTTTTAGTAAATGCATACTTTTTTTCTTTTTTTGGTTTCATGTCCTTCACTAATTATTAATGTATATTTCGTCATGCCAGGCATCAGGCAATGTTACTCTTGAAACAGTACATAAAATCGGACAAACTGGAGTAACCTACATTTCTAGGTAAATTATAGTCCTGCAAATTTTTATAACTTCTAGTTTCATAATATCTTTTCCTTCTCTTTCACCTAGAGTCGTTCAATTCATCCTCTGAAATGGATTTTGTTTGTGCCAATGAAGATAAACTGGACTGATGCATCCAAGACTTAAAATTGCCACTCATTCATAGAGATGATGATGTTTTCGAGTTAAATAAATGCCTCAAAGTAATCAAAGATTCACTATTATTCTTTTCCTACTATCAGGAATAAAACTATGGTACTCTTCTTTGGTGGGATTTATTGTTCTTAAATTTTGTATATTTGGGGAGCATACTCAATCAAGCATTAGATTTCTTGCGGGTAGATTTATTGCCCTGCTTTGTTTTCTGTTTGATGAAAATAATTTTGTGTTAAAAATGCATTCAGATATTCATACTGGAGAGATTGTTTTGAGATCTGATAGAGGCTTAAAAATCTTATTTGTTTTCTTCCTGTTCAGAGTGAGAGTTATTCATAACTTATTCTTTCTTATATTCTTCCCACTTTATGTTCAGAGTGTTATAAATTTGCAAACCTGAATAATATATTTATATATAGTATGTGTATGTGGTGACCATAAATGAGGTTAAACAAGTCATGCATTACCTGGATATGTTTGCTAGTTACCATTCAGTGGATTCAAATCTTTATGCACAACAAAATGATATTCATTAATAATGCGACTACTTTGATTTTTAACAATTCTAGAATGTGTATCAACACATCTTCAGTTCTTATAATGTGCACCATATGTAGAAATCCTTTTTTATGATCTCTTTTGCCTTTAATTTGTTACAGTTTCTATTTTTTTAACTTTTAAAACCTTTCATATAGTATTGTTCCTGTAAATATTAACTACGGCAACTTGGCTTTTCTGCAGTGGTTCACTGACTCATTCTGTGAAAGCACTTGACATCTCCCTAAAAATTGATACCGAGTTGGCACTCAAAGTTGGAAGGCGTACCGGACGAGCCTGATTATCTTTCATATAATAATCTCCCATCCTGTTGCTGCAGTTTGTTATTGCTGGTTCTCATTATGCTGCACTCTAATTTGAAGGCCAGTTTTTCTTGCTGGTGGCATCTAAATTGCAGTGCTATCTTGTGTGACCTTTCTTTGATAGTACAACATACAACTCAAATCTAAGATATACAGCACAGTTGTTGAAGACTTTATCTCTCTGTTACAAAGAAAAGTCGAACTTTCTTCGTTCTTATTTTTGGCTATTTTTACACATCAGATGATTTACAGTTTGATCATCAGTTGGCTGAATTGTGGTTAGGAGCATAAGCTCTGTTCAGCAGAAGGTATGAAGATCATCTTATGCAAAAGTATCATAAAGCCAGTGCAAGCGGCCGGTGGCCGTGGCAATCTTTGTTTCTTTTTTCACCCTTCCCTTCAATTTACCTCGGTCATTTGAAATTGATGTGGTATGCAGATTCACTAAAGTGCTGCATACAACCTTCATTTATGACTGAATATTATACCCCTCTGTCAAGTTTTTCATGCAATAAATGTAATCCCATTAGAAATATTTTAGTTTCTGAGTTTTGAAGTAGAGTCACGCATATTCGAGATCTGAAATTCCACACTCATACAAGGGAAACTCATTATTTTATAATGAGATTCTTCATTGGTTTCTGAAGGGATTAAATGTGTATTAGTTGAATAACAAATGTTCAGAAAGGTCACATTATTTTAATAATGACAGAAACAAGATTAATGACTTGAAAATAACATATCCATCTGATATTCTTGGCACCTTCTCTCTCACTCACACACAGAATTTTGCTGAGTTTTGTATTTTTCATGCCTGATATTGTTGACATTCTTTTATAATATCTCTCATACGCACTTGCGCATGCTTGCATATTCCATCACGATAATTCTAATAAATGACAAATACTAAAGTTTATATTATGACTTTGCAATTAGTGCCAATCTTCTTCGTTCGTACTTATTCATTTCTTTTCCTTTTTTCCCAGTCCTTTTTTCTCCTTTTCATTTCCCTTACGGCTCTATCAATATATTAATACTACTTGCGTAAAGTAAGGGATCTAAGGGAGGGCTAGGGACACTGGCTCTCATGTTTAAGAATTTTTTTATCAAATTTCTAAGAAAAATGTTTTTGAGTCTTTTACTTTTGTAATTTGGCTTCCAAATTAAGTTATTTTTGGATTTGTCGCTGCTTACATAATTGCTTGCTTTACCCTTTACATAGTGGTACAATTGACAAAATCTGAGACTAATATAATTACATTAAAGAGTTCAAATGGATCAAGTAAAACTCATTGTAATAATTGTTGAAGCGTGTAATAATATGAGTTTAACTAGTGTACAAAAAATATTGCTCTTTTAAGCGCTTTAATATCTTCTAGTAGTGCGGTATTCTATTCTTCATTATTAACTACTTTTGTTAGTCTCATCTGAACTATGAATACTGAGTAATCATTTTTCCTTTTTCTGTATAAAAGTGACCGGAGAACAATTGGATAAGGAGTTATGCACTTGTATGAGCTCAACTTGAGCTTCGCACACCAAACTTGAAAAATCTATTTCTTAATTGGTTGGGTTTTTGTATACAAAAAGATCAAACTACAGAAACCTGCTGTGATAAAGCAAAGTCAATAACTCAAACATCAGTAACTCACCACCAAATAGTATCTACAATTAAAGTAGCAGCAACCAACGTTTAATATTTTGCTTATCATCACTTTAGTGATGTCAGAAAGTTGAGAACTTGCACCACTGANAAATGTTTTTGAGTCTTTTACTTTTGTAATTTGGCTTCCAAATTAAGTTATTTTTGGATTTGTCGCTGCTTACATAATTGCTTGCTTTACCCTTTACATAGTGGTACAATTGACAAAATCTGAGACTAATATAATTACATTAAAGAGTTCAAATGGATCAAGTAAAACTCATTGTAATAATTGTTGAAGCGTGTAATAATATGAGTTTAACTAGTGTACAAAAAATATTGCTCTTTTAAGCGCTTTAATATCTTCTAGTAGTGCGGTATTCTATTCTTCATTATTAACTACTTTTGTTAGTCTCATCTGAACTATGAATACTAAGTAATCATTTTTCCTTTTTCTGTATAAAAGTGACCGGAGATCAATTGGATAAGGAGTTATGCACTTGTATGAGCTCAACTTGAGCTTCGCACACCAAACTTGAAAAGTCTATTTCTTAATTGGTTGGGTTTTTGTATACAAAAAGATCAAACTACAGAAACTTGCTGTGATAAAGCAAAGTCAATAACTCAAACATCAGTAACTCACCACCAAATAGTATCTACAATTAAAGTAGCAGCAACCAACGTTTAACATTTTGCTTATCATCACTTTAGTGATGTCAGAAAGTTGAGAACTTGCACCACTGAATTTGGTGGTCAAATTTCATGCCTTAGTGATGAAGAATCTGATGGATAAGTAGGATTTCCTCTTGGTGATGAACAAAGGAGCATGGTCTGTGGTTGTAAAAGAAAAGAACACTTTATAGAATCTAAAATGACTCATTGCCTTGTCTTGTGTACAATGGTGGATTCAGAAATTTTGGTCAGTGGAAGTAATATATATTAAAATTATTTATTTTCATATATAATTAAACTCTTTGAATGTTATCTTTAACCATTAAAAACAGATAAGTTAAAATTTTTAACTATAAATATTAGAAAATGGAGATTCAAGCATGAGACCTCAATCTTTTTTAGAGATCTCTGAATTATTTGTGTTATGTATGCTTGTATCTTTAGTGTTATCTTAATTATTTATATATTAATATGATATTTCATGCAGAATTTAAAAAAAGATAAGGTTTGAATCTCCATTTATTTATATCTGTAGTTAGAAAATTTTGTTTTATTTATCTAATAAGGAAAAAAAGAAAAAAAAAATTCTATGGTAATTTTCCTTTAAAAAATCTATTAATTATTGTCAAATTTAGGATAATTGTGATTATACACCATTAAAAAAATTATTATGGTCATTCACATATGTATTCTCTAATATTTTAAAAGATAATAATAGATTGTCTTTTTATTTTTTAGTCTCATTAATAATTATTATGGGGGACAATTACAAAAAAATTATGGGGTAAAATATAATTTTATAGTATTATCATGAAGAAAAAGTTGTGATTAGTGGGAGCAATTGCCCCCATAACCTTAAACATGGATCTGCCATTGCTTGTGTATAACAATTATTTGCATGAATTTTCTAATCTGTGATTTGATAAAAACAAAACTGAATTTATATATGAATGGGCATGTGGTTGATATGTAAAGTACTGCAGAGGGAGAGACACAAAAATGTTCAGTAAGACCTGCTCCACCCACCTTCTTTATGCATTGATAGCCTCCATATAACAACGAGGAATCATAATTGTCTTCTTCATAAGATAAACACACGGAACATGAACTCTTAATATATAGCATTTATTTAGTGTAGGTATGGGCAGTTACTCATTGAGCTGTTAGTCACTTGTATACTGTAATGAAAACCTAGTTATTATTTATTAAGAGGAGCTTGAAGGTGGAAACTTTTAATGGCAATTTACTTCCTCTTTCACCAGAAAGTCAAGAAAGATGAAGGAGTACCTGAAGAGAAAGATAAGGGTAAAGATAACTATGGCCTAGAGAAAGTGACAGTGCATATGTTTACCCCAGAAGCAGAAATTTTCATTTATAGCAGTTGTCAATATGCATCATAACTATTAGGACTGATGCTTTAAAGAAGGTGCCAAACTTTTTCGAAAAGCAAATGCACTATTGATCTGAACTTGAACCTCGCTTTTACCTCATTGAAAGTCTCAGTTACACTCTCCCCCAGTTAGTCCTATAATCCCTAATTAATTGTCTTAATTTGTTTGTTTGTCCACATTAACCTTCAAATTTCAACCATAAAGACAATGCTGAAACTAATCAATCAACATCATATTAGCATTAGCAATAGAGAAAAGATTCTTACACCAACATGTGATGTAGTGCGTAAAATCTAAGTCGAAAATGTTTAAGTGATATCTAGTTAAATTTAAATATTCTTATGTGCATAGTAAAAAGTATAGTAAGAGTAATTAGTGTATAAGTAACATTACTCTTAGCAATAGTATCGCTTATGATTGTGATGTTTACCAACTGATTAGTGAGAACTGTTGTGAAGGTGACATTGCACAAAATGGTATATATAGTGGGAGAGTTTGTGCCTTGTCAAGTCATTTGGAATATGGTCAAGCCGTCCAATCTAGGGAGACATACATGCAAAAGATGTGTCGCTTGTTTTCTTGGAGATGTTTAGTCATGAATATTTCCAAAAGATACTAAATCTCCCTAATAAGATCCTAGTGCTAATCCTTTGGTTAAGGGCTAATTTACGTTAAAGTGGATGATGACAACATAGCATCACGCCTCATTGTTATTTTACCCCATTCCCATTGATAATCCATGGATGGGGCAACTCCAATAAGTACGAGGGAAATAGTTTATTGGGAAAGGAAGTTAGTCAATTGACGATTGTGACATTATAGATGCCTAAAAAAATGGAATCTGGTTATGTGCCTTATCCTCAAAGGAACATTGACTTTAGGTATAGATATAATATTAGTACAAAGGACATTTAAAGCTTCTTAAGTGATATTAAACCTATAAAACTATAGAGAAACCCACTTAGACACCTTTTAGGTGCACACTTAAGGGTGTTCAGTTAATTTGGACCTCAAATTAAACTTTTAGTAAAATTTCAATAGATTCATTTAAACTCGGATATTAATTAAGAACCGAACTCCAAATTAAATATACAACTAAAGAAGTGGGGTCCTTGTTTATTCCCTCAATTTGAAAAGCATTATATAATATAAAATGGGATGGATTCCTCTCCAATACCAACCAGATCGAAGTTATAATTATAAGTCACAAGATAACACATCGTCCCACATGGAGATGACTCATGAATGAAGATGCTGATGATGAAAATGAAGCAAAATTGTCTGCTAAAGAGTCTTAGGGGCGGTGTGTTTCACTCTACTTTCTTGTCATC
The DNA here is from genome assembly GCA_003255065.1 of Cercis canadensis. Classification (NCBI taxonomy): domain Eukaryota; kingdom Viridiplantae; phylum Streptophyta; class Magnoliopsida; order Fabales; family Fabaceae; genus Cercis; species Cercis canadensis. The sequence goes on along the minus strand of QAOA01003344.1, from coordinate 127,095 downwards.
CGGTGGCTATTTGTGTGTGGAAATGATGTAACTCATGGATAGAGAAAAGGGAATGGCTAAATAGGGCTTTAATTATAGAAAAAAGTTCCAACTTGTGCCTAATAAAGCATGTGAATATGTGATGGGGTTGAAAAAAAAATAGTATCTAGAAATTTCAATTTGGTCATAAGAAGAAAATGGGTATGTGCTGAGAACAACGGTCTACCAAAGAAAACGCCAACAACATACATGTATTGAATTGAATAATGGAAGGAAGAAAATTTGAAGGAAAAGGCATCCTATCTTTCGGTACACCTTAGCAGGCATCACACCTTTGCAGATGTTGTCTGCCCACCAAACCATTTCCAAACTAATGCTACCAAACTCTTTCTCACCTGCTAGCATTGCATGGGACAAGCCAAATTCACTATTTTCTTTTTATTTACATTTGTGCAGATTTCTATGTTACTTTTCAGATTGATAGCAACCAAGTTGGATAATCTTGCTTATGTAACTTTTTTGGTTTCACCGNATGTTACTTTTCAGATTGATAGCAACCAAGTTGGATAATCTTGCTTATGTAACTTTTTAGGTTTCACCGATAAGTGATCCTATTTGAATTTAATGTAAAAAAAAAAATTTACGTGGATTACTTAAACCTCAAGAAAATCATCTTGATTTGATTTGTGCAATTGTGAATGTAAAAATTGTGTAAATAATATTAATTGAATCAATTAGTTGACAAAATTTATTTTAAAATATCTATAAATTGTGGTATAAGCTCTCACTAGAATTTTCGTATCTAATTCAGATTCTGCTATATATACAATTTATAAAATATTTGTAGATAAAGATTGTGTATATCTATAAAATTATTATTTGTAGAGATTACAGAGAAAGAGAGTGTTTGGTTATGTTAATAAAAAAGGCTACCAAAATTTTACAATTAAATTGATTTCATAGTCTTTTTGAGTACGAGTCAATAAATGCTAACAATGTTTGTTTTTGCTCATTTATATTTCTTTGGCACCTAACTTTATCAAACCAATACTGATTTGTTTCATGGTAAATCTGGGTATTTTCCAATGAGGGGTCAAACCTTATCTGGTTTTGTAAAGATTTCTCTCATAAAATTGTCCCATCGTTTTACATATGAACTAGTGCTCAGTTGTTTATAATTCTCAAGGACGAATAGACAATCAGATGATCAATTGGGTATTTAAAAATTGCAAATTGCATGTCTTCTTCGAAAGTTTTCAAATGGATTTTCTAGGGATAATATATTTTATGTAACTAATTTGGGATTATTTAAAAATTGTCAAATGAGATTTTGATTGGTTATAATTTTAAGTTGAAACACAAAATTCACAAATTTTAAAAACAACGTCAGTATCACTTGACCACAAACTATTTAGAAAAATTTTGAGGTTATGATTATGTATGACTTCAACCTTAGGTTAATAATAATTACTAGTGTTACTTGGATATTATTCATACTCACACTAGTATAAAGTGCACCATTACCATAATCTGAGTCAAATAAAAAAAAAAGTGTGTATGAATTTAGTGCATGTTTGTATTTTTGGTCCAATATTAATTATTTCCTTGAATAAACACACATTTCTTACGCTCAAGCCGAAAGCTCTGGTATAAATGTAAATAATGTACAAATAACATTACTTTCATTATCTAAATGTGATTGACAAGAAACCTAATTAGCTTTACGTGAGAAGAATTGTGGATAATGCCAGAAAAAGAGGCCTTTGCCTTTTTTTCAATGTTCTTTCTATGTCTGTTACTACACTAATGGAATTTCAACTAGTTTACTCAATGTAGATTCCTGCTTTCTTTTTCTGTCTCACTCTTCTCCTTCTTAGTTTGAAGGATTGGTGCTTTTCATAGGTTGCACTGGTGTGTGCTTTCTTTGTTTTCTTTGGTGAACAGAACTTCTCACTTGTCCAAAAACAAGTGGATGCTCTTCTTTTTGGTTTCTCTGAGAGATATGACACTTGAGGCTGTAGGGTTTTGTTTTCTTTTGGTTGCTCTTCATTAGTCATTACCAAGAACGAAAATGCATGATAAGAAATATATCTGCTAGTGTGATGATAGAAGAGTAGGTGATCTCGTGGTGCCTCCCAACTTAATCTAAACATGTTTGACAGTCCTAGAATTTTTTTAAAAAGATAAAATATGTTATATATTATATTTTACATTCATCTTCACAAGAAAATGTACAAAAAAGAAAAAAGAAAAAAAAAAAACAGCTTGATTATAGAAAGGGAATTTACTTTAAATTTTTCTCAAAAGCCTAACATTTTTTTTTTGGGTAATAAAAACCCTCAAACACATATTACTTTTCATCCATGCTCCTACAAAATAAGAGAGTACATTGTATGATTAATTTCTCAATTAATTTCAAAATTGAGAAAAATTGATAAAGATACTATTGAGATTAAGAGGCACTAATATACGTGTCAAAACCCTAATTGTTATTCAATAGAGACACAGTTTCATGAGAGTTCGAAGAAATATGTATAAGCTGCATGTATTTATTCAGACACAATTATGATTTGTATGGGATTTAACTTTGAGTAAGGCCCTTGTTATGGCCTACATCCTTTCTTTTCTTTTTTGTTTTGTCCATCGAAAGCTATAAAATAGAACATAATTCTTTCTCAAAATTTCACTCCGCTCACTCTCAATAGGATTTGAATCTGATATCTCTATTATGAAGTATTAATTGCTCAATTATTTGAGTATTCCCCTAGAGATAACACATTGTTCTTTGTCAAAAGAATAATCATGACGTAATTTAATTTTTCACTATGATAATCAAGCATACTTTATTCCTCCTAAGAATAATCATTTGAAAGTATTTTTAATTTTCACCCAGAAAAATATGAGTAAGAAAAAAAAATAAACACAAGGTATTTAAATCTTTGATTGATATATGATGGGCTCTCCGTCTTGTTCTCTGCATTATTATCTCTTTCTCTTTGATTATTATTTTTCCCCTTGATTTTTCTGATTTGGTAAAATTACCACATAAGGTAATTCTTAATTAATTTCCTGATGAGTGATATATTAATTTCTTGATATGACGTTTTCATGTTTTAACTTAGTCAATGGCCCAAAAAATAATTTAGGTTTCAACTTATAATTCATATTCGTGTTATTCTGTTTATATTTAAACATAATTATATATAAATAAAATAATCACATAATTTACATATGAGAATTATATATATAAACAAAATAATCATATAACACTAATAAGTATTTTGATCATTTCTCATAACGTGGCAGCTCCTACTTGAAAGACACATTTTTTTTTATCACTATTGAATTTTTTAGGCTTAGTTCTAACAACTCATAGTAATAGTTTTTTTTTTTTTTTTTTTNTTTTTTTTTAATTTTTTGTTCATTGGAGGCTACACACAATAGGAGATGGCCTATCTCCTTCAAAAATTTCACCATTTTCTATAAAATACAAAGTGCTCAACCACTAGGGTATTATCCCCTTGGAAACAACTCTAAATTATATAACTTCTTTATAAATCATTTCATTTTCTAGGATTTTAATAGTTTGATAATAGTTATTAGCACACAGAGCATTACACAAGCACACATAGCATGACTAGTCCAGAATCTCCCAAAAAAATTTGAGTTTCAAGGTTCCAATCCTCATACCTTATATCTCCAACTAAAAAATCTAACTTTAGACCAAAAAATAAAATTCATTTCATTTTACCACAAAAGCAAAAACATTGATTCCATTTGTTTTTCTTTAATGACAGCCACACACTATACTTATCAAACCAAAGTCATGCAACTACATATATAGATGTGAACATATATATATATGTTAAAATTGTATACCAAATTTAACAAATAAAAACGAAGTACTTCTCCTGTTCTCCACGCTCTTGAAACTATGTTCTCAATTATTGTGGATTCTCTATTAATTTATAAATTCTTCATGTATAATTTTCTTATTGAGCAAAAAAACAGGGAAAATTTTAAAAGTCCTTTGGTCGGTGCCAATCGTACCATTAGGATTAGCACACAAAAATTCAAATGCCTACGTATTTCTTTGGATTTCTTAGGTTTAATTATTGAATCTTTTGATATGATCCTTTCTTATAGATAACTATACGGTTAGTAACTTGCATCTAACCGAAGGGAAAACTAATAAAAAAATAGAGTTAAATACTTTTCGTCACTAAATTATTTTTCAAATATCACTTTATTTCTTTATTTATTTTTTTGTGTCACTTTAGTCTTTAAATAATCATTCTACCCACTAAATTAGTCTTTTAAGTAATCATTTTTTGTGATATAGAAAATTAATTTAGCAGGTAATGTGATTATTCGAGAATTAAAATGACAAAAAATAAATTAATGACTAAAATGATATTTAACAATAAATTTTATTCTAATATATATATATATATATATATATTAGCTTCTTATAATTTGGGTCAATTTTTAATGAATTTTTTATAATTAGTTAAAAAACTAATTGGATTCTTAGTGTTTCAATTTGATGCAATCAAGTCTGGACCATCACTTGCTATTATGACACTATCAGTATAACACTGACATGACTACCAATGTGCACACTTCACACTAAGGCAGTAAGGCTATTCTAGACGGCACAAACTCTGGATCCACTCATAATCTCTAAGCCACTTTCTTTCTTTTCCCAGATGAAGGTCCATACCTCCACCACCACCACCACCACCTTCAATCAACAAAAGAACCCTATCTTCTTTATTCAAAAATGTATTTGGTCAAGAAAATTCATTAGACATTGCACTATGCAGTATATTTATGATTTATATGAACTTGACAATGACAAGGCTTACTCTTGAAAGGGTTTGGGGAATCATATTGCAAAATGGATTTTCCCACCATAGCCAATAAAGTGTTAATTTGTCAAGTTTCACAATAATAAAGGTTCTCTTGTGAGTAACATCTAGGAAGAGTTTGCAGCCTCACCAAACTTTTCAAAAATCTCAAGCATGCATTTAAGTTTATGGAAATTGATTTCAAATGGGATGATTTAATTTTGTTTTGTTTTTTTCTTTTTTTTCTGAATAGCAACCAAGTAATTTGCAATACCTTTTGAAGTCTAGAAAGGACAGTTAGAGCAACTGATAATATATAAGATATCGCATCTAAAGATGATTAATTTATAGAAACCTAATTATTCTTGCTACCATATATGGCATTTTTTTTTTCTATATGAGTATCTATGTGTATAAGTATTTTTTCCTATTTAATTGATCATTTTCCTCACATTTTTGGAGGAAAAAGATTAGGTCAGATATTATATTTAATTTTTTTTAATGGAACCAAATATTAATTTTAGATAATCATTAAGTGCTCAGTTGATAAATTAAATTTTATGTGAGGCGAATTTTGAGGTAATGTTAGAAGTTTGAACTCCACTAAAAGTACTAGTGGCCTAAGCATACCAAAATCTGTGCAGAAATTAATCTTACACTAAAAATGTAAAAATTATTTTGTGAAAAAAAAAATCTTAGATATAAGTCAATATTAGAGGTTTTTTTTTGTTTTTGAAAAGAACAAAATATTTAGCTGCCTTTTTCCAAAAAAAGAAATCAAGTTATGACATCCCTTTTATGTCATGGCCCACATCATCTTAGCCCACTTCATGTCATGTGTCTCAAGAATGGGGGTCAGAATTTCAAAAGTCTACAAGGCCCCACGGGTCGGGTCTTATGACACTTTACCCGACCCAAAGAACGCAATTTTAGATTTGTCAAAGGAGCGTGTATTGCACGCATCCTCTGGTGCGTGTGAAGTAAGTCAATAATGAATTAATGACTCTCATCTCATGTAAGAGAAAAAAATTCACCTACCAAAGCAAAGTCATAGGAAGACTTTCCCCATACTGCCCTAACGGCAAATACGCAAACAAACCTAACCCGCAATTAATGACAATAACTAATTTGTCTTTTTCTTTCCTTTTTTTAATTTTTTAATATTAAATTCAATCCATTACTTTTACCTGCCATTCCAAAGTACTGTTATTTATTTCTTTATTTTATTTTATTCTCTTCAGCCCCCCAAAAAAAGAAAAAGTACATTTTTTTAAAATAATTTTAGAAGTATTAGGGAAGGGTTACTTCAATGTTCAACCTCTATCTGTGGTCTGTACACTGATACTGACCTATGAACAGAGAGTGCTTGCATATGGATCAAGCCTCAAGAAAGTTTTAAAAAGGAAAGAAACAACCAACAATTAAATAATGAGAAATTTTATGATATTATATGAGTATGTTATATTGTATTGACGTGGTAAACACACGTAATTTTTATATTTTATTGAATATAAATATAATTTATTTTATTTTTTCAAATAAATTTAAAAATAGTTAATTTGTACACATGTCATTCTTATATTGGTTAATCTCGTATAGTATAACATACTACATAAATATAAAACGTATCTAAGAAATCTCCTTAAATACTTAATAATAAAAACCTAAATAATTGAAGATGAGAGTATAATAAAATGATTATTTTTATGAATCCCAGAATTTAATGTCAGTATTTCTCATTATACATCTATATATATATATTTTGAATATATTGTATTTATACAATTCAATTAGACTATATTTCAAAGAATTAGTCTTAGATAAAACTTGAAAATATCTTGAAAAACTAAAAAATAATATATTAATATTGTGTAAGTTGTTATTCTTAAATTAAACAAAGTATAGGAGATCAGAGTTTTTAAGTCATTATATTTAAGAGTCTTTATTGAGTTTGTATTGATAAATTGTGTGCTGTGACTTTATCCTTAAACTAAATCTAATTTATTTTAAAAAATATTAAATATACTTAATTAAATTTGTGAAGTATAGATTTAATTAAGCACAAATCTTAAGATCTGCTGAAAAAAATAGTGGCGTGAGAGTAGCTTTTAAACCCTAGTTAAGGAGGCTAATGGCTGATGCTGACCAATAGGAACTAGGAAGGATGAGATTTGAACAACAAAATAAATTAATATCTCATAGAGTTAATAACATCTGAGAAGGAATCATAAATTAACTAATTAACTAAATTAAAAATACAAAAAGGCGAGAGAGAGAGAGAGAGAGTTGAGTGTTCTTTTTCAAAATCAATAATATAATAATAAGGTGAGGGAAGAGAAGAGAGGGTGTGAAAGGAACGAAAAGGAAAGGAAAGGAAAAGAAAAGAAAAGAAAAGAAAGGGACGCAGTGAAGCCGGGAAAGATGGGTGAGAAGGAAGTGGTTTTGTTATTTGAGATGCGAGCCGATTCCGGTAGAAAGGGAAACTACTCCGTACTTCTTCTTCTCCTGCTTTTGATCCTAATTCTCCCTCGTATTTAAGTTTCTTCCTTCTCTCATTCTTTCACTCTTTTTTTTTTTTGTTATTTCCGGGAAATTTATTCTTCTTCTCTGGTTTGAGTATTAAAGGAGTTAGCTTTTTTAGTTCACAGCAAAGAAAAACTTGTCTTCTATTAAGGGTCTCCTCTATTTTGTCCCAAAAAGTGTGTCTTTTAATCATTATACTATTGGGGTAATGCTAGAATTGGTTTCTGAATGCATCCTTGATAATTCTGGGATCGGTTAGCTTGTGGGTCATTAGCATTTAAGGTTTCTGTGCCTTTGTTTCTTCTGGGTTTAGGGGATTATTTTTCTTTGTGGGTCTAATTAATTATGGTAGGATTTTGGTGTAAATAGTGTTAGATTGGTGAATCTTAGATTTTCGTCGTTATAGCTGTTGATTCCTCCTTTGATGTTAGTTGGTTCCTGGATGATTTGCTACCATTTTTAAAGTCTATTTGCAATCACCAAAAAAAAAAAAAAAAAAACAAGAAGCATTTATAATATCAAAAAAAACAAATCCCTCAATTTTATCGTGGGTTTACTTTTATCAATACTCTTCACTTTGATTTTTTTATATTTTTAGACACTTTTTAGGAATCAGTGTTCAAGTGCCAAAGGATACATACGGTTCTTTTGGTTTTGTGAAAGAAAAGTCTTATAGTGAAGTTAGGAGGAGAAGGAGCAAAAAGAGGAGATTATACGATTTTTGTTTTGGGGTACTGGCTAAATTCTCTGTTGGGGCCATCACATCTTATGGGAATACCTGATAGTTCTCTACTAGATCTAATAGAGAAGGTTAGGTCTTGGGTTTCTTGGGGAGGAAGTGAGTATTTGTCTGAGAAATTTGATATGCTCAATAGCAGCTGCAAAATGTTTTGTGAGTGTAATAGAAACCTCAATGAAATGACCCACAAATACAATTGCAAAAGCTGTGGCCGTTGGCTGTGTGGGAAATGCATCCGGGGTTGTGATCTTGCTGATCCTGAATCTGACAACACTGGGTTGGGGGAAACCATTAGGTCTTGCAAGTTCTGTTCTGATGTTAATGTGAATTATCAAGGTCAGAGGAAGTATAGTGATAAAGTGCATCCTTCAGCCTCTCCACAAGAGAGTCCGAGGCAAAGTCCTGAGCCACCATCACCCTGTTATAGTGTTGAGAGTGAAAGAATCAGTTGTTCACTGAATAGTGAATTGAATCAGAGCTATCACTTTGAACGCCATCTTCAAGCCCAAGATTATGGGCATTATCCCCATTTTATGATCAATAGGAGTATGAATTTATCTGGTTCTCACCCGGCTCCAGTATCCACCCGTCGATCTACCAGCAGGTAATCAAAATTCTACCTTTATAGAAGGAGGTTATATGGTTTTATTTTATATTTTTGGCACTTTGTTTAGAAACCCTGGAAAACTGTATCAAAATTATGTCATATTATGAGACAATTGCTACGGGTATTAATTTTCATTAACATTGTTAACAGCTGCATTTGTGATTTCTTATTGTTATGGGGAATTCTGAACAAAAGACATTTTTTTAATATTAATTGAACCTCAAGTAATTAGAAGAGACATATTTGCATAATTCAATATAAGTAGCCATGCTTCTCTTTGTATATACATTATTGAAACCATGTACATTAATGTAGGAGTGATGAAGATGGGACGGAGGATTCTGGGAAGCACCATTTCAGCCCTTCAAGTACATATTTCCATAATGATTCAGATATAGATTCAAGTAGTGTTAGCGCTAGAAACGAGGCTTACAACTATAAGTCTGTGGGGTCTAGTCCTTCTGAGAGCCCCTCTAGGATTAATTTTACTTCCAGTGGGGCTGGGCTTCCTGTACAGCGGGGGCATGAAAGAAGCCCCAGTTCTCAGCATGATGGTCCCTATGGTCAACAAACTATGGCTGTTTTAAGAAAGCCTGAACAAGGGACTGAGGATGCATATAATACTGATTATTTTTCTGATGACTTGTCAATTTTCCATAACCAGAGTGAGAATTCACAGAGGCCATTGGATTTTGAAAACAATGGTCTTATCTGGTTTCCCCCACCACCTGATGATGAGAATGATGATGCGGAAGGTAATTTCTTCACATATGATGATGAGGACGATGATATTGGTGACTCCGGTGCCTTGTTCTCATCCAGTAGCAGTCTATCCTATATGTTTCCTGCAAAGGAGAAACATAATGAGGGAAACAAAGAACCTCTAAAAGCTGTCATTCAGGGACATTTTAGAGCTCTTGTTTCACAGCTTTTGCAGGGAGAGGGCATTCAAGTCGGTAAGGAAAATGGTTCTGAGGACTGGCTTGACATAGTTGCAACAGTAGCTTGGCAGGCTGCAAACTTTGTGAGACCAGATACTAGCAAAGGAGGCAGTATGGATCCTGGTAATTATGTGAAGATTAAATGTATAGCATCTGGAAATCCAAGTGAGAGGTATTTTATGATTCAAATTTTGTCATTATTTGTTTTTGATTTATGCCAATGTCCTATGCAAGCCCATGCAATTAACAATCAAATTATGAACTTCTGTCTTTGCAGCACCCTCATCAAAGGAGTAGTTTGTACAAAAAATATAAAGCATAAGCGCATGACATCACAATATAAAAAGCCTAGACTACTTCTTTTAGGAGGAGCACTGGAATATCAGAAAGTTCCAAACCAACTGGCTTCTTTTGATACATTATTGCAGCAGGTTAGTTATTGATTCACTGATGGTTTTTGCATCTTCCAGTTAAGTTAATTCTGTTGGAGAGAATTTCTGATTTTTGAAAATGCTGGCAGGAAAATGATCATCTGAAGATGATTATTTCGAAAATTGAGGCTCTTCGCGCAAATGTTTTGCTGGTAGAAAAAAGTGTAGCTTCATGTGCTCAGGAATATCTGCTCGCCAAGGAAATCTCGTTGGTGTTGAATGTTAAAAGGCCATTGCTAGAGCGTATAGCCCGCTGCACTGGTGCTCTTATCACTCCATCGGTGGATAGTTTATCTACAGCACGATTGGGGCACTGTGAACTGTTCCGTTTGGACAAGGTGATGGAAGATTGTGAGACTGCCAATCAGTTTAACAAAAAGCCATCTAAAACCTTAATGTTTTTTGAAGGTTGTCCAAGGCGCTTGGGTTGCACGGTAATTTCTTCCATTCTTGTTTGTCCTTCTCATTTTTTAAATCGTTATCAAGGGTTATCTGCTGTACTTTCTCTTACGTGCTTCTCTTATTTTACTGTAAGCTACACGTCAAGGTGGAGTCTATCTCTAAGTTTGATTCTTATTGCAGGTCTTACTGAAGGGTACATGCCGAGATGAACTAAAGAAAATTAAACATGTAGTTCAATATGCAGTTTTTGCAGCCTATCATTTATCTCTTGAGACATCATTCCTTGCTGACGAGGGTGCTACTCTGCCTAAAATGAGATTAAAATCCATGCCAGAGAGGACAACAGCTGACACTGATATTTCTGTAATATCTAACTCCCTTGCTCCAACCATGTGTGCATCAGAGACTGATGCCACAGTTAGAGTGAAAGAAATAGTGGGTATTGGTTTTAATCTTGAAGGTTTAGGATCAGTATCAGAGCATCTTGTTGACCTTAGTTTTCCTTCATATACAGACACTCTGAATTATAGGGTTGAGAATGCACTCTCTGATGCATGCCATGATGATGTAGCATCTAATTTGACTGTAGATTCAGGGTATTTTAATCAGTACTATGAATCAGAGGGGGAGGCTATTCTTCCTTCCATTATGAGAGACCATTTACAATCAGGCCTACAAGAAACCATGATTCAAGAGGAGCAGCAGCATGGTGAAATTATTGAATCAGCAAAAGTAGAAGAGATTGATGAAAATGAACTTTCCAGTGAATACTTTTCTGCTACTGATGGTCATCAGAGCATATTGGTGTACTTTTCTAGCCACTGTGTATCAAAAGGAACTGTATGTGAACAGACCAGGTTGCTGCGCATAAAGTTCTATGGATCCTTTGATAAGCCACTTGGGAGATATCTTCGTGATGACCTCTTTGATCAGGTAATTCATGTTTCTTTTGCTGTTTTTGTTTTCATCTCTGAATTTTGAAGTGAAAATAAGTTGTATTTTTTTTTTCTCCCTAGACATCATGCTGTCAGTCTTGTAAAGAGCCAGCAGAGGCCCATTTCCTGTGTTATACGCACCAGCAGGGAAATCTTACAATCAATGTTAGGCGCCTTCCTTCTGTGAAGTTACCAGGGGAAAGAGATGGCAAGATTTGGATGTGGCACCGATGCCTGCGGTGTCCTCATGTGGATGGAGTTCCACCAGCAACCCGTAGGGTGGTTATGTCAGATGCTGCCTGGGGATTGTCTTTTGGAAAGTTCTTGGAGCTTAGCTTTTCAAACCATGCAACAGCAAATCGTGTTGCAACCTGTGGTCATTCTTTGCAGAGGGACTGCCTTCGTTATTATGGGTAAAGCATTATGACAAGGAATTTATAATTGATTGGTCTGTTGTTGTATGTTATTTTGCTAATTATTGACACTTGAAACTTGATGATCAACCTGATGATGTAATAGGTTTGGGAGCATGGTTGCATTCTTCCGGTATTCCCCTATTGATATTCTTTCTGTTCATTTACCCCCATCAATGCTGGAATTTGGCCACATTCAAGAGGAGTGGATTAGAAAGGAGGCAGGAGAGGTGCTCCAAAGAAACTACTCTTCATAGTTGCTTTATTTTTCCAAATTGACACTGAAAGGAGGCAGGAGAGGTTCTACACTTGATGTGTTTGCTCCTTGACATCAACATTTTTAACGTATTCCTTTTCTTTTGCAGCTTTTGGGTAAAATGGAAACCTTGTATGGCGAGATATCAGATGTACTGGAACGCTTGGAAAAAAAGAGTGTATCTCCCAGTTCTGGAATTGATCTTTCAGATACATGTGACCTTCATAACCACATGAAGGAGCTCAGAGATATGCTTAGAACAGAAAGAAGTGATTATCATGTGAGTAAATTAAAAACTATATCTGGTGTCCAAATCTTTTTATATAAGGTCACTTGGTCCATAGAACCTTGTAGAGTGTGAGTGGTAGTATGTGTTTAATCTGTATTTTAAGTGATGGATATGTTTGTCTCTAACCTCTTCGCGGCACCCCCTCCCCCTTCCCCCTCTTTCCTTTTTCTGTCTGTGCATGTAGAGTTTACTACAATCAGCCACTTCAGAAATTCCACAACCAGGGCATACGGTTTTAGACATTCTCAAATTAAATCGCTTGAGGCGTTCCCTTCTAATTGGATTGCATGTTTGGGATCACCGGTTTCACTCACTGGACTCTCTTATGAACAGGAGCTCTAGTTCCAAGGTTAAAGAATTAAAAGTTGATTCATTTCAGAAGGATAGCAATGTTGACAGTGGGCTTGAGCAAAACAACCCTCAGCCCTTAAACTTGCATGAATCTCCTGAAAATCATATGACTGGACAGCTGGATGACCCTAATTTACCTATCCTTGAACCTTGTGCTCCTGAATCCTTCACATCAGCTCATCATGATAGAGAGGAAGTAAATTCAGATGGTGAATTTGTTGCCAACAAAACATTATCTGAGTGCTTGCCCTCCCAGGAATCCAATCTTTCGGAGAGAATAGATTCTGCATGGACTGGAACAGATCAACTCCCATCAAAAGTTGAATCTCTTCATACATCTGAAGCAGATGGTCTCCAAGATGGATGTGTGAGCCAGTCTAATCAAAATGATAACCCCTCTTTTAGAAGGTTAACACAACCAGTGAGAGTTCATTCTTTTGATTCAGCATTAAGAGTTCAGGAAAGAATCAGGAAAGGCTTGCCTCCCTCTACACATTTATCAACAATTAGATCTTTTCATGCTTCTGGAGACTACAGGAATATGGTTAGAGATCCTGTTTCTAATGTAATGCAGGCTCACTTTCAAATGTTGCCATGGGAGACACAGAAGCTAAATCTGATACTGAGCTCTCCACCATTATTTATCTCCTCTGTGTCTCGCATGGCTGAAGGTGTTCGACTGCTGCTTCCCCAGGCACATAGTGGTGATAAAGTTATTGCTATCTATGACAATGAACCCACTAGCATAATATCCTATGCCCTAAGCTCTAAGGAATATGAGGACTGGGTTGCTGATAAGTTGAATCTGAATGATGGAAATTGGATTGCTCATGAGAGACAAGATTCAGCCACCTCCACCTTTGCAGCCTGGCAGTCTATTGGCTCTCTGAACTTGGATTATATACATTATGGCAGCTATGGATCTGAAGATGCTACTTCTTCTATTGGTTCTCTTCTGACTGACTCCAAAAAATCATCACACTTACAAATTTCTTTTGGTGATGATTCTTTGGGAGCCGGAGGGAAAGTGAATTTTTCTGTCACTTGTTATTTTGCAAAGCAGTTTGACTCACTTAGGAAAAGGTGCTGCCCTAGTGAAGTTGATTTCATACGATCCTTGAGCCGGTGCCAGAGATGGAGGGCACAAGGAGGGAAAAGCAATGTATATTTTGCCAAGTCCTTGGATGAAAGATTTATCATTAAACAAGTGACAAAGACAGAATTGGATTCCTTTGAAGAATTTGCACCTCAGTATTTTAAGTACCTGACAGATTCCCTTAACTCAGGAAGCCCAACTTGCCTTGCTAAAATTCTTGGTATTTATCAGGTGATACTTCAGTCTATTGCTTTTCATACATGCTCCAGTCTGCTGTATATAGGTGTAAATTTCAGTTGTATAACCTCTCTTTATTTTGTTTGGTGGCAGGTCACTGTCAAATACCCCAAAGGTAGCAAGGAGACAAAAATGGATCTGATGGTAATGGAGAATCTCTTTTATAAGAGAAAGATATCTAGGGTATATGATCTTAAGGGCTCAGCTAGGTCTAGGTACAATCCAGATACATCAGGGGCAAACAAGGTAATGTTAGACATGAATTTGTTAGAAGCTTTGAGAACGAAACCCATATTTCTTGGGAGCAAGGCCAAGAGAAGCCTTGAGAGAGCTGTATGGAATGACACATCTTTTTTGGCGGTAAGCTTTATTTTGCCTATCAATTACCTTTCGGTGCTCATATTAAAAAAAATAAAATAAAAGTTCATGCTTCAACATTGTCTGCTACAAATTATATAGAATTCAAGGTTTATACAGGGATTGACAGATTATGCCTACAAAAGTATTTATGTTGATATGCTATTTGTGAAGAGGGATAAATTCAGATACCATATGATTTTTCTTGATATTTTGAATGCATAGCCGTTTCAGATTTTAACTGCTGCAATCATATTGACCCGCACAGATGTTTAACTTTCCATCTTGTGGTTTCCACTTATTAATTGCCATTATTCTACTAATTGCGTCTTTGTCTACTGTAGTCTGTTGTTAACTTACTCTCCCATTCTTGTCCAGTCTGTTGATGTCATGGATTATTCACTGCTGGTTGGAGTGGATGATGAGCGCAAGGAGCTGGTTTTAGGGATCATTGATTTTATGAGACAATACACTTGGGACAAGCATTTGGAGACATGGGTGAAGGCATCTGGGATACTTGGTGGTCCAAAGAATGCTTCCCCCACCATAGTTTCTCCTATGCAGTATAAGAAAAGATTCCGGAAGGCTATGACTACCTACTTTCTCACTCTTCCTGATCAGTGGTCATCATGAAATGTATGATCACATTCTTTGTAAGCACACTGCATTGATTCATCAATAAAAAAAGTTGGAGTATAATTGTGCATAGATGCAGAGGGAGTGTTCATTTTTCAATCCTTAGATTTTGTATGCGGCAAAGATAACTTAAATGATAGTTTGACACCAAAATTGTGAAGATTCCTATAATTTTCTTGTGCAATACAAGCCATGCCATTTATTGCCTTTTTTTCTTTCTTTTCTCCTTTGGGGGGCCATGGCAAAGTATACTATGAAGAAAGCAGAAGCAGAGTTTAGAGAATACCCACTTCTTGAGATAAACTTCGGTATACTACTCAATGATCAGTCATCAGAAGCCATCACTTAATCACAAGCTAACTCAACTAAAAACTGAAGCTATTCAAAGAAATTGCATGAATAGTTTTGATTTATATTTATACTTATAACTGTCTTTGCAAGTTGGCTTTCACTTATAGCTTGTAAAATAATTAGACATTTAAAGAAATATTAATTATTTATTGAATAAACTAATCACAAATTATTGTACTAACTGTATGCAAACTTTTCGACTTGATAATTTACCAAAAGTTATTATATGAGGGCAAAGAACGTGTTTCTTGTTGTAAATGTGATGCATGACATAGGTCACCTCTATTATTGATCAGGCATAAATTGAAAAGTCATATTAGTTATCTTCAACATAGGTTCCCTTTTTTACTTCCCTTTAGATGTCCTTGTTTATAGATGTTAGAGTTTTCTATTTGCTTACGGAAGCTTATGCTTTTTAAGGGACATAATAAACTTTGCACATGCTAGTGAATGGGAAAGTGAGGGGTAATTTGCTTCTTTAGAGGTCAACTTTTCTACATGTGCTCCCATGTCTTGAAAGCTTACTAAATTGACTTGCACATGAACCCTTATATTCTAAACTACATTTTGGGATGACTTTTTCTCTTTCTCCTCATAAATTCAAATCTATCTTACATTCCTTGCTTGGCCTAGTAGCCTTACAAAGTCATACACAAAGTGTATAGCAAAAGAAATTCATAATTGTTGTAACAATCAAAATTTTTTTTACTAACAAAATAACGCGTGATCAAGTGATGTTAAGGTCATCAAGGTTTGAAAATTTTGTTTTCAAATTCTAAATTAGCGAAAGTGAATAAAAAATGGTTGAATTAGTGGATTCATTTATCACGTATTAAAAAAAAAAAATTTGTAGTTAGCTTTTTCTTTTTTCTTTTTCCCATCTTAGTTTTATGGGAGTGCGTGCTAGTCTGTACAATCTCTATGTTTAGGGTTATGTTTCTAGCTTTTATTTAATTTAATATACAAAACTGACATGAAAATTCGGACAAAGTACCTAGAGAATTTAAAAATTTTACATATGAGAATCTTAATTCCAAAAATTTAACATCAAGGTATTTAAATACTAGAATAAAAATATAAAGTGTATCCAACATCCCAATTAGTTAAAACAAGAGAATCAACTGGGACAATTCCAGCAAAAAAGAAAAAAGAAAAACTGGGATGAAACACAAGAGATACTGGAAAAGCCAAATTATATCTAGTCGTTCATGATCATGATTTCTCTTGTTTATACTATTTTACAGGGTTATATATATTCTCTCCACCATATAATCATTATACTATTAGCTAAGCATCAGAAAGCTTTTTTGGTTGGTGAGGTATTCCCTTTGGTAGCACCACTTTTCTTGACTGCTTGGCTTCATGGAAAATTTTACCAACATGGTTAGGAAACCTCCACAGCCATTTGGCTCCTTCCCTCGCTCATTGGCATGAAACTCACCCTCTTCTGCAATTTTTACAAATCCAACATAAACAATTTAGTGTCTACAAATTTTTCTAAACATATAAATTGAGTATTAATATTAACACAACTATGATATTTACAACTATACAGATAGTTCTATTTTAATTAAGCTTCACTTTTTTACAAATTGAATAATTTATCTCTTGCATAATAAATATAATTAATAAAATTCTTTCATTTACAATTATGTCCAAACTTACACATCACTTTTTTTTTAGTTATAAAGGAGCATAGAGTGTTGTGGAATGAGGGATAGAGTATATGGCAGGAATTGAACTATTGACATCAAACACCTTGATGTTTATGACTACAGGAAATGTTATTAGACTCATAAATCACTGATCTGTCCATAAACAGCTTATGTGACACAATCTAAGTATAGATGATCTTAATTTACTGTTCTATGTCTAATTCAAAGATTGTATTATTTTTTTTAAAAAAAAAAATTGAGTAGAGCCACTAGAACTCAAATGAAACAACCATGTGTAATACTCATAATTTTAACCAAAGAACTAAAACGAATGTGGTTAATAAGGTTGTTTTTATAAGCATAATCATTAAATGGGTCCTTAACAATGGCCCTCCCAAACAAATGGCACTATGATTACATTTATTTCTCTTCATCTTTTGAAGATACCGATGAGGCTGAAATCTCTAGTGGGATATTTTGTAAAGTGCCAAAAAAGTAATGACAAAATTGATTACTCTTAAAAACTCATTGCCTCCTGAAAGCTATAGACACAAAATTTGATCTTTGGCCCTAGAAGTCCTAAAAGAACACTCAAATTTAGGACCCCCAACTTAGCTAATAGCCTCCCCCTTTTATGCATCTTAGCTATTTGTAAAAATTACCAACTTCTCACCAAACAAGAAATTCAGTAAACAAACAAGCCATGAACATTATTATGTGCTTAGAAAACATACCTCACGTGTCTTGGTACTCTCTCTACCTCCTTCTTTTCCACCCTTCCAATGCACTTGCTGCTCCATCATAATCCTCTTGTCTCCATTGTTTTCCTCAGTTTGATGCTCATTATTGTCTCCGCTGCTGGCCATGCAGAGATCCATAATTTTCTCTGCTGCCTCAGCCTCATCTTTGCTGTCCTTGATCAACTTCTCCACCTCTGCCTTTGGAAGCTTCAATTTCAACCTTCTCCCACCATTTTGGGACCCTTCCTTGTCCTTCTCTGCTCCAATGTTGCTCTGCTTCATGATGGAAAGGTCAGAAGCAGACCTCCTAGAAAGCATTAGGCTCTCGAGCCTGTCTTTCGCGCTCATGTTAATGCCAGAACGAACCCTTCTTGGTACTGTCTCTTTTGGGAGCTCCACAAGAAAATAGAGCCTCTTTGGCAACAAGTCTTTATGTGCTTCCAATGGCTTTGCCCTTGTTCCATAGTGCTTCACTGCCTCAGATTCTAGCAAAACATGACCTGGGTAATCCTTAGTTACATCCCCTGCCTTCACTGGTGTCTTCAGCTTGAAGGTTTCTCCATCAATTTTCATGACCTTTGTAGTCTTCTTCCCACCCAAGGTATTGCCCATTGGTGCCCACAGCGACAAAATTGGCTCTAAATTTTGGCTATGTGAGGCAATAGAGCACACAAAATGGTGTGAGAAAGTTATAAAACCAAAAAAGAGCTTCCGGGTATTGTTCACAAACCACCGAAGAGCTCAGGCTCACATGGGACATGGTGGGTCTGCGACAAGGACATGGTTTTATGGATGGTTGCTGATATTTGGGTCATTGGTCAAACAAAGAAGGCAAGTTTGAAAACCAGCCAAGTGTTTGACGAAATTCCCAAACAGAAAACACTAAACTACGTAGCCTGTCGCTTTCAATAGGACAACTATAACAATCGCATTTAACCCATTTCTCTATCTTGTTTTCAACAACCATGGTTTCAAACTTCAACGTGAGGACCCAGTTGCTAAATTTTAATGCAACTCCAAGAAAGCAGTCATTTTTAGGGATAAACATTAGTGTTTGGTACTCTTTTGTCTTAACGGTAATCGCGGCGAAGAAGCTTCAAAGATTTCAAAGCCAACAAATTAACATTGTCGCATGTGAGATTGATTTGACTTTTGTTTAATGTCATATGTGAAACAAAGTCTCAGTTTCATCACGAAAGGTATTCTCTTTCCTGAGTAAAACGAAAAGTGATTCCATTTCGAAGCACAGGTTTTCAATTTCTTGGAATTTTTACACAATTTCCAACAGTAACAATGCAATCGTACTTTCTGTCAAAGAGGATATTTGTAAAGAATTAGGGATTTTGTTAGAGACTTAGTCAAAAATTAGAGTCCAAAATGATAGTCGGCTCATCAAATTGGAAGTGGGTTAACCTTTTCAAATATGATATCATATTGGACCAAAGGCACAAATTTTCACTTGACTAATGAAGCCACTTTTGTTTTATCCTTGGCTACTATTACCTCAATCAAATTCATCAATGGAAGCCTTCAAAATACTCCAAAAAGAGTAAAGAAAAATACAATTAATATAGTTATGCAACTACAACAATATTTTGCTTCAAATTTACTTCTTATTTGATAGCATATTTAAACTTTACTTTTAAGGGAATACTCTAATGATTAATACTTGTATTACATCATAGATGTTAGTGTTCAATTTTTATTGGGACAAGAGAGAAGATAGGCTACTCCGTTATATATGTAGCCTCCAATAAAATAAATAAGTAAATAAAAGATTTTCTTAAACTTTTTGTATGACACCTTACCTTGGGTTTATTCTTGTTGTCAAAAGAAAAAAGCATGGTTTTCTACACCAAATCTTCATGTCTTATCAGCTTAATAGAGAAACTAAACAACCCAACCCAACCCAACTTGACCTGCTTTGTCCTATGGGTTTGTTTTCAATCATTCAATGATAGAATTCATATGGGTATAAATGTTTCTTGAATTAATTATGTGTTTTGACCCTTTTTGTGTCTGGTTTATTAGGGTGCAATTCATTTAATGTATTTGTTGAATAGCTTTGAACATGTTCAATTAAGGTTTGTTAATGTTCATTTCGTTGGTGATTTGTAAATACCATTATTAGTTTTCGCTGAGGTCTATGACATGTATTGATCTCGAAATGAAATAGTCTCATTTCACTTTTTTGATACTACATAACTTGTTGATTTAAATACACATAAATCATATATTTTTTTGGGTGTGCCGTGTTGGCAATGTTGTTTGTTACTTGTTCAAACCTCATGTCATTTGTCTGTATATATATATATATATATTATACATCAGGTGTTTGTTTGTATTCATTAAAGTTTAGAATACAATACTATTATAAACATTCCTGTTAGAAAAAAAAAAGAAACAATTTTATAATATAGAAGAATTTCATGGCCAAAAAAAATATAGAGGAGTTTTATAATGCATGCAATACATAAAGTTAGAGTATGAATTTGTATAATATTAAAAGGAATACCATATCAGAGAAATCTCAACTAAATTCAAATTAATTAATACAAAATTAAAAAATTAATCCCAGTTCAGACAATCATTGATCTTTAGTTTCAACCCAATAGGTACTTATTTGACTTTGGCTTGATTTATCTTGAATTCATATAGGACCGTTACAAAACCTTGAAGTAAAAAAAGGGGTGCATGATTTAGTAATAGGTTTCCTGTCTATTCTGCAAACTTTTGGTCTTTTTTCCATACAATACATTCAAATTCTTACGCTTGATTTATTTATCTATTGGAACCTTCTAATCCTCCAATTTTGATAGAGTCCACAAGAGTTAATTGAACAAATACGTAGTCCCATTTCTTTGGATCAGAAAAAGGAGTGAATGATAAATTAATGCATGGACATGCACTATTCCAAAAATTCGCAGCCCTAATTAAGAAAACCAATTCTAAAATGAGGTACACGTGGAGCAAGTATGCTCTAAGACCCATTTTATTTAAAATAAAAATGTCATTCTTGTAACTAGAATCTAGAAACTTTACATCATCTATTTCTTGCTTTGCTCATTCGATTTGGCTTAGTTGAATTAATATACCTTCATTTACATCATCTCTAAGACAATTTAGAACTTGTGAATTGCAAAGAAAAATAAATTATAAAAACTTTTGAATTCAAAGCAGTCTTGTACAATCCAAAAAGGGCAATTTCCATAAGGCAGCTTAGAATATATATATATAGTCAAACCATATGATAAAAAATAAATAGTTTATCTTATAGCTTAATACTTCATAATTGAAACTTCATTTTGCTGAAGCTATACGATAACAATTTTACATTGGATATAGAGAGTTATGGAAAAATATTAATGAATCATATGGTGAGCCATTTAGATAATATTTTTCTAAAAAAAATAAATATTTTGTAGAAAATTTAAGATTCAAACCTTATACATCATCATATACCCCACAAGATATATTAATGCCACGAAGTTCCCGCAACAAAAAAAAATGCCAAGTGAATATCAAAACGTCTTCGATCTTAATAATTCAGTTCCTCTCTTTATTTTGCAGACTTTTCAGAGTGTAGGTGTTTGGTATTATTAATTATAAGAAAATGATATGACTAATGGATTGACTAGAAATTAGGTTTTTGTCCACCAGTTTGTGAATTGTGCCTGCACGCTTGTGTCTTTGATGATTATGATTGCATTATACGCAGGCTCTATGATATGATTTTGGGGGGAAAAAATTAAATACCTATAGCACTAGGAACAAGAGTAAAATTAGACTATGGATATAAATTTTCTAAAATTTTAATAGGATTATAATTTGGATGAGAAAAAAACAATTAGTCCATATATACAAGTTTCTTAAAATTTTAATAGAATTATGATTTAGATAACCACTAAATCAATAACAGGTGATCTAATAAGATTTTTTTATTTTGTGTCGTTTACTATTGTCAATGCCTCCCACGCATCAACTTGGGGACTAGTACTCATTATAAGAGAATGATATGACTAAGCATTAATGGATTGACTGGAAATCAGGTTTTTTTGTCTACCTGTTTGTGAATTGTACCTGCACGCTTGTGTCTTTGATGATTATGATTGCATTATACACAAGCTGAATGATATATTAATTATAGGCTATTCATTCAATGGATGAAGATTTTTTCCTCCACTTCCAACAATTTGACTTTGCAAAAGATCCATTATGCAGTTGAATGCTCCACTTTCAACAGTGACAAGAAGCACACCAGCTAGTGCTAATTTACAACATATATAACATTTCTGCATCATATTTTGATGTATGGTTGATTTTTTTGGTCAACACAAAAATTTAGTGAGGTAGAAAGATTGTTCAATTGTAAAACATGGTGCATTACCATCAGTAGATGATACCATTGATTCGAATATAAGAAATGATACTTCATAGAATGTAAAATTCGAGATATATATAAATAGTTTCTTCTAAGTTTATGATTTTGAATGCATGACCCCTTAATTTGTTTATGTTATCTACACTCTGCCACGCGCCTCTGATGATTCCCCCACTTTGTAAATTTAGATTTAATTCTAATAATAATATTCGAAACCTAATATCTAAGTCATTAAATGTCTAATATTTTATACATGGGTAAGATATATGTATAAATAAGGGACAATTTCCTTGACTTATATTAGTTTCATTCAAATGTAAATTTTGTAGAATATGTAAAGAATGAAAATATTAATGTACTTGACTCAGTTACCTTTTAGTAATTTGTGAGTTTTGGTTACTTTATTTCATTAATTATACTCACTTTTAAATTATGCTGATACTATGTACTATTAGAAGGGTTAAGTTATCTTTGGGCTTGCTCATAGAAGAGATATTAAAAATAACACGAATAAGTTAGAGCATAATTAATGTACCCAATTCAAAGAGAGATGAAACAAAATTAATACACTGGGTTACAAAACCTTGAAATAAAAAAGGGGTGCATGTGATTTAGTAATGGATTTCCTGTCTATTCTGGAAACTATTGGTCTTTTTTTCATACAATATATTCAAATTCTTACGCTTGATTTATTAATTTATCTATTGGAACCTTCTAAATATATATATATATATATATATATATA
>QAOA01003344.1:76876-99688 GCA_003255065.1 Cercis canadensis | reverse complement strand
TTTTTTCTAAAAAAATAAATATTTTGTAAAAAATTTAGGATTCAAACCTTATACATCATCATATACCCAACAAGATATATTAATACCACGAAGTTCCCGCAAAAAAAAATGCCAAGAAGTGAATATTAAAACATCTTCGATCAAATTAATTTAGTTCCTCTCTTTATTCATAAGAAAATGATATGACTAATGGATTGACTAGAAATTAGGTTTTTGTCCACCAGTTTGTGAATTGTGCCTGCACGCTCGTGTCTTTGATGATTATGATTGCATTATACACAAGCTCCATGATAGATTAATTATAGGCTATTCATTTAATGGATGTAGATTTTTTCTTGGACTTGCAACAATTTGACTCTGCAAAAAATCCATTTTGCAGTTGAATGCTCCACTTTCAACAGTCATGTAGGGGTGTAGGGGAAACTGGTCAAACCGATTCAACCGGAGGAAATCAAACCGGTGTCTCTGCTGTACCTTTGTCGCTGTCTCGGTGGTCTGGGTGTTGCAGGTGAGTTATGCTTCTTCTTCTTCACTTATGCATTTCGGGTTCCATTTCCATTTCTGTTTCCATGCTTCTTCGGTGCCTGGGTGTTGTGCATTTCTTGCTATACTACTCCATGAGTCCATGACTTGCTGTTGGATTTGTTCTGCATGGTTTGTTCCCAGAAATGCACATTATTTTACATAGGGATGAAAAAGTTTATAACACACACATACATGTACCTGTTTAAGAGATAGTAATGCTGAGAGTTTAGGACTGCTGGAAGCATGTCTATGTCTGGACTCTGGAGTATGAGCAAGATTTGAATTTTTCCATACCTTTGTGTAAGATTAAAAGACTGTCGGATTTTTCAAAGTATTACTGATTTTATAAAACAATTTATAAAGAAAGATGAAGAATGAAGTTTAATTGTTTGAACGGATAAGGATGCAAAATGTTGAATTTAAAAGACATGGTTGGGCAAGTTAAAGCCATAGTATACATCTGAAGCGAAATGAAAGGTGAAGTTAGGGCTATAAATTTATAAACATAATCCTCTTTTATCTTGCTAATATTCCAGATTTATCCTCATGTCATAACCAAGGGAAGGGGGAGGGGGATTATGTGCTCTGTGTATTCAACAGTTATCAGTATTTATGTGATGGGGCAAGAACGTTAGATGCACTCAACATCCTTGTAAATTAGGAACAGATATCAATGAGGAAGCTACTATTCAAAGTCCTCATTTGTTTTCCATTTTAATTTTTCTTTCATTGGTTTCTACTTATTAACTTCCTTTGGATCCATGCAAGCTTATAATTTCTAAATTATCAGCTTTTTTATGAGTCTGTATTATGTTTTGTTATTATATTAGTAGTTCTCAACCGGTTTACCAGAGAGATTGCAGTTACCTTTGTTGAGAACTTTGCCTGGACTTGAGAATTGTTCTCATAGATTGCATCATTGAAATTCTGAATTTTTCCTTACCTTCGCTCTATTTGTGTGTGTGAGAAAGAGAGAGCATTTGAATTTTGCAAGACAGAATGTTGTGAATTAAGAACGGAGTGACAAAGGAAGTAAGGGTGTTTGGTGATACTTAAATGATTCCTTCATAGTGTCAGTTTCTTGCTGTATTCTTGCTGTTTTGAATGATCATCATCACAATCAATATTTCTGTAGCCTTCTCCTTACTTTTGTAACCTTGCTGGTATCTCTTCGTCTATGTACATGATATCCAAATACTGAATTGAAAAATCCAGTGTCATTGAAAAATCCAAATACTGTTGGTTTAGTCTTAAAATTAAAATACACTTCCATTCCATGATAATTGATACAATAATATTGCTATGTATTCATATGCTTTCACCTTGTTGCAGGATAGGCATTCTTCCTTCAATTGAAAGCCAGGTAGAGGATCACGGGATAGGTTGATTGATTTCACAACTGCAGTGATGATAGAGGAGATGCTACATTTTCAATTTGGTCATATTCCTTGCTCTAGCCTGCATCTAGTTGTAAGTTTATTTTACGGATTGGGTATATGCATGGTTTGCCTTATTTCCTTATAACCTTAAGCATGGTTGTAAAGAAGCTAACTGGTTTAGGTCTCTGTACTCCATATTAAAGATTTCATTAGGATTTTCTTCTAGTGGTTTTGTATTTTCAAGGACCAGAATGTTAGAGTTTAAACTTGATTTATGTTGTTGGGCCAGTTTGTAATTGAATTTAAGTTCTTGGATGATTTGAACTATGACAATCATGACAGAGAAGGTGAATTTTTTTTTTTTTTTATAAAGAACATATATGATGGTTTTGTAAAGTTAGATAGAGGATATCTTCTACATGATGAAAATTGTTTGTCAAATCAAGAGCGCGTTTGGGTAGTCAGCATAAATTCAGAAATGAGTTTTGTCTTATAATTCCTAAACTACAAAGTTTATGTTTTCTTCTGAATGACTTTTGAGATGATATTGTGATTACCTCTGTTTGTCTATGTATGTGTGGGTTTTGGTGTATTTATGTCACAAATTCTAAATAAGTTGGACTGGAAAGATATTAATGCTGGTATATGACCTGTGCAGCTTTTCTAGCAAAACTGATCAAACCGGTTCGAACCGGACTGGTTCGGTTTTACTCTCAAAATTTTAAAAAATTAAACCGAACTAAGATGGTCTGGCAGGTTCAGTGTCATTTTGGGGTGTAAACCGGACTAATTACACCCCTAGTGACGAGAGAAGCACACCAGCTAGTGCTAAATTTTATGGGTGTTCACAACCCGGTCCATGCGGAATAAAACGACCCAAACCGATAGAAAAATCTTATAACTTGGTTGGTTCGGTTTTCACTTAGTAAAGCCGAGCTAAACCGAACCCGACCGAGTAATTTGAAGTGAGGCATTTTTTCTCCATTAAACGGTGTATTCAACGCATGGGGTAACATCATTTCGCGAAGGGGACCAAGGGGCAAGGGGAGAGTTTCATTTTCTTCAGAAACACTAGAACAGAAGCCAAATGCGAGTAAGGAAATCCTCTCCTATCACTCTGCTCGAGTCTCTGAGATTGTGAAATTCTCTTCGAATCAGCCTGCGCTTCAAACGGGTAAGGTAATCAAACATGATTCTCTAGATTGTAGGTTGTATTAGTGAGTTAGGTTTTGTTTGTATCTCATAATCGATTTAGGGATTTAGGATTTTTTTGAGTTTGTTTGTATGTCTCTGTTTTGGGTTTCATTAGGCGTTGGATTTGGATAGCGTTATGATAATTGATTACCTGTTTGCTTAGATTTACATGTGGTCTCATCGATTTGGGATTTAGGGTTTTACATCTCGTCTCTTGCTCTTGACTGGTTATGTGTTTTTGCTTTTTTTTNTTTTTTTTTTTTTTTTTTTTTTTTTTTTTTTTTCTGTTGTGTTTCTTTTCTGGCTTTGAATATATCTATCTTCTGCCTTTTATTTTTGTCTTGTTTACTTGTTTGCATATTTAATGATTTATATTCCAATAGAATAGATATATTTGCATATCCATCAGTTGAAAATGTTAAAGGAGTCATCTTTGCATATAAATAGTGTGCATTTCATTTTCATTCTATTCTATTTAGCATAAATGTGCATTCTGTTATCAGCTTTTGTTAATTCTGACTTTGACCAATGCCTTTTTGCAGTGGAGGGTTTCGAACATGATAGGGTGATTGAGTCAGGTGTACTCAAGGGTGTGAACCTTGAAGATATAAAACGTGCATGTGCTGTCATAATGCTGGTGTGGTGGTTCCAAGTTCACTCGAAACCCAACTCCACCTCCTGGGGTAATTCAGTTGCTTCTGAGAATGATATTGCTGTCAAAAATCCTAACAGCACACTCTTGAATTCTGTTGGCAAGGATAATCATACTTTCATGGTATTCTTTTCCTTAACAATATTCTCTCTTGATTTGTATTATTTATGTTGTCTCCTTACATGCGTTTATGACTATGAGAATATCTTTGGCATCCTCCTGCATGCATGTTCATTTCTCCATTTTCTCATGGATATCTTAATTATATATGTGAGTTCTTGCACTTGAATTTGTTTATACTTTACAATCCTAAGAGAGTTGTCTTGCTAGGTTCTTGTCATATTGTGAGATTCCTTGCCATCTTCCAGTCACGATTGCTTGTCATACCACTGAGAGATGTTGGAGTTCAAGACTTCACATGAAAGAATATATATGACTTATCCAGAATACCCTAACCTAGTTGTAGTGTAATTATTATCTTTTGAACGTAGAAATTTAAGCTGCTTGATTTAGGCCAATGTTGAAGTTGCAGAAGTTGGATGAATTATTTAAGGAGGCCTTCTCCGCTTAGTTTTTATAATGTTCTCTCTTGTTGTTTAATAGGTATCCTCCATTTCCTGAAACAATTGCTTTTAGTAACAACCGCAAGAAATGAGGGATCGCTTGTCATCATCCAAAATTGCTTGTTCTCCAAAGAGAAGATAGTATTCGAGTTGTCATTACGTCTGCAAATTTGGTGGAAAAGCAGGTAATCAATTGGCTAAACTTCTAGTGATTAACATTAATAAATAATTATGACCATGGAAATTGAAGAGTAAAATGTTTCCTTTACGGTATATGATGACTACTTTGAATGTAGAAATCAAATATCCATGGCATCATAGATGAAATGTTTGTTTAACTTGGGAGTACTGACTTTCTGATGTTTGCTTGCATCCAAATTCTATCAAGTAGAATGCCTGTAAATACATTGTCCAACATGATATGAGGTTCTATTGGGTTTGATTGCGACCTTTAATGATGTATTGCATGCATGCATGCATGTACTTTTGGTCCCATTGCCTTCATTATTTGGTTTTGACATACTTTCGGAAATAGTTTTGCCTTGGTTTTCCATTTAGCCTTAGGTAGGAAAGTTTGTCATGGATTTTTGACAGTTCTAGTCTTACTCTAAATAACATTAATATGTCAGAATGGGATGCTGTATTGAGGTTTAATAATATGTTTCAAGCAATTCCTTTTCTGTTCAGTGTGGTTCATGCTTTTTCACAATGAAGATAGATGCAAATTTAGTCAGGAAAAGATTATCATTGGAAGATATGTTAAATGATAATGGAGGACAGAGTGGGTGTCTGACATAAAACAGTCTCTGAATTTTCTGTACTATTGATTAATCACCTCAATATTCATGAAAATGGTCAGAATCAGATGAAAGATATTAGTGACAATTGGTATGGTATTCTGAATTCAAATTTTGAAGCTTATAATACCAAACATTTTCTTGCAATTTTTTTAGTTGGTGATGAAAGATATTATACTGATGAAAGTGTCAATCACATGATCATATGACTTATCAACCTGTTGATAGATGGAAATAATGTCAAGATCTTTTTTCTCTTGAAATTATTAACCTCTTACTTTCCACTTAGTAATCTTTGATGAATATTTGATGACTTATCACTGCTAAATCTGGTTACAAGATATTTTGGTAGACTCATTCATGTGATATGCTAGAGCTTAGGCGGCTGTTCTTGAGGCTGCCTAGGGTTTTCCTTGTTCATTGTTTTATGCTATGTTGGGGCTGTTATGGGTTTGTTCTAAAGTAGATTATTCATTATTTTGGGGCTTGTTTACCATGCTGTTTTGGATACTATGTGGGGTATTAATTGGTGACTATCTTACAACAGTGTTGAGGCTGTTTTGGATTTTTTGGTCACCAACACAATGTCAGAGCTTTCCCCTTCGCCCTGAGATATTCTTATGTCGGTGGCAATTCTGCTAACATCTGTGGGTTAGCAGAAAACTGCAACCGACGTCTTGTAAGAATAGCACCTTCTTAAAAGCAATTCTTAAAGGTATTATGATATAACCACCTTAATATGGTGCGCACAATTTCTAGCATAGACAAAGAACAAGTAAATAGATGTTTCATATTGAATTCCTTTAGGCAAGTCTGATGAATTAGAGTCCTTTGATTTTAAACCACTTTTGTTGGAAGGGATATTATAATATAACACCTTCTTAAAAAACTCGTGACGACACTGTAACTTTACAAATAATCTCTAGTCACAAATATTGTCATTCAGGTAGGTGTCTGCTTCAAAAATAATCTTCCACTTAAATATATAGAATAAATATTCATTGTCCTTCAGCTCCAACCAAAGTGCATACCTATAATTGATTCTCTCTCTATGAGGTAAAAACACTGGATGATTTTGTAGATACAAGATAGCCTTCTGAAAATAGGCTTCATAAAATCTAGGCTTAGAAATCAGTTTAAAAAGAAAAAAGTTTAACTCAGGGTTTTCATCATTCTTTGTCACTAGCTTCTTTATCTGAAGATAAAATTCATTCAAATCTTTCATGTCATTTGAAAAAGTAATTTCAAAGTGCTCCCTGCTATGGTTGAACCCATAAATTTTGCTAATTTCATATTCTCCAACAAAAAAACTGCAGGAATCACCCGTCAAGATGTCATTCTCGTGGAGAATGACTAAATCTAAAAAAAATCTCTTATAACCTTCAAAAATTTTCCTCTTCTCATTTTGCTAAAGTTTGCCTATTTGGAATCATCAAATAGATAAACTCTATCATTGGTAGCGAATGACGCTAAAATATGAATGAATTTCACTTTGACTTCGTTTGAAATTTCAAATAAAAATTTTTCATTCTTCACTCTAACATTGTGTTGAAGAGCGAAAAATCTTTATTTAAAATTTCAAGCGAAGTCAAAGTGAAATCCGTTCATGTTTTAGCGTCATTTGCTGCCAATGATAGAGTTTATCTATATGATTTCAAAGAAGCAGACTTTAGTAAAATGAGAAGAGGAAAATTTTTTAAAGTAATAAGAGACTTCTTTTTAGGTTTAGTCATTCTACACGAAAATGACATCTTGGCGGGTGGTTCCTATAGTTTTTTTGTTGGGGAAGATGAAATTGGCAAGATTTCTAGATTCAACCATAGCATGGAACACTTTGGAATTACTTTTTCAGATGATATGAAAGATTTAAATAAATTTTATCTTCAGATAAAGAAGCTAGTGCCGAAGAATGATAAAGACCCTGAGTTTGACTTTTTTCATTTTAAACTGATTTTTTAGCTTAGATTTTATGAAACCTATTTTCAAAAGGCTATCTTGTATCTATAAAATAATCCAATATTTTTACCTCATAGAGAAAGAATCAATTATAGGTGTGCACTTTGGTTGGAGCTGAAGGACAATGAATATTTATCTCATATATTTAAGTGGAAGATTACTTTTGAAGCAAACACCTACTTGAAGGACAATATTTGTGACTGGAGATTATTTGTAAAGTTACGGTGTCGTCACGAGTTTTTTAAGGTGTTATATCATAATATCCCTTCCAACGAAAGTGGTTTAGAATCAAAGGATTCT
The DNA here is from genome assembly GCA_003255065.1 of Cercis canadensis. Lineage (NCBI taxonomy): Eukaryota > Viridiplantae > Streptophyta > Magnoliopsida > Fabales > Fabaceae > Cercis > Cercis canadensis. Next base: position 92,322 of record QAOA01003344.1, on the reverse strand, counting down.
GATTCATCAAACTTGCGTAAAGGAATTCAATATGATGCATCTCTTTACTTGTTATTTGTCTATGTTGGAAACTGTGCGCACCATATTAAGGTGGTTACGATTTCACTTGCTTTTGTGGAATATGAGCTTCAAAGGATATGGCCTGGGTTCCTCACCTACAAGGATAAGGCGAGGCTGTGGAACAAGATAGATTGGTCAGAAAAGCAAAGAGGCGTAGAGGAGGTTGGCGTGATCATAGCTACTTGATCTTCCTGTCTTCATATTGTCTTTTAACATTTTGTTTTGTCTTCAAATTGTCCTTTATTATTTTGTTCAGTGTTTTATCTATCTATCTGCTGTGCCTGGTTATAAACAGTCCATGTGATCAGTATCAACTAAGCTAGCAAACAAGGAATGATAATTTTTTGGACTCTTTTGCGATTAAGTCTTTTATTTTTATTTAGGATATGGTATCTTTTGCATATTAATGAGGGAAACAAAGAACCTCTAAAAGCTGTCATTCAGGGACATTTTAGAGCTCTTGTTTCACAGCTTTTGCAGGGAGAGGGTATTCAAGTTGGTAAGGAAACTGGTTCTGAGGACTGGCTTGACATAGTACTCATTATAAGAAAATTATATGACTAAGCATTAATGGGATTGACTGGAAATTAGGATTTTTTGTCCACCTGTTTGTGAATTGTGCCTGCACACTCGTGTCTTTGTTGATTATGATTGCATTATACACAAGCTCCATGATAGATTAATTATAGGCTATTCATTCAATGGATGAAGATTTTTTCCAGGACTTCCAACAATTTGACTATGCAAAAAGTCAATTATGCAGTTGAATGCTCCACTTTCAACAGTGACGAGAAGCACACCAGCTAATGCTAACTTACAACATATATAACATTTGTGCGTCATATTTTGATGATATGGCTGATTTCTTTGGTGAACGCAAAAATTTTGTGAGATAGATAGGTTGTTCAATTCTAAAACACGATGCATTACAATCAGTGGATGATACAATTGATTCGAATATGAGAAATGATACTTCATAGAATGTAAAATTCGAGCTATATATAAATAGTTTCTTCTAAAGTTTATAATTTTCTAAGTTTATGATTTTGAATGCATGACCCCTTAATTTTCTAAGTTTATGAGAAATGATACTCCTGTAAGCCTTGGTTGAGAGTTGTCTCCCAGGTGTAATAGTCACTTGTAGATTGAGTGGTATGAGTGCAAGTAAGTACCTCCCCCTCCAACAGAGATAATTAACACCCCACCGAGTAAGAAAAACTAGTGTTTCAATCCATATGGTTCCCTTAACCTCTTGAGTTGCATTTGTAATTCAACACATATCTTTTAAAAAATTTGTCTTGTGCGAGTTTTTCCAGTTAAATTTGGAAAAGAAAGAAAATAGGGAAAACCGGAAACTAACAGTTATTCGGGCATTTATGTAATGCTAGGCTTTTCCCTTGGTTTTGTATGCATCTATGGATTCTTACATTTGGAAACTATGAGGAGTACTCCATGCCTGGAATTATTGAGTCTTTATGAAGAACTTTCTTTTGTGATAAATGACATATCTCAAATGTTCATTTTTGTTCATATGCTCTCCTGGATCTGTGTGCAGTAGTATCATTTTGTTGGTTGATCTTTCTGAGGGGAAAATGAGTTCTTATATTGTTATTTTTAATTTTAATATTTTCACTTCTTGTCCGTGGCCTTAGAAATGCCTATAACATAGTGCTTCACAAAGATGGTGAGAAGCTATATGTGGGACTAGTTACAACCATGACGGCAAATCTGAATGAAATATCAAAATCCATTGAAGCAGCTCAAGGAGGGTCCTTTTTGGAAGAAATGAACAGGAAAAAGAATGATCACGGCTATATGTGGCAGGAGGCTGTCATGGCAAACAAACATGGGCGCATGAGTTAAATGTCTCCACTTATATGTATGTTCTGATGCTGTTTAACAATGCTGACAGAATTAGCTACAAGGAGATTGAGCAAGCCACTGAAGTTCCTGCTTCAGAGCTGAAGAGATGCCTACAATCCATGGCTTCAAAGGAAAGAGCCTATGAGCAAAGACATGAGTGAGGATGTGTTCTCTGTGAATGACAAGTTCAGCAGCAAACTCTATAAAGCGAAGATAGGGACAGTGGTTACACAACAGGAATTTGAACCTCAGAAACAGGAAACTAGGCAGAGAGTGGATTGCATTTAAATCTTTACATCATTATAAACATAAAGTACTTGACTCATTAACTTTTTAATAATTTGTGAGTTTATATTACTTTGTTTCACTAGTATACCTACTTTTAAATTATGATGATACTATATAGTATATACTATTAAAGGGGATTTTCTTTTGGCCTTCTATTAGAGGAGATATTAAGAATAACACGGATAGCTAGGTTGGAGGGTAACGTGCACAATTCAAAATGTTAGATTAAAAAAAATTAGGGAGACTTAAATAAATAATATTTTTAGTGGGTTACAAATAAAATATTTTAAAAACTGCCCTTGAAGTGATTATTATGTATTTTTTAGTAGTTATTATAAGCAAACACACAATAACCATTTTGTTGTTCATGATGACTAGTGGTCATCTTGTGTTTTTTAATGATCATAATTAGGGAGTTTGTTCACAAATGACCATGTTTGTGTGTCTCTTGACCAGTGGTTATTACATGATTGTTTATAATGACTAATGAAAAATCCATGTTTAATCACTCTAAGTGAATGACCATTTTAAAAATTCATCATGTACAGGTGTCATGCACTAGAAAATATTGTTGTTTTAGTCACCCACTAAGAAGTATTTATAACTTGAGTTATCTAACAATAGTTAACTAAAAATAATACAATTGCAATCATGTTAGAAAATGTAACTAATCTGCAATTAATGAGTAATGGTATTCTTTTTTTTATTATTATTATTATGTAAATGAGTAATAGTACTTTTTTTTTTATATAAGAATGAATTATAGTACTTTTGTACCTTTAATTTTTCTTATATATTTTTTTACATTTGCAAACTTAATTATATTTAAATTTAATTGGATCAATTTGAATTTTTTTTTTTTGTTTTACAACTCCGATTACAAAAGTGTAAAATTATCATTTTTTTTTTTATTAATACTAAATTTCTCAATAAGGAAATAAGAAAACCAAAAAGAGGCTTGAGAAAAAGGTACAAATGGTGCCATTTGATTTGTTATCTCCCTAATTTGGTTTTGCTACATATTCGAGAGATAGAATAGAGCAAGTAAATGGGCCGGCCTGGCCAGTTTTGGCTTGGCCCAACCCTGTTGGGCCATGGGCTAATTTGGGTTTAGCCAATCTAATCTGACCTGTTTTCATTCGGGCCAGTAAATGGGTAGAGCCAGCCTAGTCCAACCCTCCTCGAGTTGTCAGTCAAAACGGGCCAACTTACTTTTTTTTATATTTTTTTTTGAATTTTTTAAAATTATTTTTATTTGTGATTAGGCTAAAAATTAATAAGGGTTTAGAGTTTTTCTTTAGTTATTTTGATTATGTTAGGCTAACTTGTTAATAAATCTAATTAAACAAAATAAAACATGTATAAAGTAATAAATAAAATTAAAATAAAGAATCAAATATATATATAAAAAAAATACATATAAGTGTAAATTTAAAATAAATATGTATAAATAATTAAAAAAAATTGTTATAGTGTATTCTTTCAAATAATATTTATTATAATACTATTTTAATAGTGTGGTTTAACCTTAAAAAAAAAAAAGCCAGTTGGCAAGTCGCCTAAACCTGAATGGGCCACGGCGAATTTAGGTTGGACCAAATTAACCCAGTTCTATATGGGCCAGCTTTTTATGGCCCTGTCTAAAACGGGCAGGCCATCGGGGGCTTGCCATTTTACCAGCTCTAGATAGAACTACATTGGCGCCGTTCTTCAGAGTATCTCCTTTCTCTTATTTTCTTTGAAATTTCTCTTCTTGTTTGAGCTCTAGTGGAGATTCTCATACTCTGCACTCACTGAGGTGACTCCCTCGAAGCCAAGGCAAAAGCAATAGCGAAAATGGCGTTCAGAGGGAAAGAAATGATGAAGAAAGTTCTCAAGAATGTGGGCGAGAAGAATTTGGCACCGGGAGTGAAGCAATCCTTGGAAAGATGCATACCCAAAAGCAAAGTTGTCATGGGTCGCGCCAAACGTGGTCTCTATGCCGGGAAACACATCCAATTTGGCAATCGCGTCAGCGAAGATGGCGGCAACAAGTTTGTACCCACTGCTTTTTACTATTGTTTTTTGTTTGATGCTTCTAGTTTTGAGTACTTTTGGGTATATGCTGCAAGTTTGATGCTTTAGCTCTATTCTAGTTTTTAGAGGTTCCAGAAGTTTGTTTGAAAAAATGGGTTTGGCTATTAGACAGGAAAGTTAGGAAAGCTTGTGAATGTCTCAACCTTAAATAGTTGCATCTTGAAGGAGAAATCTGTTGTAATGTCATGGTTTCATGTGCCACAAATTGTCTGGTTTGTTCTCTTTGGCTTTCTATAACTTGTTGGGTAAATGAGCTGGCTTGAAGGACATTATCTTTCCTTAGAAGGAAATGATTAGGTATCAATTCTGAATATTTTTTTTAGTGATGGAGCTCGTTGAGAATGATAACCAATCAGCTTAAAGGGTTAATTCCTTTTTAAACAGGTGATTTCAGTATGTGATATTCATTTTTAAACATTTCGTGGGGATGTATTTCATTTATCCAACTCATAATATCGTTTCAGCTGAACTCAAATATTGAATTGTAATTTCTTTCTCATGATTTTCTGTTTGTTTTACATCTAGCCCTCGCACTCCTTGCATAGGAGCACAAAGAATAGTATATGAAAGAAAAAATATGTAAAATAAGTCATTCATGCATTTAGTAACCAAAACTGTCGCATCCCGACGATGAATGTTTTCATCTGTAACTGAAAATCAACTAATGTTGAGGATACCAAGCCATAGTTTCCTTCCTGCTTCATGTCCACTGTTGTAGAAGGTTGTGTTACCTTTGAGCTTAGCTCTTTTTGTCTGGTTGATTTGTATTTTTATCCTAGGCCAACGGGTGTCTGTGTCATGGTGTCAATGGAAATAATTCCTATAACTGTATGTCTTTCCTCTTTGGACTGGGGTCATCTGGTCAGTTTATTTACGGCTTTCATGATGATCATCTTATAAGTTGTAAGAAGATGCCTATGATCTGGGTATGGAAATGGGAAATACAGCATAGATGTGCTAAGTAGTGTGAGTACTGCCAACAATGAGCAGAATAGTTGTAGGATGATATGAAAGTTAGTTGCTAACAATGAGAAGTGATTGCCAGAACTAATTGCTATAAACGAATATCAAATATTAGAGTTGGAATTCATGCCGAATTTTCAGTGGTTGTCTTCCTTCTGTGTATATGCCTTCATTAGTATGCTTATCTTTGTTTATGGATCAACTAGATTTAATTTATTTTGGAACTGAGTAGTGGTCTAGAGTTGGTTTGGATTTGACTTGTTTGGTAGCAAAAATTTTCCATAGAATTTGCTTGGTACAACTGAAATGGAATGGTGGAAAATGGGCCTGTTGAAAACTTGGAATGCAAATAATTCTACACTTGGTTGCTACAAGAAAAATAAGGGATGATTGAAAATGAGATGCACATTATTTCATTTTCCACCATATCTGCCAAGTATCAAGGAGTGAAAATCAAAAGCTTTCCATCCTACTTCGTTTTTGTAGCCCTCTCTAGTTTCTAATTTGACCCATTGATTTGGATACAATTGTCAAACTACATTAAAAATGACAAAAAGGATAGTTAACATTCACATGATCAATTTTATTGAAATTCTTTTATATGTTTCTGTGAATGGAACACCCAGTTTATATTAGTGGTACAAGGTTTCATGTGTCAAATTAGAAATTAGAACAGTCAAGGAGCCCATCATTTTTGGATTCACTGAATCACTGTGAAAGGAATATAATGACCCATTCCTACAGCTAAAATATGTATTGAGAGATCATTGACTTGTCGGGGCCCATTCTGTTATGTTCATCCATTATGCAATTGGAATCAAATGCATGTTGAAGTGTGGAAAATCGAGTTTAGATAGGTAGTAGTGAGTATGACCATTTGCATAAGTTGTTTATATCTGGCTTCTCTCCAGGGGGACTAATGCTGGCTAATATCTTCAATGACTCTTTGTCAGTGGTTTTCCTGATTGAGTTTGAAGCATTGTGATTGACCTCTTTTTCCTGTGGTTTATATTCAATGACTATTGTCATCAATTGGTCTTCTCAAGTCATTTTGATGATTGACTGAACTGTGGCTTGCACATGGCTAACACTTCTCTTGCTAAGATCCTTCACGTGCATTAGCCTTGGACATATATAACTACACTTTGTGATGAATACTTTCATTATTGGAAATACATGTCCCTTTCACATTTGCTTATCTTGGCCAAGATTCAGTTAATATACTCTAGGAACAAATCAATCTAGTGTAGGTTTAATGTTAACTAACAGATCAGAGTTTGTATGGAACTTTATGCTTGCTTGATGCTGTGTTTGGAACCGTTTTTAGCTTTTAAATTTATCGGGAAGAATGAGAAAGAAAAAGACTGTTATTTATGAGAACTCGTTCTTTCTCTGATGACATTGATAGGACGAGAAGAACTTGGAAACCTAATGTCCAGGAGAAGCGGCTCTTCAGTTATATCCTAGATCGCCATATTCAAGTTAAAGTCACCACTCATGCCCTGCGTTGCATAGACAAGGCCGGTGGAATTGACGAGTACTTGCTGAAAACTCCTTATCACAAGATGGACACAGAAATGGGCCTCTTCTGGAAAGCCAAGATTGAGACACTGTATGAGGAGCTTAGGCAGATGGAGGTTGTATTCTTTTCACCAGAGGATGAAGCCAAATTTGAAGAGGGCTTTAAAAAATTGAAGCTATCTGAAAGAGAAGCCCGGAGAGAAGTCAGGAGACAAATGTATGCTGGGTTAAGCAAACACAAGCAGATTGAGGCTGAACATAAAGATGATCAAGCAATTGATGAGGAAGCTAGCACATCAGGGAAGGGTATCTCACATGAAAAAACGAAACAGTGGGTTTCTTATGTCTTAGCTGCTGACCATCTCAAAGTTGGAAGTGTTATTTCAGACCACTGATTGCATTAACTGATATGGCAGTATAGGCTGTATAAGCCCATAAAAATCAGAAGCTGTTCGCTTTGTTCATTAATATTTAAATCATAGAATTTTCTTCGCTTCGATTTGTCATAATGCTCTAGACCTTGTCTCAAGTCTATTCCTGTTGAGCTGAAATCATATAGTTTATCTTTTTTCCTGCTGCAACAAAATTCATATCAGTCATTCTGGTTAAAGGTAAAATGTTCGGTTTATTAAATATAAAGTAAATATATTTCTTATTAATTTTCTTACAGTAACTTATATGTAAGATTTGTTTTGGGATACGAACATAGTCATATTGGCTCTTTTCTTTTCTTTTTATTCATGTATTCCTATTTGCTCTTCTTTTGAGATCCATTGGTCTCGCACAAGTACTTCCATTCTCCTGCTAAACCAGTCATGCGGGTATAGGATCCAATAAATATCAGTTCTCTTTCCAGTCCTCACAAGATTTTAAAGGCTGCCTCTGCTTTGTATGTTTCTTCTGTTTGGCTCAACAATATTTTTCGTTGATTAGTAATATTACAATAATCATCAAAAGCATTAGACAAAATATTACTTGTGGTATAGTACTGGTATTAAATAATTATTTAAAAGATAAAAACGTAAAAATAAAAAAATAATAAAAAAAAGTTTCAGTAACAATTTCCTGAGGAAACAATATATCAATTCATTTCTTTACACGCTCATACAGAGGAGGTTAATAAAAGAACAAAACAAGAAAAGAAGAAAAGAATACACTGAATCTATGAGGTTGGCTTTCTTATCTCACCCTCATGTTCAGTTTTCAAACTAAAGACAAAAAAAGACGTCGACAATTATGTTAAATATTTGGAAACAGAAATCAAATTGAAAGTTCAACGTTGCTGTAACTTTCGAAGATGCTCCAATAATGAAGTAGCCTTCCTCTTAGCTCTCTCCGTGCCACTCTTGGCAAGTTCTGTCAGAGGTATCACAGCACCAAGTCTACTTATACAAGCAAGATTGTCACTGTCCCTCTTGCACAAGGCAAGTAAAATGGCAGCTGCATTCTCTTTGTTGCGAGGCAGTCCTGTTCTCAAAAGATCTATTAGAACAGGTATAGTACTGGCTTTAACAATAGCAACCTTCGCCTCTTGGTGACTGGCAAGAACTGACATAATTGTTAGGGCTTCATCAACCATAGATTTGCTTGATTCTGTAAGCATATTCAACAATGCTGTGATGATCCCTGCCCTGATGGCTCTAGCCTTGTTCCCTTGATAAATGCATAAATTGAATAATGCTGTTGCCGCATCCTTCTTACCTCTAAGGCTCCCGTTTTGGAGCAAGTCTACAAGAGCAAGGATTGCTCCTGAAGCACCAATTATTATCTTGTTCTCATCTGCAAGCGACAAGCTAAAGAGGGTCGCCGCTGCATTTTCTCTTGCTTCCATGCTTCCAGCTCTGAGGACTTGGACAATGGATGGAATGGCGCCTGCAAGCATTATAAGTCCCTTGTTGTTTTCATATATAGACAGGTTGAGAATAGAAGTAACTGCATTTTCTTGTGTTAATACATCTTCTGATGTCAGAAGGTTGACCAGAACTGGAATAGCTCCTGCTTCTGCGATTAATATCCTGTTGTCTGTGCTTCGTTTGGAAAGTGATCGAATTTCAGTAACAGCAGCTCGACGCTCCTCAAGGGAGCGGCTTGAGAGCTTTCGTACCAGAGTTTCAATGGCTGCTATATCACCTGTAACATCTCTAAATGATCCATCACTCTTCTTTAGTTTCCCATTTGTTAGTCCTGTTGGCTGCTCGATGTTGTGCTCTATACACCACTGTGTGATAAGACTCCTTAAAACATAGTTTGGTGTAAGGGTTAAATTTTCGAGCTTCTGCTGAGTTTTTGGACATGTTGTATTTCCACAATCTATCCATCTCTGTATATAAGATCTCTCATATGTCTGCAGAATTAAGAAAAAGAAAAGGAATAAGTCACAAAGCAAGTATGTGAAATATGGAGGACTGGTGAAGTATTCATGAAGAGCTTTATGTTTTACACAGCCTCGGAAATGAACCATACCTGACCTGTGGCCACAATAACAGGATCCCTCATTAGTTCCAAAGAAATAGGGCAAAGAAAATCTTCAGGAATTACAATTGCTTCAGGCTTTTTAACTTGAGTTACATTCTGTCTCTCAGAATTTTCTCGACTTTCAGGATCACTGACATTAGATAAAGAAGCCTCTGCAGAGGCAGGGATGCTCCTCACCCTTTCCAAGCGAGGAATTGTCTGATGTGTATTGCAACTTTTCCATCCGTTGACTTTAGGAATGCTAACCTGTTTTAGTGTAGCTTCAGGGCAGCTTTTCTGTCTCCGCAATCCATTCATAGATTTGCCAAGAACCTCGCTAATTTCTTGAGCTGGTGACTGGGATAACTCATAAATCATAGCTCCATATCTTTCTGTGGCTCGTTGCAATTGTGTTCTCGCTAATTCTACCTAGAAAACCAAATATTGTCAATAAAAACAGTAGGAAATTCTAAAAAAATAGTAACAAAAAAACCACGTATATCAAAGTTCTACCTGTTCTGTAACTTCCTCTGAGATTTCCAAATTGTCAAATGGTAAGTTGCCTAACAGTTTTTCCAATTTCCATGTCACACACTGAAATTGGAAGACAATTGTCTTGGCAGCTCCATCCTTAAATCAAGAATAGCAAATTTCAGAGATGTACTCAGACATCCTTTTATAGCTATACATGCCCACAGAAATTCAGTAGTCATAAGATTCCAAGATAAATAATTTCAGAACAAATTCTAATGAAGTAAATATTTCCCCAGACAATTACATGGAACGATTATGAAACACCGAACAGAAGAATAACACTTGTCAATGAACAAGGTACTGAACATGACTAAGCCATGAAACAAGGTGAAGAATCACCTATAAGGGACATGTTTGCTTCCGCTACCATAAGGTAACAACAAATAGTAATTTGATTGAACATTTCTGACTCCTTTGTTGCAGTAAAAGATACACGGCTTTTTAACCCCAAAGAGTTACCTCTTCGACAACATTAACGGAGCGCTTGGTGCTTGGTAATAATGTACCACCATATTTGATGGCATAGGGCCTAAACTAACTCATGTAAACATGTTTCTATAGAACAACGGCTATAATGTGGGGCAGAAAGTTTGGAACTTTTATGACAGGCCAGATCAACACCAATTGCTGCAAATATGATCTATAAATATTTCTGATACCCAATCCACATCCAATTGAAGCAACAATCAACTGATATGTCATTTTGGTTCTACAAATTAGATTCGACATTCTTTCATCAATTAAAAGAAATCAGAAAAAAATCAGAAGCAGAACTTTAGTGNAAAAAAAAAAAAAAAAAAAAAAAAAAAAAAAAAAAGGATATACAGATTCCAATTTGAGAGATAAACTTGAACGGGGTGAGCTGCAGATCTAAATTGCTCAAAAACCCAACACAACCACGTCCAAATGTGAGGCCTTTCTTTTACATTGATGCAGGTTAACCATGAAGCAAAATCAAGTGGGAAGTACAGAATTAAGCTGAAATTTCAAAATTTTAAAATTTGGTTCTCTATCAAATTCCATTCATCTACAGCAACAAAACAGAAGGCGAAACCATAGATTGCACAATGAAGGGTGAAAAACAGAAAATGAAGAAGCTAGATCAACAAACTCACAGAAGAGCAATTGGAACGGAAGGTTCTAGCCACAGTAAGAAGGCGCTTAGCTGCCTGAAGAGCAAGCACGAGCTCAGAGAACCAGGAGGAAGTAGTAGACGTTGTGGAAGAAGAGGAAGAAGCATCCATTTCCAACATTCCAGAATCGAAAGGCTTCAAGTCCCTAATCTCCTCGAACAAATGGGTGAGTAGAGAGATCCGGCGAACCAGATCGGTGCAGTCCTTCTTGAACATAGCGTCGGATGCAATGGCGGCGGCGGAGGAGGCACCAGGTCCACCACACATGGAGGCGATGTCGTGAACTAGGCCGAGGAGCTCAGGGGTGCGGTCTCCGGCGCCGGTGACTCCGCCGGCCATTGTCACGTTCTTCTCTATGTCTGTATTGTTGTTTGTTGTGTGTATGTGAGAGTCAGAAAAGAGTCGTAATTAAGTTGTAAAAAGACTTATTAAATATCGCCACGTACAATGCGGGCTAAACAGTTCACGCCTTCACGTTCACGAGGCTTTATAATAATAATTTTTTAAAAAAAAAACATAATCAATTAATTAAATTTAAAAAAATTATTATGTAATGGCAATTGGCAAGTCTCTATAAACACTAGCATTGTTGACATGCTATGAATTTTGTTAGACTTAAATTTTTTTTCCGCACAGCTCAAACTTTATCATCTCAGTATTAAAGTGATATTAAATGGTTGAAATTTAATATCTATAATATTTGGTATGATAACATATTACTTGTGAATGAAATATTTCAATCTTCTCAGCTCACGTTAAAAAATAAATAAAAATTAAAAGAATGTACGTAGTATATGGACATTTTTACATTATAATGTAGGATACATTTATTTCTTACATGCCTATGATTAGAATAGTGATATTGTTTCCATCAAAAACAAAAAAGAATAGTNAAACAAAAAAAAAAAAACAAAAAAGAATAGTGATATTGTAAGATTATAAGATATTAATATTATTAAATATTCTATGAATATTTTGAATTATTATATAAAAAGTATACAAATTTTATATTCCATACTATCCCATGTACATGCCTATCATACTGCATATTTTTACCAAAGAAAATAGAAAGATCTTAAATTTTTTTTTATATATCTCACATTTTTATAATAACCATGGTATTTAAATACTAAAATATTTTATACATTCTATTAAAAGCTATGTTGCATCGGTACTTCAAAATCGATGTCATATCCATTTTTGAGATGTATTGGAAACTTGAAACTCATACCAGAAGAGAAAACTCATCTCATCTTTTTTTTTTAAAAAAAAAAAAGTAGTATATTTTAGAATAGCTAAAACACCTATTTTGACTTTGTTTTACACTTATTAGTTTTTTTTTTCACATTAACTTTGATCCTTCACATACCCAACACTCATTCTATTATTTACTGAATTGAGCGAATATGACATGATTTGTCAGTTGAAGCTAATTTTTCATCTACCTTTGAAATAATTATATAGTTTCAATTCCTATTAAAAAATGAACTCTTATTTGTTATATATATATATACACACACACACATATGAGGTGTCAGTACTTTTTTTTTCTTGAAAAATTGTCATTTTTGCATTTCGTATCATACCGAATACGAAACTCGTACTAATACTTATGCATAATAAGTTAAAAGAGTAAACTAAAAAAAAATGTATATGTTGAAAATATTGACATAGTACCAAATGGCATTTGGCTGAGTCACTGAAATTATCTTAAAGATTTGTAGATTTGGTGTTCCAACCTAAAAGTGTAAGAATAATACTAAAAAAAAAATTAATCGAAAAAGATTGCTTTGATTTTAGATGAATAAGTTTTGATGAAAGAAGAGTAATATAATAGGAGGGAGCGAGAATCTCGGAGAGAGATAACGGAGTTGAAGTAGGCGACGAAATGAGAGAAAGAGATAGAAAACAAGAAGATACAGTTGGGTTTGGAATATTATGAATTGTAATGCAACCAACCGTTGTTTTTTTTCCTTTTATGTGATATTATATATTATTCTTTTTTCTCCCATATTTTGGCTTTTTTTTATTTTTGTAATGATATTTTTCTTTCCAGTCTTCTGATGCCTGCTAGCTGGAATAGGAGCACATAAGTGTAAGGTCGTTTTGCCAGCCTGTAAAGCCACATTATATTGTCGTCTTATTAGTGCTAGCTACCATAACCATATGATATATATATATATATACATACTAGCCCATAGAAAAAGCAAAGCGGAAAAAAGAAGAAAGCTAGTTTCATAAATTATAATAATAACATCAAATTCTTCTTCCTTTTATCTATTTGTTTATATATTTATCAACATCTTTGCTGCAGGCAGGGCCATATGTCATAGGTGAGTAGCACTTTGGGTTAGTTGGAAGCTAGTATTTGGAGTCCCATTATACTAAAAAACTAGGTTTTGAACTGTTCTAATGCATTTTAGTTTTATTATAAATGTGAGTTCAATATACTAATAGGATAGCATTACTTATAGAATTCTTATATTATTTTTTAATCTGAATTTGTATATTCATTTATGCCAATTATTTTATACTACAAGTGATATTGATACAACATATAGAAGTAATTATTAGGATGATATATGATGTTTGTTTCAGTGTGGACCCATATTGTTAAATAAAATAAACTGCATAAATTATTTTAATTATCAATTTTGCTTATAGTAAAGATACTGTTTGCATCAAATAGTCTATGACTGAATGATACTTAGATAATCATCATTTTATAGTTTGTGAGTTTCGTGTTCAAATATGAAGTTATAGAAAAAAGTACCAAAAAGAATTTGATAAAAAAAAATGAAGTAAAACTACTTTAGATTCCGATGAAACAATCTATGTAATATATATATATATAAGAGCTCAAAAACAAAATAAAAATTAAGTAACAACCCAACAACACGTTCATCCTACCAATGAAAGGACTGGGTACATTTTAACTGACTGGTTGATTAAGTCAATCCGGCCTTCTTCAATTTCATAATCTCAAAATGTTAATTACGTAATCATCCCTTGCATAATCAACTAATTTTGAGGAAATACATCTCCTTAACTTGATTACTAGTATGCGATATTTTAATTATATAGGAGTGCAAGGCATTGCAATTGGAAGAATTAATGAAGAGGTTATTGACCTCAATATCATACTTTAACAATTTATTTACATAATTATTACACTTTTTAACTTATTTATCTAAATATTACAGTTTTTCAAAACTTAAAAAATAAAAAGCCAAATTTGCACAATGAGCCCCACCGAACACGCCGGCTATCAGCTGGTGTGTCCCCACCTGACACGCTGGCTAACAACCGGCGTGTTCACTCTTCTTCACCATGATGCTATTGATATTCTTTTAGGGAGTGAATGAGATTGAGGTAACCCCGTGGCATTTAATAACCATGATGTATTATATAAGATCATTGTTATGATTTTTTTGTTTTCGGTAAACAAATGGAGATGGAGCCCACATATCATTAGTTTTGAAGAAAGCAACATGGTGAAAGAAGGAGAAGAGTGAACACGCCGGCTGTTAGCCGGCATGTCTGGGTGGGGCCCATTGCACAAATTTAGTTTTTTTTTTAAGTTTTTAATTTTTAAAAAAACTGTAATATTTAGGTAAATAAATTAGAAAGTATAATAATTGTGTAAATAAGTTGTCAAAGTATAATATTGAAGTCAATGAGCCATGAATGAAGAGTATGTGCCAAAAATAGTATTTCAGCCTCACATCAACTACTTTGATCACTCTTATAACTAGAGAATATGTCACTAGACACACAAATTATTGACATTTAATGTATAGAATATACATATACTAATGCGATTAATATCTATGACTCTTATGATCAAACGAAAAAAATATTAAATTTCAAATTTATAATTTGGTGTTATCTTTGAACTATTCATATCTTAACATGCTATGTGCATTCACAATTTAAAGGATATATTCTTATACATTTTTATTTTAATAAACTACAAAGTAGTTTTTTTAAAATGTTAAAAAAAAAACTAAGCTACTAGATATAGTTTAGTAATAAAAAAAAAGTTGAATAATTTACCAGAAGTTTTGAGTAGTTTGCTACAAGAGAAATGGTAGATATACATCTCGTTTTTCCTCTCTTACTAAGATACTATCAAATGCTATTTAAAAAGAAAAATATATTATCTAATTAAACATCACATATTTGTCTTTATCATTCACTTTCAATATTATTAATAGAAAAACCTACAACAGATAATTTGGTATATGATGGTGCAAAAAGTAAAGTTATAAGGACAGAAAATAATGAGATAAAAAAAAAATCCCCTCTTCCTAAAGAAAAATAATTTATAGCTTTTTTAATATGATTTATTTTCTTTCCATTATGTCCCACCCTTCATTTTTCTTTTCCTTCCAACTATATATCTCATATCCAAACAAACTACTAATTGGATCCTAGAACTACTACAGCTAGTTCATTAATTATAACTAAAGTTAAAGTTTGCTGGATAATTTTTGCTTAAGCAAATTAATTAAGATTCCATATTGATGTGAAGGTGAGCAATGAGCCAATGAG
>QAOA01003344.1:63490-76836 GCA_003255065.1 Cercis canadensis | reverse complement strand
GGTATCAGTAGCAACAGACACTGGTTGGCTAGCTATGGCTTGAAGTAAATGCTGCTCATTATCAATAAGGACATCTTCATACCCATTTGTTGTGGCTGCATTTGAAATTGAAGTAGCCTTCTGAGTGTTGCAAGTACTGTCCACACCATCATAGGGGTAATCAGTTTCAGTTGTGAGGTTAATGGTGCTGGATGAACTGAAAGGCATCATCCATGAGACCCCTCTTCAAGGTCATGGTCCTCACCTCGACAAGCTCCTCGTCAGACCGTGAGATCAACTTACCAGTCTTGTGCTGGTTAGTCCTTTTCCATTGCAGTCACAGCAAAAATGCCAGAAAACATGCTACATATTAAGAAAGATAACACTTGACTTACACTACTTGTGCTATTCCAGAATTTTACATAACACACTTCCCTTGATCCTTGACAGGGAATATGAACTCCTTTGTCTGTCCAATCCACAGAAGATGGCACATCAGAAACATTTTCATATCTCAAGGAATTCCTTTCAAGGTGGTGGACTTTATACTAGAGGATTGCCTCTTGTAGCCATTATGGACAGCCTGGAATTCCTCATCGGTTAGATATGCAAATTTATTGATGCTTAGAGCATATTTATGGTCCACAATTTCGCTAATAGCTTTGATTTGGTTCACATTGTCTTCAGAAATCACAAAGCGTCTCTCTTTCTCATCCATGTCTTGGTGCACACGTCCAGATTAAGCCAACCATTGCAGATACTTCCTCAAAGTGTCTCGTTCTCTGAGGGGGTACCAAATGCTTGAAAGGGACAATTGGCGAGGATTAAGAGGAAGACTAGACAGAAGTATTGGCATTGTTTGGTAAAAGCAATGGTTCCACTGATGTTATCTAATGATTACAACCAGGTCTGGAGCTTTCACTTGAAAAAAACATTACAGAATGATCATAGGGCTTTAAAGAAAATGATGCATGCAGGCTGTCTTGTACTTATTTTTGAAACTTGATAGAACTGTGGGCTCTAGTGATGAGTTAGGTAGAGAGGAAGTGGACCTGTTAGGAGGTCCACTGGTTAGGCCCAAAATATGGAGGGTATATTCGAGAAAGAAGAAAGGCAAGGGGACTGAGATGTAATTGGCTGCATGAGTTAGTTAGGAGTGGTGCGTGATATTAGGGAGGGAAGGTAGCAGAGGAAATCATTGGGGTGTTGAGATATTTTCATTGGGGCAGAATTCTCTCTAGCAGAGACTTTTCTGTAGGAGCCATAGGCTCTGTGAGTGATTGTAATCACTGTTTTCTGAGTATTAATCCTAAGAACTATTTCTTTTCTTTCTGGTTTCTATCAAAACTTGAAAGAGACTATCTCTTCATTGTTCCTGGGATATTGCTCTGACTTCAGGATCCAAAGAAGTTTTTGACACACAACAGTCTGCTGTGCTAGTTGATTGTGACGAGCAATTAAATTTCACCCTTAATTTCTTAATAATTAACCCGCAGGGTAACTATGGTTTTAACCAGGGTTCGATGCTGATGCTTATTGTTGAACTATGAGATTTTTCTATATTTAAGTTAGGAAATAGTTCCTTTTGTTTATGTAAAAAATCTGATGTAGTTATACAGAATCTGCAACAGCAGTCTGCTAGTTGGTATAAGTGAGTGATGATCCTTATTTTGTGGAAAATTATCTGAGAGTTGGTGTTGAATAGGCATGGACAAGTATGGTCCTAACTTGTAACCTTTTTTGTGTATATATAGAAGCTGACCTAAATGAAAATGTAAGAGAGCAAGAATTATTTCAGTAGCAGAAACCATCTCTGCCTTATTTCTCTTCTACTCTTCTTCCTTTCAGCCTATAAAACTTATATTCTAACATGTTATCAGAGCTATAAATGATCTTTGAGGGCTGTGAGTATAGAGATAAAAACCAGCTGTGAGTTTGAGAGAAAACAAGCAAGGCTTCCCCATCTATAAACCTCTAAAAACCTGAGACATATCCATGGCAATTATTCTGCACCCTCTCAACCAGCTTTCAAAGGTGAAAACTACCAAATCTGGGCAGTGAAAATGAAAGCATGAGAGCATTTGATTTGTGGGAAGTAGTGGAGACAGGAAGACAACCAACTCCGCCTCCAAATCCCACCTTAGCACAAATCAAGATGCATAGTGAGGAGCATGCCAAGGAATACAAGGCTTTGGTTGCTATCCATTCATCTTTAACCGATGAAATTTTTACAAGAATCATGAACCTAGAGACAGCAAAGCAAGCATGGGATAAGCTGCAAGAAGGTTTCAAGGCAATCCAAGAACAAGACAGATTCAAGTCCAGAAGAGAGTTTGAGATGCTGAGGATGAAAGAATCTGAGACAATGAAGGAGTATAATGACAGACTTATGAAGTTGGTGAACCACCTTAGGTTGCTTGGTGAAGAACTCACTGAGCAAAGGATTGTGGACAAAATCCTAATCAGTGTACTAGAGAGGTTTGAGTCCAAAATCTTCTCTTTAGAAATTGCAAACGATCTGTCCCAGTTGAGTATGACAAAGGTGGTGAGTGCCTTTCAAGGCTTGGAGCAAAGAAGAGCTTTAAGGGAGGAAGAGTCAAGTGAAGGTGCATTCCTAGCAAAGATCAAAGATAAGCAACCTAGGAGCAATGGAGGAAAGAAGAAAACTGATGAGAGCAAAGATGGTGAGTGCATCAATGATGGAGCTAGAAGAGGAGATTATCCACCATGTTTTCACTGCAAGAAGAAAAATCACTCTGAAAATTTTTGCTGGTATAGGCCAAATGCAAGATGTAGAGCCTGTAATCAGCTTGGTCATGTTGAAAAGGTGTGCAAGAACAAGGGAGGTCAGCAAGCACAAGTTGCTGAGAACTGAGATAAAGTTGAAGAAATACTCTTTGCTGCAACATGCTATGCAGCAAACAGTAGCAACAATGCTTTGGTTGATTGATAGTGGCTGTTCAAACCACACGTCTCATGATCTAAGTCTATTTAGAATGTTGGATGGAAGCTATATTTCTAAAGTTAAGGTTGTAAATGGAGATTTTGTTGAAGTAAAAGGAAATGGCAATGTTGCTATTAATACTGGTTCAGATATTAAACTCATCCATGATGTTCTTTATGTACCTGATATTAATCAAAATCTGCTAAGTGTTCCTCAATTAGTAGAAAAGGATTGTACTTTGCACTTTGAAAATAAAGCTTGTAGAATATGTGATGCTAGTGGCTGTGAGTTGATGATTGTTAAAATGAAGGCTAAGAGTTTTTCAATTGAGGGGAATGGTGATAAGAACAATGCTATGAAGAATGACAAGAGTCATAAGAACAATGCTATGAAGAATGACAAGAGTCATATTGAGGGAAATACTTCCCAAGAACAAGTTACAGCAGCAAAGAAAGAAACTGCAACAGCAGAAGATGAAGATATAAACAACTTTGATGCTGTACATGTCAAAGGAACCAAAACTACTGATGAAGGTTATGAGAAAGGCAATGTTGTGTTGCTGGAACCCACAAACTATGAGGAGGCAGGAAGGTTCCAATGAAGGAGGAGATTTCCATGAATTCAAAGAAAGAAAAAGTGTGTCCCAATCCTCAACTAAAGCTGATCATATTTCAACAACAAGAGCTGCAAATCAAGAAAATTCAGCAACTGAAGAGGCTAAGATTGATAAAGTCAACATTGTTCATTTCAGTTCTCAAAACTAGATTGCAGATAACCAGACTAAGGGTCTTCCAAGAGTCAAATTCAAATTACAGATATCAAAGTCTAGAGTCTTGAAGAAAAATCTCAAGGAGGAGTTTTGAAAGGGACAATTGGCGAGGATTAAGAGGAAGACTAGACAGAAATATTGGCATTGTTTGGTAAAAGCAATGGTTCCACTGATGTTATCTAATGATTACAACCCGATATGGAGCTTTCACTTGAAAAAAACATTACAGATCCTAGGGCTTTAAAGAAAATGATGCATGCAAGTTGTCTTGTACTTATTTTTGAAACTTGAAAGAGACTATCTCTTCATTGTTCCTGGGATATTGCTCTGACTTCAGGATCCAAGGAAGTTTTCAAGATACAACAGTCTGCTGTGCCAGTTGATTGTGACGGGCATGTAAATTTCACCTTTAATTTCTTAATAATTAAACCCCAGTGTAAACTATGGTTTTAACCAGGGTTCGATGCTGATGCTTATTGTTGAACTATGAGATTTTTCTATATTAGTTAGGAAATAGTTCCTTTTGTTTATGTAAAAAATCTGATGTAGTTATGCAGAGTTTGCAACAGCAGTCTGCTAGTTGGTATAAGTGAGTGATGATCCTTATTTTGTGGAAAATTATCTAAGAGTTGGTGTTGACTAGGTATGGGCAAGTATAGTCCTAACTTGTAACCTTTTTTGTGTATATATAGAAGCTGAACTAAATGAAAATATAAGAGAGCAAGAATTATTTCAGTAGCGGAAACCATCTCTGCCTTATTTCTCTTCTGCTCTTCTTCCTTTCAGCCTATAAAACTTATATTCTAACACTTGTTTTATTATTTTCTATGTATACTACTTACTAATTTAGAATGTTCAGGTTTTGCAGATAAATTATACTTCTGTTACAAACTTGTATACCCATGAGCAGAGGCAAAGCCAAGAAGAGGCAGGCTGGAACATAGAGCATGGTAAGTAATCTCTTTACGATAAATATGGGAGTAAGTGAATGTGGCAGTGATTTAAATTTTCTAAACATTTTTTGCTATTACATTTTAAGCACATCTCATAAAAGAACTTGTTCAAAAAGACATTTGCAATTTATACAAAACCTAGATAGATCGCTGAGAGGTTTTCTGTCTAATTCTTCATTTGATGTCTATAGCATAGTTGATTTTGTAGTAGATTGAGTGTTAAGTCTCATACTGATAAACAATCAACTCATAGCTTATGCCAATCACCAGCACCCACCAATGTTGTTTGTTGTAATCTCTTGCTTTGGTGAAAAAGGCTCAGTTGGAGAAACTTCCAATTCCAGGGCCTCAACTTCTCCTTCAAGCATCTCTATCACTTTCCTCATTGAGGGATGATCACTAGGCCTCATCTGTATACAATTAAAAGCTATCACAATCATCTTTTGGGCAATCTTCTTTTCTTCATTTGTGACATTGCTAACTCATGTTTCTTCCTCAAATTGGTCATAAACCCATTTAGGAAAATATGTTCGACAAGAATACTCGACAACATTCAAGTTCTTTCTTCTACCTACCATTTCCATCAACAACATTCCAAAACTATACACATCAGCTTTATATGAGATGCCTCCAATGTTTTTGTTAAACAATTCAGGTGCCATGTATCCCATTGTTCCTCTTGCTGCTGTTAGAGACACAATTCTATCATCAGTTGAACACAATTTTGCCTGTCCAAAGTCTGAGATCTTTGGAAAAAAATACTCATCAAGAAGAATGTTGTGAGGTTTGATATCGAAGTGTAGGATTTGCATGTCACAACCTTGAAGTAAGTATTCAATCCCATGAGCCACACCAAGAGAAATATCAAAGATTTTGTTGTACCTTATTGATAAATTCCCTTGGTCTTGTGAAAGTATGTACTTGTCAAGAGATCTATTAGCCATGAACTCATAAACGAGGGCTCTCTTTCTTCTCTCAGCACAAAATACAATGAGTTGAACGACATTCAGGTGACGAATCCTTCCAATGGTGGCAACTTCATTGGTGAACTCGTGTCCATTGGTTTTGGACTTTCCCAATAACTTCACAGCTACATCACGTCTACTTCGAAGCTTACCTTTATAAACAGAACCATAGCCACCTTCACCTAGCTTGTCCTTGAAACCTTTGGTCATTTTTTTTATGTCAGATCAAGAGTACTTGATGGGCACCAGATTATTGTGACTTTGCAGGAAATCCTCAACCTTGTCATACACAGATTGATTCCTACTCCTCTATTTATATATCAAGAATGCAACCACGAATGGGGCTCCAAGTACAAATTTTACTGCCAACCATGAGAGTACTGCACACAAGATTCGTAAAACAAGACTTATTAAGAACTCCTGTTTCATTTCATCATATGTTTTTCACTGTAGACAATGCTTTTTGCCAAAAAAAATTGGATGTTTGTTTGTGATGTTGGAATTAAGTTTTTTTATAATGGGAAGAATAAAGAAGTAGAAGTTGACAAACATATCTTCACATGATGCATTAGTTGAATCTGAAAATTTCAGAATGCATACTTCACTGTTACTAATGTTTAAAAGCTCATAGGCACCCAAAGGGAGATAGAGATCTTACTGAAATAAATTGGCATCTCCAGAACACCTGTCGAAGGTTTAACACAAGAAGAAAGCTAAGGAGAATAACAGTACCAAAAAGAAATTAGTGAACAAAAAGAGTTTAAAAGAAAACGTAACCTAAATTGAATTAAGTTCTAATTTGGAGATCTTATGTTGAAATTTAGGTTAGATAGGTTATGATGCTCAAACTGAAGAAAGAAACAGAGTCCAGTGACAGAAGAGACATAGTTGGAACTAAAAAGTCACAATGTGTCTCAGATCTTGGTACATTTTGTCAATTTTCAACTTTGCTCTAGCTAGTTTTCTCAATTCTGCATTAGCCAAGCTAAATTTAAATGTATATTCCTCGTAGGAGAGAAGTTTGGAGTTCATATCATCATATCATCATAATATGAAGCTTCTAGGTGTTGTGTACTTAATAAATTAATTAAACACCACTAAAACAACTTAGAGGTGGACTTTCAGAAGATTTTCTTAATGATTGAATATGAAAATTTCAACTTAGAGATTTTAATGTCTTATCAAAATGGAGTAGAAATTATGACATAATTTATTAGGCTGCTTTATATATGATCTAAGGTCTTGAAATTGGTTTTCAATGAATTACAGAAAAACCTCAGAACTATGGGAAGAGTAAAACATAGAATAAATTCAACATTAATAAGATAAACTCTAGGACTTACAGGCTTTTTGGACCTAGGACTTTAAGAACTTCTCAACCTTAAAGGCTAGATACATGACTAGAGCCAAAGGAATACATAATTATCTCTAACATTAATATGTTTACTGAGAAGAATAAACAAGATCTCTAAACTTAAGTATGAAATTCATGAATTTCATACTTTAGGATAGAACTAATAAACTGATCAAACTTCAAGGACCTAATTTATAGTTTTTCCAAAGAAATAAGTATAGTTGCTTACCCATGTTAATCCCGGCCAGCACAAAGTCTGCATTATAAACAACAGAATTTCTGTAAGATTACCGTAAAGAACTGTCTATGAACATACACACTAAAGTGGATTCAATAATACAAACATCAATAAGGGGCTATATGATATCAAACATGGCCATGTTGAGGTGAAATTGCAAGAAAACATGTATCATAATAGTAATATTGAGATATTCAATTGTCTGTTTAGTTTAATTTTTTTTTTCTTTTATCAAAAACTTCATGCTAACTCACTTGAAAGTTTTTGGAAAAACTTTGCTTCAGGATGACAAAGAACCATATTTGTGGCCTTGTCCAACCAGCAGTTACCCTCCTTTCCTTCCCATTCTCCACAGTGAGTTGCTCGCCATCTGAGCTCAAGCCCCTTCATCTCCTCACTCACTATTTGTGGATGTGAACAATTCTTATTACATGTCATTGGCCCCCATGGCAACACCCTCACCATCAACTCTATGCTGCACAATTCTGCCAAGTCTGAGACCTCTATGTACCATGGCAGAACATAAGAATAAGGCCTTTTCATGGCCCCACTTGTACAAGGTGCTGCAATATCTACATATAGAGGAGAATTAACTGGATTTTCGCAGCTGACGAGTGTTATTGCGCCCCAAGAATAATGGTACTCATGTCCTAGTTCACTATCTTTTCTAGAAAAATCATCACTATTGTTGCTGTATGTCATAGAGTGAAGAGTGATCATGGTAGAACAATTATTGTTGTTTTCAACTTCACCAATGATGGATTGAAGGGAGGAATTAGTGGTTCTGATGACCTGCACCAAGTGTCTACCATAGTTTAAGTACAACACTGTTTTGTTGTTCTCACACACCAGTTCAAAATTGGGATCGCTGCAGCTGCTTTTTGGGTAGACTGTACTTGTAGATATGTTAATATATATCCACAAGAGTCATTGTATTGGTAGCGTGAGGTAACGTCGAAATAGAAAACCTGACCATAATAGTATAGAAGTAGAGTAAGGGGCAGGAAGATGAAAATTTCCCTTAGCATGGAGCAGAAAAGGCGATAATTGGTAAATGAAGATAGAAGGCTTAATCAGGGAAGGAAAGAGGGGGGTGGGGGGTGTTGGTTTTCTCACTTTTTTGTTTGTTCACTAGGGAGAAACTTCTCCATGGTCCTTTTCTTGTTGCTTTTTGGGGGAAATAATACTCTTTTGTTCAGGAATTTTGCTTGTGTACTGAAATGTCAAAGTTCTGCATCCATAGTCAAAATTGTTTTCCATGTGATTAAGTGGGTCATAGGAAAGGCACCCTCTCCCAATAATGCTACTTGCAAGTCTATTTCTCAATAATGCATATCAATGTAGACATCTTGCTCGCATATGAGTTCAATTTCCCTATAAAAAAAGAACAAATTTAAGTGCTTAGTTACCATAGTACAAGCATATGCAAATAGCATAGTTACTGTATAAGTGTATAACAGTACAACTAACAATTTCCATTCCACGTATGAGATTCTATTGCATTTCTTTGTCAGAAAATCATTATCACCTCAATTTGTGGTATCATGTGACATGATAGTTTTAAATGCAATTGAGAATATTTTACTTGTGATAGATGTTTAACTATATTACCCAACAAATCCTCAAAGTTTCTTTGCTGCTCTGAATTATCTAAGTTTCGATTTCTGGCGGGCAAATAAGTTTACAGATAATTAAATCCATCATGGATGGCTTGACATTAAGTTGTCTGTGACTTGAAGTCAATTGAAAACGTTTCAAGTTGGTGCTACTGAGTTTTTATATTCATCTGGTCCCATGGATTGTACCTGCCCACAACCATTCATTCAATGTGGACTGAATTTAAGTCTAGGTGTGTTTTCAGTTTTCATTAAATTTAACTTATCCAACTCACTTAGTTGTTGTTTAATTTTCTTTATTCACGAGTCTCATTATTAAGGAAAAATAAGCTTCTTCAAATGCTAGATAGTCTACTTGGAATTTTGTTCCATCTCAGTGATTCACATCATTGTATATTCATTAGAAGTTAACTAAAACAGAACACATTGGCATGAGTATATGCTAAGATGCAAGTTTTCAATAAATTCAAGTTCATTCTGTTACACCTTCAGTTCCCTTAACTCTGATAGAAAAGTTTAAATAACAGTTACAGGAGTCAACCTCTTCACCAAAACAGATTAAACTATAGACATAAATGGCTCTGTAATATGGGTGCCTCTCCTCCTTTCATAGATGCTAAAAAATTCATGCGTCTATTAAAAGATCTTGTATTGTTATAATGTTAAATCATCTTTCAAAGGATTTTTTATTGGTATCATAATTCTATACTACTAATCTAGTTTCAGTGGTTAATGAGGACTGTTTTCATCATTGTTCTCTTCATGTCTTGTTTCCATTGGGGCTATTACTTTTAACTTTCCTTTGCTATACACTAAGTTTTGAACCTGGTAAGTGGCTACATTCTGACACATACGAGCCGGGCTTTGGTGATGTAGAAGCCTTCATCTCTGTTAAAATTTCAGGGTAGTAGGTTAGTAGCATTCTTGGCAAGAAACATGTTAGATTGAATATCTCTTGAATAACTTGCTTGCGTGAAACTTTGAACATGTTTTACTTGAATTGTTTTGTTTGTCTCTTGTTAATATAGAATGCACATGGTGTTAGAACTTCACTCTTTCATATTTATAGGACTTAACAAACTGTAAACTGGAGATACTAAGTTAAAATACAAATGATGGGTTTGATGTTATAAGATGACAGATACATATTGTAAATCTAAGAAAGCATGCAGTTTTGTCCATGAAGAATCTTGTATTGCTTCAATTCAACTTCCTTACTGATTGAAGTTGATCAGGTGGAGGAACCTCTGGGGTTCTTATATTTGAATTATCGCCAACGCCAACTTGATCGGTTGACCTTTGTTGCCAAGCAAGAAGAGGTTCAGGTGGAGGAACCTCTGGGATTTCAGCTTCTCTTTCAAGCATCTTTATAACTTTGTTCATTGAGGGACGATCACTGGGCCTCATCTGTATACAATTTAAAGCTATTGCAATCATCTTCTGGGCTATCTTCTTTTCCTCACCCGTGGCATTGCTTTCAAGTATTGTTTCCTCAAATTGGTCATAAACCCATTGGGCAAAGTAGGTCTGCCCAGAATGGTCTACAACATTTAAGTTTTTTCTTCTACCTGCCATTTCCATTAATAGCATCCCAAAACTATAAACATCAGCTTTGTATGAGATGCCTCCAATGTTTCTGTAAAACAATTCAGGAGCCATGTATCCTGTTGTCCCTCTTACTGCTGTTAGACTTACAATGCTATCTTCTCTTGGATACAACTTTGCAAGTCCAAAGTCTGAAATCTTTGGAGTGAAACTTTCATCAAGAAGAATGTTGTGAGGTTTTATATCGAAGTGTAGGATTGTCATATCACAACCTCGATGGAGGTATTCTATTCCATGAGCCACCCCTAAAGATATTTCATAGATTTTCTCATAGCTTATTGATATATTCTTCTCTTCTTGTAATAGTATATATTTATCCAGAGACCCATTAAACATGAATTCATAAACAAGAGCTCTCTTTGTTCTTTCAGCACAAAATCCAATTAATTGAACCACATTGAGATGACGAATCCTTCCAATTGTTGCAACTTCATTTATGAAGTCTTGTCCATTGGTGTTGGACTTCCCCAATAACTTGACAGCTACATCACGTTTGCTTCTAAGAGTCCCTTTGTAAACAGAACCATAACCTCCTTCGCCTAACTTGTGCTTGAAACCTTTAGTCATTCTTTTGATGTCAGAGTAAGAGTACTTGATGGGCACTAGATTGTTGTGATTTTGGAGGAAATCTTCAATGGCATCATACCCGGATAAATGCCTTTTTCTCCATTTACATATCAAGAATGCAAACACAAATGGGGACCCGAGTATAGATTTCACAGCAACCCAGAAGATTACTGTGCACACAATTCAAGCATAAAGATATAATCAGAACTTTTGCTTCATGTTCATATATTGCTCGTTAGACATTGTTTTATATAAAACTAGTTTAAATAAAAAATGAGGAGAAAGAAAAGTGAAACCAAATTTAGAATTAGAACATCATACAAAACAAAGAGGTGAGACCGAGAAAACTAGAAGACAAGGGCTTGCGCCAATGACTAGTTTGCGAAGAAAATAACGTTAAGAAGAACCAACGATTATTGAATTCAGGAACAGCAAAATATCTTTAGAGTTTATCAGCATATATGTTGTTGCAAACTTACTTGTATCAGTATAAAAGATATAGGTAGCTCCAATCGAATCCAGAGGACGACTGTGACGAAGCACCATATTTGTATCGTTGTGGAACCTACAATTGTGGCCCTGTTTTTGCCACTCTCCACATTGAGTTGGCTGCCATCTAAGCACAATCCCGTTCACCTCTTCACTCCGAATTTCTGGATATGAACAATTTTCATTACACGTTGTCGGCCCGGACAACCACACATTCACAATCATGTCTATGCTGCACGAATCTGCAACTTCCCAAACCTCAGCATCGCCAGAAAAAACATAACTACATTTCCTTGTTGAAGAATCGTAGCCAGCAGTACAAGGCGCTGCAATGCCCGCCAACACAGGATTTTCGCAACTCACGAATGTTATTGCATCGGCCCTATGGTAAGAGTGGATAGATCTCAATTTCTCCAAAAAAGCATCTGTGAAATTGTTGTATGATATAGAGTTAACAGCAATGGTAGGGCAGTAATTGTTGTCAACTCCGGCACTTATGGATCTAAGGGTAGAAGAATTAGTGGCAGTAATGGCCTGCACTTGGTGCCTGCCATAATATAAGTACAACACTGTTCTGTTGCCCTCACACACCAGTGAGTAACTGGGATCGCAGCAGCTTTCAGATAACTTAAATATATTTCCACATGAATGAATGTCTAGATATGGAGAAAAATCTAAAATAAGAGCAAACAACGACATGAATACAGCAGGGCCGAAAAAGATGAATATCAAGTGGGATAACATTGAGAGAGATGAGAAAACAACATTAACAAAGTTGGAAGTAATCACACAGGGAACTTGAACCGGGTGACAGTCATATAGAGATTAGAGATTGCCTGATCATCAATCAAATTATCAAAGAATACAATTATACGAAAGTAAAAGTTACTTTCAATTGAAATATGAGTATTTTAGGGAGTGTTTGGAACTTTGGAATGTGTGTCTGTGTTCTAGAACTTTGGAACTGCATGCAATAGATCTTTAAACAAGAAAACCAAATGTGTGTCTGTGTTCTGAGAGAAAGAGAGAGAGAGACAGAGAGAGTTCTTACCTATAAATTTTCCGTGATACCACCGTTCTGTAAATACTGTTAAACAAAAATTTAGTTAAAAATTGTAGAAATTAAGAAAATAAAATTAGAAATTTTAAAGAGTTTCTTGTGAAATCATTGTCCAGGAGGCTTGTTAAAGTTAATTTTTCTTTGTAAATTCTGGATTTCATTGACAATTTATCAAGTGGTAAATAGTGCTTTGGTTGAGTGCAGAGGAAGTTGCTGTTCAAGTATGCGATCATGGTAGGAATAGCTGACGTGGTAAATAGTGCTTTGGTTAACGGTGGTATGCTGACGTGGCCTGTGGGAGTTATTTTGGACAGCAATTTACTTATTTCCATTGAGGTGACGAATCCTTCCAATTGTTGCAACTTCACTTATGAAGTCTTGTCCATCGGTGTTGGACTTCCCCAATAACTTGACAGCTACATCACGTTTGCTTCGAAGTGTCCCTTTGTAAACAGAACCATAACCTCCTTCGCCTAACTTGTGCTTGAAACCTTTAGTCATTTTGTTTTATGTCAGAGTAAGAGTACTTAATGGGCACCAGATTGTGGTAATTTTGGAGGAAATCTTCAATGGCATCATACCCAGATAAATGCCTCTTCCTCCATTTATATATCAAGAATGCAAACACAAGAGGCCCAAGGACAAGCTTTGTAGTTGTAGCTAACAATATGCCTGTGCACAAGATTCAGGAAAAACATTTGTTTCATATTCATATATAGGTATAAGTAAAAGTTAACCATATACGCAGATGGTGTATATATAGGAAGGGAAATCACACATGAACAGAAAGGGAGCCAGAGTCTTACT
>QAOA01003344.1:29336-62567 GCA_003255065.1 Cercis canadensis | reverse complement strand
GTTGGGTGGATGGTGTCGGAATAGAAGTACTAAAGTTTTATAGTTCAATGAGTTATTTAGTGTTGAAGGTGAATATGTGATGTATCAATTTTTTGAAGTGCTCAGTTGTTGTGTACTGTTTAGTATTTCGTTCTCTGTTCTTGTACAAATGAAAATGGGGCATTTCAGCTAATGCAATGAAGGCTTTGTGTTTTTTTTTTCTTTGGATCGAGCTTAGCCACATTCTAATTTGTTGTAATTGAAAAATCTAGTGTTTTCAGATGATTTGTCGTATACTTCTGATATTATCCAGACCTTACTTTTATGTCGAGCAGATGTTTGATGAATTGGCTATGAGAGACATGTTCCAGAGCCTTTAAACAATAGGTAAGAATCATTCTTGAGATTTTATGATAAACATATACACTAACATGCAAACGAACGAGAAAGTGTTTTTACTGAGATTTGTTTGCAGTGACTCCAATCGTCACTAAGCCTCGATGACAATTCCACGGAGACCTTTTTTTTTTTTTTTCCATTGTCACTTTGCATTACCACTTGCACCCCTGTTGGTGCCTCTCTAAATTATGCACTAGCCAATACTCAGTCTCATCAGAACTAGTACCGTAACATAAGCCCCAGTGGAAGCGCCACTAGAGTTGAACTGGAATTCATATCCACAGGTATCAGTAGCAACAGACACTGGTTGGCTAGCTATGGCTTGAAGTAAATGCTGCTCATTATCAATAAGGACATCTTCATACCCATTTGTTGTGGCTGCATTTGAAATTGAAGTAGCCTTCTGAGTGTTGCAAGTACTTTCCACACCATCATAGGGGTAATCAGTTTCAGTTGTGAGGTTAATGGTGCTGGATGAACTGAAAGGCATCATCCATGAGACCCCTCTTCAAGGTCATGGTCCTCACCTCGACAAGCTCCTCGTCAGACAGTGAGATCAACTTACCAGTCTTGTGCTGGTTAGTCCTTTTCCATTGCAGTCACAGCAAAAATGCCAGAAAACATGCTACATATTAAGAAAGATGACACTTGAATTACACTACTTGTGCTATTCCAGAATTTTACATAACACACTTCCCTTGATCCTTGACAGGGAATATGAACTCCTTTGTCTGTCCAATCCACAGAAGATGGCACATCAGAAACATTTTCATATCTCAAGGAATTCCTTTCAAGGTGGTGGACTTTATACTAGAGGATTGCCTCTTGTAGCCATTATGGACAGCCTGGAATTCCTCATCGGTTAGATATGCAAATTTATTGATGCTTAGAGCATATTTATGGTCCACAATTTCGCTAATAGCTTTGATTTGGTTCACATTGTCTTCAGAAATCACAAAATGTCTCTCTTTCTCATCCATGTCTTGGTGCACACGTCCAGATTAAGCCAATCATTGCAGATACTTCCTCAAAGTGTCTCCTTCTCTGAGGGGGTACCAAATGCTTGAAAGGGACAATTGGCGAGGATTAAGAGGAAGACTAGACAGAAATATTGGCGTTGTTTGGTAAAAGCAATGGTTCCACTAATGTTATCTAATGATTACAACCAGGTCTGGAGCTTTCACTTGAAAAAAACATTACAGAATGATCATAGGGCTTTAAAGAAAATGATGCATGCAGGCTGTCTTGTACTTATTTTTGAAACTTGATAGAACTGTGGGCTCTAGTGATGAGTTAGATAGAGAGGAAGTGGACCTGTTAGGAGGTCCACTGGTTAGGCCCAAAATATGGAGGGTATATTCGAGAAAGAAGAAAGACAAGGGGACTGAGATGTAATTGGCTGCATGAGTTAGTTAGGAGTGGTGGTGATATTAGGGAGGGAAGGTAGCAGAGGAAATCATTGGGGTGTTGAGATATTTTCATTGGGGCAGAATTCTCTCTAGCAGAGACTTTTCTGTAGGAGCCATAGGCTCTGTGAGTGATTGTAATCAATGTTTTCTGAGTATTAATCCTAAGAACTATTTCTTTTCTTTCTGGTTTCTATCAAAACTTGAAAGAGACTATCTCTTCATTGTTCCTGGGATATTGCTCTGACTTCAGGATCCAAAGAAGTTTTTGACACACAACAGTCTGCTGTGCTAGTTGATTGTGACGAGCAAGTAAATTTCACCTTTAATTTCTTAATAATTGAGGGATGATCACTAGGCCTCATCTGTATACAATTCAAAGCTATCACAATCATCTTTTGGGCAATCTTCTTTTCTTCATTTGTGACATTGCTAACTCATATTTCTTCCTCAAATTGGTCATAAACCCATTTAGGAAAATATGTTTGACAAGAATACTCGACAACATTCAAGTTCTTTCTTCTACCTGTCATTTCCATCAACAACATTCCAAAACTATACACATCAGCTTTATATGAGATGACTCCAATGTTTTTGTTAAACAATTCAGGTGCCATGTATCCCATTGTTCCTCTTGCTGCTGTTAAGAGACACAATGCTATCATCAGTTGAACACAATTTTGCCTGTCCAAAGTCAGAGATCTTTGGAAAAAAATTCTCATCAAGAAGAATGTTGTGAGGTTTGATATCGAAGTGTAGGATTTGCATGTCACAACCTTGAAGTAAGTATTCAATCCCATGAGCCACACCAAGAGAAATATCAAAGATTTTGTTGTCCCTTGGTCTTGTGAAAGTATGTACTTGTCAAGAGATCTATTAGCCATGAACTCATAAACGAGGGCTCTCTTTCTTCTCTCAGCACAAAATACAATGAGTTGAACCACATTCAGGTGACGAATCCTTCCAATGGTGGCAACTTCATTGATGAACTCGTGTCCATTGGTTTTGGACTTTCCCAATAACTTCACAGCTACATCACGTCTACTTCGAAGCTTACCTTTATAAACAGAACCATAGCCACCTTCACCTAGCTTGTCCTTGAAACCTTTGGTCATTTTTTTTATGTCAGAGCAAGAGTACTTGATGGGCACCAGATTATTGTGACTTTGCAGGAAATCCTCAACCTTGTCATACACAGATTGATTCCTCCTCCTCTATTTATATATCAAGAATGCAACCACGAATGGGGCTCCAAGTACAAATTTTACTGCCAACCATGAGAGTACTGCACACAAGATTCGTAAAACAAGACTTATTAAGAACTCCTGTTTCATTTCATCATATGTTTTTCACTGTAGACACTGCTTTTTGCCAAAAAAAAATTGGATGTTTGTTTGTGATGTTGGAATTAAGTTCTTTTATAATGGGAAGAATAAAGAAGTAAAAGTTGACAAACATATCTTCACATGATGCATTAGTTGAATCTGAAAATTTCAGAATGCATACTTCACTGTTACTAATGTTTAAAAGCTCATAGGCACCCAAACGGAGATAGAGATCTTACTGAAATAAATTAGTATCTCCAGAACACCTGTCGAAGGTTTAACACAAGAAGAAAGATAAGGAGAATAACAGTACCAAAAAGAAATTAGTGAACAAAAAGAGTTTAAAAGAAAACGTAACCTAAATTGAATTAAGTTCTAATTTGGAGATCTTATGTTGAAATTTAGGTTAGATAGGTTATGATGCTCAAACTGAAGAAAGAAACAGAGTCCAGTGACAGAAGAGACATAGTTGGAACTAAAAAGTCACAATGTGTCTCAGATCTTGGTACATTTTGTCAATTTTCAACTTTGCTCTAGCTAGTTTTCTCAATTCTGCATTAGCCAAGCTAAATTTAAATGTATATTCCTCGTAGGAGAGAAGTTTGGAGTTCATATCATCATACCATCATAATATGAAGCTTCTAGGTGTTGTGTACTTAATAAATTAATTAAACACCACTAAAACAACTTAGAGGTGGATTTTCAGAAGATTTTCTTAATGATTGAATATGAAAATTTCAACTTAGAGATTTTAATGTCTTATCAAAATGGAGTAGAAATTATGACATAATTTATTAGGCTGCTTTATATATGATCTAAGGTCTTGAAATTGGTTTTTAATGAATTACAGAAAAACCTCAGAACTATGGGAAGAGTAAAACATAGAATAAATTCAACATTAATAAGATAAACTCTAGGACTTACAGGCTTTTTGGACCTAGGACTTTAAGAACTTCTCAACCTTAAAGGCTAGATACATGACTAGAGCCAAAGGAATACATAATTATCTCTAACATTAATATGTTTACTGAGAAGAATAAACAAGATCTCTAAACTTAAGTATGAAATTCATGAATTTCATACTTTAGGATAGAACTAATAAACTGATCAAACTTCAAGGACCTAATTTATAGTTTTTCCAAAGAAATAAGTTTAGTTGCTTACCCATGTTAATCCCGGCCAGCACAAAGTCTGCATTATAAACAACAGAATTTCTGTAAGATTACCGTAAAGAACTGTCTATGAACATACACACTAAAGTGGATTCAATAATACAAACATCAATAAGGGGCTATATGATATCAAACATGGCCATGTTGAGGTGAAATTGCAAGAAAACATGTATCATAATAGTAATATTGAGATATTCAATTGTCTGTTTAGTTTAATTTTTTTTTTCTTTTATCAAAAACTTCATGCTAACTCACTTGAAAGTTTTTGGAAAAACTTTGCTTCAGGATG
The DNA here is from genome assembly GCA_003255065.1 of Cercis canadensis. Taxonomy (NCBI): domain Eukaryota; kingdom Viridiplantae; phylum Streptophyta; class Magnoliopsida; order Fabales; family Fabaceae; genus Cercis; species Cercis canadensis. Next base: position 57,997 of record QAOA01003344.1, on the reverse strand, counting down.
ACAAAGAACCATATTTGTGGCCTTGTCCAACCAGCAGTTACCCTCCTTTCCTTCCCATTCTCCACAGTGAGTTGCTCGCCATCTGAGCTCAAGCCCCTTCTTCTCCTCACTCACTATTTGTGGATGTGAACAATTCTTATTACATGTCATTGGCCCCCATGGCAACACCCTCACCATCAACTCTATGCTGCACAATTCTGCCCAGTCTGAGACCTCTATGTACCATTGCAGAACATAAGAATAAGGCCTTTTCATGGTCCCACTTGCACAAGGTGCTGCAATAATATCCACATATAGAGGAGAATTAACTGGATTTTCGCAGCTGATGAGTGTTATTGCGCCCCAAGAATAATGGTACTCATGTCCTAGTTCACTATCTTTTCTAGAAAAATCATCACGATTGTTGCTGTATGTCATAGAGTGAAGAGTGATCATGGTAGAACAATTATTGTTGTTGTCAACTTCACCAATGATGGATTGAAGGGAGGAATTAGTGGTTCTGATGACCTGCACCAAGTGTCTACCATAGTTTAAGTACAACACTGTTTTGTTGTTCTCACACACCAGTTCAAAACTGGGATCGCTGCAGCTGCTTTTTGGGTAGACTGTACTTGTAGATATGTTAATATATATCCACAAGAGTCATTGTATTGGTAGCGTGAGGTAACGTCGAAATAGAAAACCTGACCATAATAGTATAGAAGTAGAGTAAGGGCCAGCTGGAAGATGAAAATTTCCCTTAGCATGGAGCAGAAAAGGCGATAATTGGTAAATGAAGATAGAAGGCTTAATCAGGGAAGGGGAAAAGGAAGGGAAAAAAAGAAGGGGGGGGGGTGTTTGGTTTTCTCACTTTTTTGTTTGTTCACTAGGGAGAAACTTCTCCATGGTCCTTTTCTTGTTGCTTTTTCGGGGAAATAATACTCTTTTGTTCAGGAATTTTGCTTGTGTACTGAAATGTCAAAGTTCTGCATCTATAGTCAAAATTGTTTTCCATGTGATTAAGTGGGTCATAGGAAAGGCACCCTGTCCCAATAATGCTACTTGCAAGTCTATTTCTCAATAATGCATATCAATGTAGACATCTTGCTCGCATATGAGTTCAATTTCCCTATAAAAAAAGAACAAATTTAAGTGCTTAGTTACCATAGTACAAGCATATGCAAATAGCATAGTTACTGTATAAGTGTATAACAGTACAACTAACAATTTCCATTCCACGTATGAGATTCTATTGCATTTCTTTGTCAGAAAATCATTATCACCTCAATTTGTGGTATCATGTGACATGATAGTTTTAAATGCAATTGAGAATATTTTACTTGTGATAGATGTTTAACTATATTACCCAACAAATCCTCAAAGTTTCTTTGCTGCTTTGAATTATCTAAGTTTCGATTTCTGGCGGGCAAATAAGTTTACAGATAATTAAATCCATCATGGATGGCTTGACATTAACCATCAGTTGTCTGTGACTTGAAGTCAATTGAAAACGTTTCAAGTTGGTGCTACTGAGTTTTTATATTCATCTGGTCCCATGGATTGTACCTGCCCACAACCATTCATTCAATGTGGACTGAATTTAAGTCTAGGTGTGTTTTCAGTTTTCATTAAATTTAACTTATCCAACTCACTTAGTTGTTGTTTAATTTTCTTTATTCACGAGTCTCATTATTAAGGAAAAATAAGCTTCTTCAAATGCTAGATAGTCTACTTGGAATTTTGTTCCATCTCAGTGATTCACATCATTGTATATTCATTAGAAGTTAACTAAAACAGAACACATTGGCATGAGTATATGCTAAGATGCAAGTTTTCAATAAATTCAAGTTCATTCTGTTACACCTTCAGTTCCCTTAACTCTGATAGAAAAGTTTAAATAACAGTTACAGGAGTCAACCTCTTCACCAAAACAGATTAAACTATAGACATAAATGGCTCTGTAATATGGGTGCCTTTCCTCCTTTCATAGATGCTAAAAAATTCATGCGTCTATTAAAAGATCTTGTATTGTTATAATGTTAAATCATCTTTCAAAGGATTTTTTATTGGTATCATAATTCTATACTACTAATCTAGTTTCAGTGGTTAATGAGGACTGTTTTCATCATTGTTCTCTTCATGCTTGTTTCCATTGGGGCTATTACTTTTAACTTTCCTTTGCTATACACTAAGTTTTGAACCTGGTAAGTGGCTACATTATGACGCATACGAGCCGGGCTTTGGTGATGTAGAAGCCTTCACCTCTGTTAAAATTTCAGGGTAGTAGGTTAGTAGCATTCTTGGCAAGAAACATGTTAGATTGAATATCTCTTGAATAACTTGCTTGCGTGAAACTTTGAACATGTCTTACTTGAATTGTTTTGTTTGTCTCTTGTTAATATAGAATACACATGGTGTTAGAACTTCACTCTTTCATATTTATAGGACTTAACAAACTGTAAACTGGAGATACTAAGTTAAAATACAAATGATGGGTTTGATGTTATAAGATGACAGATACATATTGTAAATCTAAGAAAGCATGCAGTTTTGTCCATGAAGAATCTTGTACTGCTTCAATTCAACTTCCTTACTGATTGAAGTTGATCAGGTGGAGGAACCTCTGGGGTTCTTATATTTGAATTATCGCCAACGCCAACTTGATCGGTTGACCTTTGTTGCCAAGCAAGAAGAGGTTCAGGTGGAGGAACCTCTGGGATTTCAGCTTCTCTTTCAAGCATCTTTATAACTTTGTTCATTGAGGGACGATCACTGGGCCTCATCTGTATACAATTTAAAGCTATCGCAATCATCTTCTGGGCTATCTTCTTTTCCTCACCCGTGGCATTGCTTTCAAGTATTGTTTCCTCAAATTGGTCATAAACCCATTGGGCAAAGTAGGTCTGCCCAGAATGGTCTACAACATTTAAGTTTTTTCTTCTACCTGCCATTTCCATTAATAGCATCCCAAAACTATAAACATCAGCTTTGTATGAGATGCCTCCAATGTTTCTGTAAAACAATTCAGGAGCCATGTATCCTGTTGTCCCTCTTACTGCTGTTAGACTTACAATGCTATCTTCTCTTGGATACAACTTTGCAAGTCCAAAGTCTGAAATCTTTGGAGTGAAACTTTCATCAAGAAGAATGTTGTGAGGTTTTATATCGAAGTGTAGGATTGTCATATCACAACCTCGATGGAGGTATTCTATTCCATGAGCCACCCCTAAAGATATTTCATAGATTTTCTCATAGCTTATTGATATATTCTTCTCTTCTTGTAATAGTATATATTTATCCAGAGACCCATTAAACATGAATTCATAAACAAGAGCTCTCTTTGTTCTTTCAGCACAAAATCCAATTAATTGAACCACATTGAGATGACGAATCCTTCCAATTGTTGCAACTTCATTTATGAAGTCTTGTCCATTGGTGTTGGACTTCCCCAATAACTTGACAGCTACATCACGTTTGCTTCTAAGAGTCCCTTTGTAAACAGAACCATAACCTCCTTCGCCTAACTTGTGCTTGAAACCTTTAGTCATTCTTTTGATGTCAGAGTAAGAGTACTTGATGGGCACTAGATTGTTGTGATTTTGGAGGAAATCTTCAATGGCATCATACCCGGATAAATGCCTTTTTCTCCATTTACATATCAAGAATGCAAACACAAATGGGGACCCGAGTATAGATTTCACAGCGACCCACAAGATTACTGTGCACACAATTCAAGCATAAAGATATAATCAGAACTTTTGCTTCATGTTCATATATTGCTCGTTAGACATTGTTTTATATAAAACTGGTTTAAATAAAAATGAGGAGAAAGAAAAAGTGAAACGAAATTTAGAACTAGAACATCATGGCAAAAAAAGAGGCGAGACCGAGAAAACTAGAAGACAACGGCTTGCGCCAATGACTACTTTGCAAAGAAAATAACGTTGAGAAGAACCAACGATTATTGAATTCAGCAACAGCAAAATATCTTAAGAATTTATCAGCATATATGTTGTTGCAAACTTACTTGTATAAATATAAAAGATATAGGTAGCTCCAATCGAATCCATAGGACGACTGTGACGAAGCACCATATTTGTATCGTTGTGGAACCTACAATTGTGGCCCTGTTTTTGCCACTCTCCACATTGAGTTGGCTGCCATCTAAGCACAATCCCGTTCACCTCTTCACTCCGAATTTCTGGATATGAACAATTTTCATTACACGTTGTCGGCCCGGACAACCACACATTCACAATCATGTCTATGCTGCACGAATCTGCAACTTCCCAAACCTCAGCATTGTGAGAAAAAACATAACTATATTTCCTTGTTGAAGAATCGTAGCCAGCAGTACAAGGCGCTGCAATGCCCGCCAACACAGGATTTTCGCAACTCACGAATGTTATTGCATCGGCCCTATGGTAAGAGTGGATATATCTCAATTTCTCCAAAAAAGCATCTGTGAAATTGTTGTATGATATAGAGTTAACAGCAATGGTAGGGCAGTAATTGTTGTCAACTCCGGCACTTATGGATCTAAGGGTAGAAGAATTAGTGGCAGTAATGGCCTGCACTCGGTACCTGCCATAATATAAGTACAACACTCTTCTGTTGCCCTCACACACCAGTGAGTAACTGGGATCGCAGCAGCTTTCAGATAACTTAAATATATTTCCACATGAATGAATGTCTAGATATGAAGAAAAATTTAAAATAAGAATAAACAACGACATGAATACAGCAGGGCCGAAAAAGATGAATATCAAGTGCGATAACATTGAGAGAGATGAGAAAACAACATTAACAAAGTTGGAAGTAATCACACAGGGAACCTGAACCGGGTGACAGTCATATAGAGATTAGAGATTGCCAGATCATCAATCAAATTAGCAAAGAATACAATTATACAAAAGTAAAAGTTACTTTCAATTGAAATATGAGTATTTTAGGGAGTGTTTGGAACTTTTGAATGATGTAATTTTATTTTTATTTTTTGTACCTTTAGGAATGATGTAATTTTCATTATATAATTTGAAATTTTATAATTTTTTATATATGGAAAATTTTATAAAATTTTAGATTATGGTGTTTGGTATTTGTGTATTAGATATTATTGATCTAATACTCCTCAAGAGCTACAACTCTATCTTCTTATAAAAATTAAGGAATTTCAAATTTAGTGAGAGTCATCCAATAAAAGAAATTTCGAAGATGACTAATTACAAATTCACTTTGAATTATCATATCAAATAAAAAAAATCTTAATATCTTGGATCTCATTTCTTTTTTATTTTATACCCTTGGAATAAGGTTATGCAAAAAACTAATTACAATATACTGGATGTATAAATATGCTATTTTTTTTTTTCTTTTTTCTTGTTCTAAATTACTTGGTTCTGATTGCTGGTGGGTATATAACCTTGGGATAACAAGTCCATTTTCATGATCAGGACTGTTATTGAGAGTAACAAAGAAAATATCTTCATGGTAGGGTAGCATCTTTAAATGTGAATATGACTGATTTTGTTTAAAGCCAAGTCAAGATATAATAGACTGAAATGTTGCCGTGGAGCATCTGCTAACTTAGCACCAAGTATCTGTCGTGACTCTAGAGCTTCATCCAAGACTGAATTTCCAAGAAGACTCAAATATTCTCACTAATTACAGAGAAAAAATACAGATATTCTAATCCTCACTAATTCGAGAAAAAAAAAATATTCAAAGTACAGATATTCTCCTCCAAATTTGCTGTGATCAATTAACACAACCTTTTGTGTATCAGGAATTTAATTGCATCAGTCATGGTTTTTTCGTTCAGAAAGAACATCCCATTCTTGTGCTGCTGTTTCCTAACTATCTTAGCAGAAACTAGTTCTATTGACCAATGCATAGAAACAAGGTGCAGCACCAAAGGACCACCCATCCGATTCCCCTTCCGACTTAGAGGGAGACAACCTCAATGGTGTGGCTATCGTTCTGACTTTGAACTATTCTGTACTGATACAGACCAGACCGTGCTTGAACTGCCATTATCTGTCAAGCTCTTTGTGAAGAGCATTGACTACAAAGCACAGGTCATAACTGTATCAGACCCTGAGAATTGCTTTCCCAAACAGATTGCAAAACTTCATTTATCTGAATCTCCTTTTCTGTTCAGTGATGACTCTCAGCCTTTTGTACTATTCAAATGTTCAGGAATGTCTCATAGAAATGCAGACAGCACATACTTCACTTCATATGGCAACTTTTCTTGTCTTGATGAAGTTAGCTTCCAAGTTATCGCGATTCCATCTCATACAACAATCATGTACCAGCCATTACTATCTTGCACCCGAATGTATAGCACTTCACCAGTACCTAATGCTGTATTTTATCAGAACACAGATACTATTAGTCTGAGTTGGGACCATCCAGATTGCAGGAAGTGCGAAGCACACAATGGGCAATGTGAATTGAAGGAAAGCATATCTGGACTACAACCTGGTTGTGTAGGTATGATATCATCTACATATTCTCTTCCTTCAATTACATCTTAGATTTCGTTTATTTTGATCTTGTTATGTGCTAAGCTATTCTGCGTAGGCTAAACTTTATATGACTCTGCAATGTGTTACTGTATTAGTAAATTCCATTCTTGATTTTTCATGTGAGAGGCATTGACAACATTGATAATTAGCTCTTTCTATTGTTCTCAACATTGACAACATTCATCCCTGTTCTAATTTTCACATTTTCCATCTTGCAGGCTTACCAAAAGGAAACGGGCGTGTAGGTAAAGTTTTATCGGCCCTTCTTCATTTGCTATCAGAGTTAAAATGCCTATAATTGATGTTACATATTGCATATATATGTGCAGATGCAATCCTAATTTCACTTCTGCTCATATTTGTTGGGGGCGGAGTCTATGGTTTCTATGTGTCAAACATAGAAAGACAGAGTTACAAAAGGATCAAACAGTTTTTGGAGGACTATGAAGCTCTTAAACCAGCAAGATATAACTATGCAGATATAAAGAGAATTACAAATCTGTTCAAGGATGAAATAGGCCAAGGAGCTTATGGAACTGTCTTCAAAGGGAAACTATCCAATGAGATTGAGGTTGCTGTGAAGGTCCTCAACAATTCAACAGGAAATGGTGAAGAATTCATTAAAGAAATGGAAACAATGTGCCAAATCTACCATGTCAATGTCGTTCGCTTGGTTGGCTATTGTGCAGATGGATTCAGAAAGGCTTTAGTATACGAATTTTTACCAAATGGTTCATTACAGAAATTCATAACTTCAGCAGATAACAAGGATCTCTTTCTTGGTTGGGAAAAGCTTCAACATATTGCACTTGACATTGCAAAAGGAATTGAGTATCTTCATCAAGGTTGTGACAAACAAATTCTCCATTTTGATATCAAACCTCATAATATATTGCTGGACAACAACTTCACGCCAAAAATTTCTGATTTTGGTTTAGCCAAGCTTTGTGCTAAGGATCAAAGTATTGTATCAATGACCACAGTTAAGGGGACTAGAGGCTACATGGCACCAGAAGTATATTCTAGGAACTTTGGAAACGTGTCCTATAAGTCAGATGTTTATAGTTATGGGATGTTGCTGCTTGAAGTGGTTGGAGGAAGGAAGATCACTAATGTCACAGGAGAGACTAGTAGTGAGATTTACTACCCTCAATGGATATATAATCTTCTTGAAAACAATGAAGACGTGGAAATCCATATAGAAGGGGAAGGAGATGCTACAATTGCAAAGAAGCTATCAATTGTGGGGCTTTGGTGCATACAGTGGCATCCAGCAAATCGTCCAACCATGAAAGCTGTGGTTCAAATGTTAGAGGGTGATGGAGGCAACTTAGTCATTCCTCCTAATCCTTTTGCCTCTACAACTCCAAGTAAAACAACTAGTGCTAGTGTACATCTGAAACAAGAGTTATCCACTATCTATGAAATGGAGTGAATTATCATTAGTAGAACTCCCTTGAAATTCTAGTCTCTTACTCTTAGGAACCAAATAGTTTATATGCTACTTGTCAATCATTGTTCTCAGCTTTCAAATTATTGCTGTAATAAAGCTAAAGTCTTTGTTGATTCATCTAGTAAACCCTCTTGGTTTGAAGTTAGTAGCAAGGATCCGGGGTTGAATCCAATTTTCACTAAAGATGAAAGGTTTGAAGAAGGAAGAGAGTCGGTATATATCCCAAACCAATGATTTCACAAAGAAGTTAGTACGTACCTTTTATGATACTTGATGCTATCTTGACTGCAATAAATATGAAAGGTCTAATATTACTGCATTTTTACAATTCATTTTAATGAGGAAAAAGAAAGGAAAACAGAAAGAAGTGGCATTTCATTATAAAAATGAAGGTTCAAGGAAATTATGTGTCCCCTTGGCACTTAGGTTAATCATATGTTTTTTTTCTTTTTTTAGTTTGAAGTAACCTTAAATCATAATTATATTATTGTAGTTTTATAGAACAACTATTCAAATAGTATTTTGTTTATGAATGCTTAGCCAATATAGATCAATTTAAACCATAAAAAACCTTCTCAAGATTAAAATTGGATGAACAGCATATGACGTAAAATTTAAATCTACAAATGTTACATTTCCGTGTATATTAGTAGCCTAATATCACCCAAGAGCTGCAATTCAATCCTCCTACAAAAGTTATGAAACAAAAATTACAGTATATACCAAATACTTTTGCGTATACAGGATATATGTTTATACATATCACCAAATATGCTCATAATCATGGGCTTTTTCTTGTTTCTGAATTGTTCGACTTGTGATTCGAGTGGGTAGATAACCTTTGAGATAGACAACTCTATTATGGATGGCCCACGGTCCCCAGTGACTTTGAAGTTGGTAAGGGTTTTGTGTTTGTACAGAGTTTTAATTTTCTTTTGGTCCCACGGATTATGTCAATGCACAAGTATCCATTTAATGCAGACTGAAAATTTCTTTGGAAAAGTCAGTGAGACAGCTCAATTGGCACTATGTCTTTGTCGCATTCCCATGTGTACAAAAAGATCTCACCGATCGTAGACAAAAAAAATCTAGAAAAGGCAGATATAGTCCTTCAAATTTTGTATCTTTTCCACAGTTCCACTGAAGGCTTTCCAATTTCATTGTAGGTGTTGGATACATGAATCAGTGATGAAACTGTATTGCAGAACTTCAAGGCGTCAATGGTGGTTTACTACTGACGTGTGTGACCAACCATCTCAAACAGTCACGAAGTATTGTCTTTTACTAATCAACAATAAAATGATTGCGAAACTTACAATTATCTTTGCAAGAGAGTAGAGAAGACTTGGATACCATAATAATACGTAGCCTTAAATGATATAACATAGACACTCCCTAATTAAGACCTATTTTTCCAAAGGCTAGAAAAGAGTGAAATACAAGGTGGTTAATTGATTCCTCTAGTAATGCTTCTTGGCTTAAAATTAATAGCAGAGAATTGGAATAATTCCCATTTGTATTAAAGATAAGGATTTAAGAAAGGTCCTATATTCCAAACTGATTCGCAGAACTTATATAGTATATTATTTGCAAGATCTTCTTTTTAATTAAGCTCTTTTGTAAAATAGAATTACTTTTTACCTCCTTTCTAATGAATAAAATATAGACAGATCAACAAGAGGGATTTATCAGTTTTCATTTTTATCAGTAATATGACAAATATAAAGATCAAAACTTTTGTAAAAAGGAAAAAAAAAAAAATTGTCAAAAGAAGCAGTTATACCAAGTCACAATGATAGTCTTTTCATAAGCTGCAACCTTTGGTACAGGGGAACAAAAAAATTTACATAGTAATTTGTTCTGTGAAAATTTGACGGGCAATTTAATGATGAAAATTTAAACATTATGAATCCAAATACAATATTGTACATATTCATTTTTGCAACTTAAGGCACAAATTATAGTAAGTGTTTAATTTGCTTTGCTTTACTTTGCAATACCTATCCGTTGACCCAAAGTCAATTTTAGAGAAGTGGCCAATTGTGGTTTACAAGTGAAGTTTTAGGGTAAACAATCACAAGCTTTCAACAAGTTGTCTTTTTCCTTCCATCAAGAATGAAGAAATTGCAAGGATAATGTGACTTAGAAATTGGCTATGGCAGAGGCAGAGAAGACCAGGTCTTGATAATAACATGTACGGGATTGATACATGCTGATTTTTCCAAGTCTAATGCTGGAAAAGTACACAATGAATATTTAAAAGATATAGGAAAATTGATACACGTTTCTTTGAAGTTTACTTGATATCGACACGGCTTAAAGAAAATTGTTTGTAATATGGGGACCATAAATTGTGCAAGTTATGATTTTTTTTTGACTGTTGTGCAAGTTCTTGCCCATACTGATATTCTTATCAGAAAGAGGCTTAATTCTGTGCTTCTTTATATACCTGAAATCATTGCTTTCTTCTTCATAAGTAAACAATGAGTAAAAGCCACTGTTCTCTGCACAAAAATGGCTATTCAAATAATATTTAGTTTATGAATGCTTAGCCAATATAGAGCAATTCAAACCAAAAAAAAACCTTCTCAAGATTAAAATTGGATGGACAACATATGACGTAAAATTTAAATCTACAAATGCTACATTTCCATGTATATTAGAGACCTAATATCATCTAAGACCTGCAATTCAATCCAATCCTCCTTCAAAAAGTTTAGGACCAGCCATATAAAGCAGTCAAGAAGTAGTGTTTTCTTTGCATCATCAATGAAATGATAATGCAGTCTCAATAATAGTGAAACTGACAATTATCTCTTGAAGGAAGCAGAAGAGACTTGGTTACCCCAATAATTTGTAGCCTTAGAAAATCTTAAATGACATGACATAGAAACTACCTGATAAATACCAAATTTCTTCATCTGTAATTTGTTGAAAAGGACAAAATATAAATTCAGGAAAAGAAAGCTTCTATAAAATGATGGTTCTAAGGGAAATTTTTTGTACTCACACAAAGGTTAATTACATGTTTTCTCTCCTGAAGATATTTCTGTTAATTAGAATGTTAACGGAAAACTATTCAAATAATAATTACTTTACGAATGCTTAGAGGATTATAGATTAATTCAAATGATATAAAACTCTTCTCAAGATTAAAAATCGATTGACGACAAATATATTGTACAATGAAATCTATAAAGTGTTGAATTTCCTTGTCCAATTCAATTCCCATACTAATTGAAGAATTCACACATAGCTCTTGCTGAGCTTGAATATTCAATCCACACGTAACTCATTTGTTGGCCTCCCTTGCCAAGTTATAAGAGGATGATCAGGTGGAGGAACCTCTGGGATTTCAACTTCTCCTTCAAGCATCTCTATCACTTTGCTCATAGGGGGACGATCACTAGGGTTCATCTGTATACAGTTTAGAGCAATCACAATCATCTTTTGGGCTATCTTCTTTTCCTCGTCTGTTGTATTGCTCGCTAGTATTGATTCCTCAAATTGGTCATAAACCCATTTAGAAAAGTAGGTTTGCCACGAATGCTCCACAATATTTAAGTTTTTTCTTCGTCCTGCCATTTCCATCAATAGCATCCCAAAACTGTATACATCAGCTTTGTATGAGACACCTCCAATATTTTTGTACACCAATTCAGGAGCCATGTATCCCATTGTTCCTCTTGCTGCTGTTAAAGACACAATACTATTATCTATTGGATACAACTTAGCTAGTCCGAAGTCTGAAATTTTTGGAGTGAAATTCTCATCAAGAAGAATATTATGAGGTTTGATATCAAAGTGTAAAATTTGCATTTCACAACCCCTGTGTAGGTATTCGATTCCATGAGCCACTCTAAGAGAAATGTCATAGATTTTCTCATAGCTTATTGATGAATTCCCTTCCTCTTGTGAAAGTATGTATTTGTCGAGAGATCCATTGGACATAAATTCATACACAAGAGCTCGCTTTGTTCTTTCAGCGCAAAATCCAATGAGTTGCACCACATTGACATGACGAATTCTTCCAATGGTGGCAACTTCATTAATGAAATCTTGTCCATTGGTTTTAGACTTGCCTAGTAACTTCACAGCTACATCACTTCTGCTTCGAAGTTTTCCTTTATAGACAGAACCATAGCCTCCTTCGCCTAACTTGTGCTTGAAATTGTTGGTAATTTTTTTGATCTCAGAGTAAGAGTAGTTGATAGGCATCAGGTTATTGTGACTTTGGAGAAATTGTTCAACCGTGTCATATCCGGATGAATTCCTCTTTCTCCATTTATAAATCAAGAAGGCAACCACAAATGGTGTCCCAAGTACAAATTTTGCAATAAGCCATGGTATTACTGTGAAAGAAGTGAAAAGATATTACAATTCAGTTAGATCTTACAGTTGCATACTCATCTGTTTTTTGCAGAAGAATTTGTGTTTTAATTAACAATAATCATTCAAGGTTGTAGATCATCAATTATATATTTGTTTGAGTATAGTAAATACTTGTGTTATTTTTAATTTATTATTATCTTCAATACGATCCAGCAGCATAAGGATCGATAAAATATCTATTTTCTTTTTTTTAAAGGGAAAAATTTATATTTTCTTACAACTTTATTATCATGTACTCATAAATTAAACAAAACATTCACTTCGCCTAACGACATTTTATTCCTTCTTCTTTTGTTTCTCTCCTTTGGCATTTTTTATTTTATGAGATCATTTGTTCCTCTCTAATTTTTATCCCTTTCTTACTAATTATTACTTCTTTTATTCTTATTAACATTGGTTAAATAAGGTTGAAAACCTTATATATGTTCGTTAATTATTTCGAAATTCCAAATCATTATAAGAAATTAATTACTTAAAATCACCCGTCTACTAAAATTGCTTTTTGAATTGTAAATGGCTTCACTAATATAAATTAATTAGTTTTGAAAAAATTCATTATCTCATTTCAATATTTACTACATAAACCAATTAAACGTAAGTGTGTCCAACCACAAAAATTAACTCAATATTTTTTTTTATAATTTCTTTTGCCATTATAATTTTAAGGATTGTTAGCACCGGTTTCCTGTTCAGTAACTTCATAATTCTTAATTGCTAACTATAGATAACTCCTGTTGCTATTATATCTTTCCACAATTCACTATTAATTGCATAAATTTTTCTGTTTTCATTCACATAGTAATTTTAGTTGACCATTATTTTAGCTTATTATTTTTAGATATTGACTTCATGCAATAGATCTTTAAACAAGAAAACCAAATGTGTGTCTAAGAAAGAGAGAGAGAGAGCTCTTACCAATAAAACTTCCGTAAGACAGTGCTGTAAGTCCTGTTAAACAAAAATTAAGTTAGTTAAAATTTGTACAAATTAAGAAATAAAATTAGAAATTTTAAAGAGTTTCTTGTGAAATCACTGTCCAGGAGGAGTTGTTGAAAGAATACTTATTCGATTCGTTCAACTTTAGGTTTTTTCAGATGTAACAGTAAATGGGATGAAGTTTCATATATATTACAATATCTCAAAGGAGGTGAATGTAATTTTCTCTAATAAGTAACTAAAAGAGTCAGAAATAATACCGTACCAAAAGACGACTTCATATGTATCTGCATTGCCCAAGTAATTAACAATATTATGTCAGCTTAGTGATATAATTGTATAGTAATAATCCAAGAATGCAAATATGTATATAACAATATTATGTCAGATGAACGAACAAAGAGATCATATAAATATGGTATTTCATTGAGTTCTTTGGATGATTTAATTGAACTCTAACGATATAAATGCTATAAGAGCTGCAATATCTTAAAAGTGACTTCATAACATTAAGAAGAATGAGAAAGAACCAAGTAGAAATTAAGGCAAAAAAATTAAAAAAAAAAAAAAAACAAAAACAAATAAGTAGCGATAGAGTTAATAAAAGTATGACGTCTACATAAGGTTTTTGTTGCCATCTGAGTTTGACATCCAAACCCAGGATGTTTTTATTCATTTATTCTTAATAAGAGATTAAAATGACTGATTCACATTTTAAGGACATCATGAGAGTGGCACATACCACTTCCATCCATAAATTAGCCATTAAACTAATTAAAGGGCTTTCGTACACAAAATGCAAATGTCAGAGTGTTGACGGAACCTTTTTAAAACTCGGAGTATTTTGTACGCGTTAACTATATTTAAAGGGAATTCCCTATAATTTAGACTCCAAACAAAGTAATTTTCCTTTTTTCTATAACATGATATTTTTCTTGAATGGTTTTAACAAAAATTATATATTTTTCCAGAGCTAAAAAAAAATTGCTTTAAAAATTATTTCTATCAAAACAAACAAAATTTGTGCGCGTGTGTTTTTCTTTTCTACCAAAATTTTCGGTCTTACTCATGTAAACAGGCTCTTCTTCAGGGCAAATGACCTTGTCGGTGGCATTATCGAACTGGCAAGGGCCTCGTCCTTTCCACTCTCCACAGCGAACTGGTTGCCAACGAAGCTCAATCCCGTTAACATGTTCAACCTCAACATCTGTATACCAACAATTCTTATTACATGTCCTGTCTTTTGAAGGGCTTACTATTATCCTCAAGTCTATGCTGCAAGACTCTGCAAGGGCTGAAACTTCTGTCTTGGGTAGCAGAACGTAAGAATAATGCTCTTTCGTTGTCTTTGTTGCTGAAAAATTGTGTCCACCGGCACAAGATTCAGCAATGTCCACATATTGAGAAGAATTAACTGGACTTTCGCAGCTCACGAGTATTATTCCCTTCGGATAATAATAATCAAATGCACTATTGATATTGTCATATGACATGATATCTCTTGTGATGACAGAGCAATTGTTGTCGTCAACTCCGGCACCGACAAATTGGATGTCGCCTGAACTACTGGCAGAATAGGCTTGCACCTCGTACCTACCATAGTTCAGGTACAACGCTGCTTTGTTGTTCTCACAGATCAATTCGTAAATGGGATCGGCGCAGCTAGAAGATACGTTGAATATATTTGAACAGAAAGCTGATGAGAGTACATCAAACTTGAGGGTGAAACTGAGAGCATATAGTAGCAGAAAAATTACGAGAGCAAGGGAATGAAGAAGGCATGCCCTCGACATAGAGGAAGTGAGAAATATTTTGAAGATCTGACACCAAAGTTTAGAGTATAGCAATCTTTTCGACTGGATATTAATATGAATTCGGGCAAGGACTTGAGCTTGCGCATCTTGACTTGCGTACCTTTTTCGGTTTCACACTACAAAAAATTGAAAATGAAAAAATAAAGTCCAATTTGTTTTATTTAGTTTTCTCAGATGATATGTTATAAGTACTATAAAATTACAGTGGTATTTGTGGAGAGTACAAATTTTTTATCGTGATATTTTATAAATTATAAAAAAAAAATTATTATTTAGTTAAAAAGTTAGAAACAGACTAAAAATATAAACCTCACATACGGCTAAAAATATCTAAAATACACATTGATTTTATGTGAATTATACAAACTAAATCTCACGGGATGCTATCGAAGTACAACAATACCGATCAAATTTCCCATGCTACACAATCAAATTATTTGTGTGGCTGATTCTAATTTCTGACTTAGGCAAATAAAAGCTAAGTAGGACCACCTATATTTATGGTGTGTCTGAATTAGCTACAGAAATTGGACTGCGTGGCTTTCAGGGCATCTAACAAGCTTTTGGTCTTTGAAAGAGCCACAATTTTCTTTCCGTTGCTAATTGACACATAGACTTGGTAGGTTCTAAAATGTTTGCCCACAAGTTTGTGTATTTATCTTATACACCTTCATCCTCCATCTCCTCTAGTCTTTGAGTCTTTCTCTTACCAAAATCATTCTGTATTTGTATTGCTAGCTGTACTACCTTAGTGGCCACTTGTATCCCAGAGGTGAAGGAGCCTTGCATTTATACGCTGGCCATGGCTGTTTCGTTCAAAATTGCCTTCTCTATTTCATGCTATTATTTCTTCATTATCTTTGTAGAAACGACATCCTCTGACCAATGCTTAGAATTAAGTTGCAGCCCCCATGGGCCACCCATCCGATTCCCATTCCGACTTAAAGATAGACAGCCAGAAAGATGTGGATATAACTCTGGCTTTGATCTTTTCTGTAATGATAAAAATCAGACCCTGCTTGAATTACCGGTATCTGTTCAAGTCTTGGTCAACAGCATTGACTACCAATCTCAGCTCATAACTGTGTCTGACCCCGAGGATTGCATTCCCAGAAAGCTTGCAAATCTAAGTTTATCTGCCTCTCCATTCCTGTTCCCTTACTTCTTATCAGAACCCTATGATTTTATACTCTTTAATTGTTCAGTGCCCTCTGATAAAAGTGCAGAGAAGAGACTCTATTATTCAGTTGGAAACTTTTCTTGCCTTGATCTTGCTGGCTTTCAAGTTGTTGCATATGGTTCTTATACTTCTCTTCTAAAAATGCCTCTTTTTTCTTGCCGTAAGATGTACAGCGTTTCATCAGTGCCTTACTCTGTATTCTATCAGAACGCTAACATTACTCTCAGTTTGATGGAACCATATTGTGGAGATTGTGAAGCACAATGTGGGCAATGTAAAAACAGCTCTGAACGTAAACCTCAGTATGTAAAAAAGCCCAACCATGCTAAAGGTATTACTTTCTTCTATACTTTTCTCTGTTTTCCGCTGTTGTTTATACTTCCGCGGAAATCCTTATCACTACTTTTGTTTGCTAAATAAAATCTTGTATTCCAATGCATTGGTTTGTTCTCATTTGGGGATTTTTGTCATCATAAGGCCTTTACCTTGCTCGTTTTAATGCAGTTAAAAACTAACGTGCTATAAATTAATACAAGTGAAAAAGCAAGCACGTACGGTTATTAATGACAGTAGGAGTGAAATTAAAAAAATGGCACGTTCTATTTTAGGAGCGAGAGAGATGTATTTAGGGACGCATTAGAAACTAACTTGTTGGAAGTTTCTTGCAGGTTCATCAAAAGGAAAACTGCTAGCTGGTAAGCTTCCTTCAGCCATGTTCCATTTGTAAAGTTGCATATGAAAGACTTAGCTATGGCTACAATTTCAACTTACAAAATCTATGTGCTGTGCAGGTGAAATCGTTGGCCCACTTCTGCTCCTATTAGCTGTGGTCACGGTCTACCATTTCTATATGATTGACAAAATGGAAAGAGAGAGTTACAGAAGGATCAAAAGGTTTTTGGAGGACTACAAAGCTCTTAAGCCTGCTAGGTACTCCTTTAAAGATATAAAGAGGATTACAAATCAGTTTAAGGATGAACTGGGTCAAGGAGCTTATGGAACTGTCTTCCAAGGGAAACTATCAAGTGAAGTTCAGGTTGCTGTTAAAGTTCTAACTAGTTCAACAGGAAATGGGGAAGAGTTCATTAATGAAATGGAAGCAATGTGTCAAATTCACCATGTGAATGTGGTTCGCTTGGTTGGATTCTGTGCAGATGGGCTCAGACGAACAATAGTGTATGAATTCTTACCAAATGGTTCATTGCAAAGATTCATATTATCAGCAGACACTAAGGATCTCTTTCTAGGTTGGGAAAAACTCCAAGACATTGCTCTTGGAATAGCCAAAGGAGTTGAGTATCTTCACCAAGGTTGTGACAAACGAATCCTCCATTTTGATATCAAACCTCACAATATATTGTTAGACAACAATTTCATGCCGAAAATTTCTGATTTTGGTTTGGCCAAGTTGTGTTCTAAGGATCAAAGCATTGTGTCAATGACCACAGCAAGGGGTACGATAGGCTATATTGCACCAGAAGTTTTTCTAGGAACTTTGGAAATGTATCCTATAAGTCAGATGTTTATAGTTATGGGATGGTGCTCCTTGAAATGATTGGAGGGAGGAAAATCATGGATACCACTGCAGAGAATAGCTGTAGCAGCCAAGCTTACTACCCACAACGGATTTATAATCTTCTAGAAAACAATGAAGACATAACAATCCACATAGAAGGATATGATGATACCAAAATTGCAAAGAAGCTATCAATTGTGGGACTTTGGTGTATACAGTGGCACCCGGTAAATCGTCCAACAATGAAAGCTGTGGTTCAAATGTTGGAGGGTGATGGAGACAACTTAGCCATACCTCCTAATCCTTTTGCTTCCAATACTCAGAGTAAAACAAGTAGTGCCGGTATACGTTTAAAGCAAAAGTTATCTGTCATCTCTGAAATAGAGTGAATTTACCATAAGTGCCTTGGACTTTTTTGTCTCTTAGGAACCAAATGCTCCATAAGCTTCTTTTATGTTATTTCCCATAATTTTTCAAGTTTGATGTAATAAGGTGTGTTAAAATCAAGAGTGATCAATACAAGGGTTTTAGTTGATTCCTCTAGTAATGCCTCTTGGCTTAAAATTAATAGAAGGGAATTGGAATTGATTCTCATCTTCATTGAAAAAATGGTTTAAAGAAAGGTCCCATTTTCCAAACGTATGGCCTCAAATTATATAGTATATAGTGGTAATTTGTAGGTGTTCTGTAAAGCTATTTTGTAATTACTAATAAAATTATCTAATAGTAACACTTTTTGCCATCCTTTCTAATGAAGAAAAATAAAGAAATATCAAAAAGAGGAATTTTTTAGTTTTCATCTTTATCAGTATAATGATATTATATAAAGATCAAAACTTTTCTAAGGAAAAAACATTATAGTGCTCAAATGAAGCACTTATGCCATGTCACAATGATACTCTTTCCACAAGCTGCAATTCCCTTGGTTCTGATAACATTCGAAATGCAACCTTATGATGAAAATGTAAACATTTAAGATTCCAGATACAATCCTGCCCATATTTATTTGTGCAACTTAAACCACAGATTATAGTGTGTAGTTGCAGACAAGCTTTTGCTCTGCTTTACTGTGCTAAACATACACCTCCATTGACCCAAAGTCAATTTAAGAGAAGTCGCCCATTGTGGTTTGCAACTCAAGTTTTGGGGTAAAGAATCAAAAGCTGTTTGTCTTTTTCTTTCATAGGGAATAAAGAAATTGCAAGGACAATGAAATTTACAAATGGCTTTGGAAAGAGGCAGGGAAGATGACAAGGCCAAGTTGGTGGATGGCTTAAAATTAAACATTAGTTGTCTGCGACTTGAAGTCAATAGTAAACATTAGTTAATTGTCGTTTGAATTTCCACTAGTCATGATTCTCATTATTAAGGAAAAATAAGCTTCCTCACTTGGCACATAGTCTGCTTGGAATTTTGTTCCATCTCAATTGTTCACTTCATTGTATATTCATTAGAATTTAACTAAAACAGACCACATTGGCATGAGTATGTGCTAAGATGCTATTTCTTCTCACTTTGGTTTGCTATACACTAAGTTTTGAACCTGGCAAGTGGCTACAGGACTTTTGTTATGTAGAAACTCTCGCCTCTCTTAAAATTTCAAGGTAGTAGATTAGTTGTATCCTAAGTAAGAAACATGTTAAATTGGATATCTCTTGAATAGCGTACATGCATGAAGCTTGGAACATGTTATACTTCAATTGTTTTGTTTTTGTCTTTTGTTAATTTATAATACACAAGGTGTTAGAACTTAATTCACTCTTTCATATTTGGACTTAACAAAATGTAAACTGGTGCTATATCTACGTTATGAAGCAGCAGGTAAGATACTAATTTAAATACAAACGATGGGTTTTTTGTTATGAGATGACAGATACATATTGTAAATTTAAGAATGCATGTACTTTTGTTCATGAAGAATCTTGTACTGCATCAATTTAACTTCCTTACTGATTGAAGATGATCAGGTGGAGGAAGATGAAAATTTCCCTTAGCAAGGAGCAGAAAAGGTGGTAATTGGTAAATGAAGAAAGAAGGCTTAATCAGGCAAGGGGAAGGGGAAGGAGGGGTGGGGTTTGGTTTTCTCAGTTTTCTGTTTGTTCACTAGGGAGAAACTTCTTTTGCTCAGGAATTTTGCTAGTGTACTGAAATGTCAAAGTTCTGCATCCATAGTCAAAATTGTTTTCTATGTGATTAAGTGGGTCATAGGAAAGGCACCCTGTCCCAATAATGCTACTTGCAAGTCTATTTCTCACAAATGCATGTCAATGTAGACATCTTGCTTGCATATGAGTTCAATTTCCCTATAAGAAAAGAACAAATTTAAGAGCTTAGTTACCATAATACAAGCATATGCAAATAGCATAGTTACTGTATAAGTGTATAACAGTACAACTAACAATTTCCATTCTACGTATGAGATTCTATTGCATTTCTATACCATAAACACCTGGTATCATGTGACATGATAGTTTTAAATGCAATTGAGAATATTTTATGTGTGATAGATGTTTAACTATAATACCCAGCATATTTTACGTGTGATGGATCTTTGGAACATTAGTCTTTTCTCTATACCAAAATACCTCTTAAGGATTTGGTCTACAGAGTTTTCTTTTACGTGCAGTTGGTCGCTTGGATTGTACCAATCCATAACCATCCATTGAATGTATTCTCTCGTTTCTAAAATCCTCTATCCTAACTGGAAAGAGAAGGAACGTAATTCTATTTATGCATCTTCAACAAATTCAATTCATGGAGAATTTAGAATGCCCCACTTTTAGGCACACAAACATTTAAATACACATGCATAGAAAGGGAGCCAGAGGTCTTACCCAGAAGTAATAGTCGAGTGAAACTCTCTGTTGAAGGTATAACAAAAGGAACATGGTCAGGTAACTAACAAGAAGTAAAAGAATATAAGAACACATCTCTTACAAAACTTCGAAGTTTCTCTTAGAGTACGTTTCATTCATTGAACACTTGACTACTTGAGTTCTAATTTGTTTTTAAATTAAAGTCTCTTTTTTAAATACACATGCATAGAAAGGGAGCCAGAGGTCTTACCCGGAAATAATAGTCGAATGAAACTCTCTGTTGAAGGTATAACAAAAGGAACATGTTGACAAACAAATTCTCCATTTTGATATCAAACCTCATAATATATTGTTGGACAACAACTTCACGCCAAAAATTTCTGATTTTGGTTTAGCCAAGCTTTGTGCTAAGGATCAAAGTATTGTATCAATGACCACAGTTAAAGGGACTAGAGGCTACATGGCACCAGAAGTATATTCTAGGAACTTTGGAAACGTGTCCTATAAGTCAGATGTTTATAGTTATGGGATGTTGTTGCTTGAAGTGGTTGGAGGAAGGAAGATCACTAATGTCACAGGAGAGACTAGTAGTGAGATTTACTACCCTCAATGGATATATAATCTGCTTGAAAACAATGAAGACATGGAAATCCATATAGAAGGGGAAGGAGATGCTACAATTGCAAAGAAGCTATCAATTGTGGGGCTTTGGTGCATACAGTGGCATCCAGCAAATCGTCCAACCATGAAAGCTGTGGTTCAAATGTTAGAGGGTGATGGAGGCAACTTAGTCATTCCTCCTAATCCTTTTGCCTCTACAACTCCAAGCAAAACAACTAGTGCTAGTGTACATCTGAAACAAGAGTTATCCACTATCTATGAAATGGAGTGAATTATCATTAGTAGAACTCCCTTGAAATTCTAGTCTCTTACTCTTAGGAACCAAATAGTTTATATGCTCCTTGTCAATCATTGTTCTCAGCTTTCAAATTATTGATGTAATAAAGCTAAAGTCTTTGTTGATTCATCTAGTAAACCCTCTTGGTTTGAAGTTAGTAGCAAGGATCCAGGGTTGAATCCAATTTTCACTAAAGATGAAAGGTTTGAAGAAGGAAGAGAGTCGGTATATATCCCAAACCAATGATTTCACAAAGAAGTTAGTACCTACCTTTTATGATACTTGATGCTATCTTGACTGCAATAAATATGAAAGGTCTAATATTACTGCAATTTTACAATTCATTTTAATGAGGAAAAAGAAAGGAAAACAGAAAGAAGTAGCATTTTATTATAAAAATGAAGGTTCAAGGAAATTATGTGTCCCCTTGGCACTTAGGTTAATCATATGTTTTTTTTCTTTTTTTAGTTTGAAGTAACCTTAAATCATAATTTTATTATTGTAGTTTTATAGAACAACTATTCAAATAGTATTTTGTTTATGAATGCTTAGCCAATATAGATCAATTTAAACCATAAAAAACCTTCTCAAGATTAAAATTGGATGAACAGCATATGACGTAAAATTTAAATCTACAAATGTTACATTTCCGTGTATATTAGTAGCCTAATATCACCCAAGAGCTGCAATTCAATCCTCCTACAAAAGTTATGAAACAAAAATTACAGTATATACCAAATACTTTTGCGTATACAGGATATATGTTTATACATTTCATTGTAGGTGTTGGATACATGAATCAGTGATGAAACTGTATTGCAGAACTTCAAGGCGTCAATGGTGGTTTACTACTGACGTGTGTGACCAACCATCTCAAACAGTCACGAAGTATTGTCTTTTACTAATCAACAATGAAATGATTGCGAAACTTACAATTATCTTTGCAAGAGAGTAGAGAAGACTTGGATACCATAATAATACGTAGCCTTAAATGATATGACACAGACACTGCCTGATTAAGACCTATTTTTCCAAAGGCTAGAAAAGAGTGAAATACAAGGTGGTTAATTGATTCCTCTGGTAATGCTTCTTGGCTTAAAATTAATAGCAGAGAATTGGAATAATTCCCATTTGTATTAAAGATAAGGATTTAAGAAAGGTCCTATATTCCAAACTGATTCGCAGAACTTATATAGTATATTATTTGCAAGATCTTCTTTTTAATTAAGCTCTTTTGTAAAATAGAATTACTTTTTACCTCCTTTCTAATGAATAAAATATAGACAGATCAACAAGAGGGATTTATCAGTTTTCATTTTTATCAGTAATATGACAAATATAATGATCAAAACTTTTGTAAAAAGGAAAAAAAAAATTGTCAAAAGAAGCAGTTATACCAAGTCACAATGATAGTCTTTTCATAAGCTGCAACCTTAGGTACAGGAGAACAAAAAAATTTAGGTAGTAATTTGTTCTGTGAAAATTTGACGGGCAATTTAATGATGAAAATTTAAACATTATGAATCCAAATACAATATTGTACATATTCATTTATGCAACTTAAGGCACAAATTATAGTAAGAGTTTGATTTGCTTTGCTTTGCTTTGCAATACCTATCCGTTGACCCAAAGTCAATTTTAGAGAAGTGGCCAATTGTGGTTTACAAGTGAAGTTTTAGGGTAAACAATCACAAGCTTTCAACAAGTTGTCTTTTTCCTTCCATCAAGAATGAAGAAATTGCAAGGATAATGTGACTTAGAAATTGGCTATGGCAGAGGCAGAGAAGACCAGGTCTTGATAATAACATGTACGGGATTGATACATGCTGATTTTTCCAAGTCTAATGCTGGAAAAGTACACAATGAATATTTAAAAGATATAGGAAAATTGATACACGTTTCTTTGAAGTTTACTTGATATCGACACGGCTTAAAGAAAATTGTTTGTAATATGGGGACCATAAATTGTGCAAGTTGTGATTTTTTTTTGACTGTTGTGCAAGTTCTTGCCCATACTGATATTCTTATCAGAAAGAGGCTTAATTCTGTGCTTCTTTATATACCTGAAATCTGTGCTTTCTTCTTCATAAGTAAACAATGAGTAAAAGCCACTGTTCTCTGCACAAAAATGGCTATTCAAATAATATTTAGTTTATGAATGCTTAGCCAATATAGAGCAATTTAAACCAAAAAAAAAACCTTCTCAAGATTAAAATTGGATGGACAACATATGACGTAAAATTTAAATCTACAAATGCTACATTTCCATGTATATTAGAGACCTAATATCATCTAAGACCTGCAATTCAATCCAATCCTCCTTCAAAAAGTTTAGGACCAGCCATATAAAGCAGTCAAGAAGTAGTGTTTTCTTTGCATCATCAATGAAATGATAATGCAGTCTCAATAATAGTGAAACTGACAATTATCTCTTGAAGGAAGCAGAAGAGACTTGGTTACCCCAATAATTTGTAGCCTTAGAAAATCTTAAATGACATGACATAGAAACTACCTGATAAATACCAAAATTCTTCATCTGTAATTTGTTGAAAAGGACAAAATATAAACTCAGGAAAAGAAAGCTTCTATAAAATGATGGTTCTAAGGGAAATTTTTTGTACTCACACAAAGGTTAATTACATGTTTTCTCTCCTGAAGATATTTCTATTAATTAGAATGTTAACGGAAAACTATTCAAATAATAATTACTTTACGAATGCTTAGAGGATTATAGATTAATTCAAATGATATAAAACTCTTCTCAAGATTAAAAATCGATTGACGACAAATATATTGTACAATGAAA
The DNA here is from genome assembly GCA_003255065.1 of Cercis canadensis. Taxonomy (NCBI): domain Eukaryota; kingdom Viridiplantae; phylum Streptophyta; class Magnoliopsida; order Fabales; family Fabaceae; genus Cercis; species Cercis canadensis. Next base: position 33,677 of record QAOA01003344.1, on the reverse strand, counting down.
TCTATAAAGTGTTGAATTTCCTTGTCCAATTCAATTCCCATACTAATTGAAGAATTCACACATAGCTCTTGCTGAGCTTGAATATTCAATCCACACGTAACTCATTTGTTGGCCTCCCTTGCCAAGTTATAAGAGGATGATCAGGTGGAGGAACCTCTGGGATTTCAACTTCTCCTTCAAGCATCTCTATCACTTTGCTCATAGGGGGACGATCACTAGGGTTCATCTGTATACAGTTTAGAGCAATCACAATCATCTTTTGGGCTATCTTCTTTTCCTCGTCTGTTGTATTGCTCGCTAGTATTGATTCCTCAAATTGGTCATAAACCCATTTAGAAAAGTAGGTTTGCCATGAATGCTCCACAATATTTAAGTTTTTTCTTCGTCCTGCCATTTCCATCAATAGCATCCCAAAACTGTATACATCAGCTTTGTATGAGACACCTCCAATATTTTTGTACACCAATTCAGGAGCCATGTATCCCATTGTTCCTCTTGCTGCTGTTAAAGACACAATACAATTATCTATTGGATACAACTTAGCTAGTCCGAAGTCTGAAATTTTTGGAGTGAAATTCTCATCAAGAAGAATATTATGAGGTTTGATATCAAAGTGTAAAATTTGCATTTCACAACCCCTGTGTAGGTATTCGATTCCATGAGCCACTCTAAGAGAAATGTCATAGATTTTCTCATAGCTTATTGATGAATTCCCTTCCTCTTGTGAAAGTATGTATTTGTCGAGAGATCCATTGGACATAAATTCATACACAAGAGCTCGCTTTGTTCTTTCAGCGCAAAATCCAATGAGTTGCACCACATTGACATGACGAATTCTTCCATGGTGGCAACTTCATTAATGAAATCTTGTCCATTGGTTTTAGACTTGCCTAGTAACTTCACAGCTACATCACTTCTGCTTCGAAGTTTTCCTTTATAGACAGAACCATAGCCTCCTTCGCCTAACTTGTGCTTGAAATTGTTGGTAATTTTTTTGATCTCAGAGTAAGAGTAGTTGATAGGCATCAGGTTATTGTGACTTTGGAGAAATTGTTCAACCGTGTCATATCCGGATGAATTCCTCTTTCTCCATTTATAAATCAAGAAGGCAACCACAAATGGTGTCCCAAGTACAAATTTTGCAATAAGCCATGGTAGAACTGTGAAAGAAGTGAAAAGATATTACAATTCAGTTAGATCTTACAGTTGCATACTCATCTGTTTTTTGCAGAAGAATTTGTGTTTTAATTAACAATAATCATTCAAGGTTGTAGATCATCAATTATATATTTGTTTGAGTATAGTAAATACTTGTGTTATTTTTAATTTATTATTATCTTCAATACGATCCAGCAGCATAAGGATCGATAAAATATCTATTTTCTTTTTTTTAAAGGGAAAAATTTATATTTTCTTACAACTTTATTATCATGTACTCATAAATTAAACAAAACATTCACTTCGCCTAACGACATTTTATTCCTTCTTCTTTTGTTTCTCTCCTTTGGCATTTTTTATTTTATGAGATCATTTGTTCCTCTCTAATTTTTATCCCTTTCTTACTAATTATTACTTCTTTTATTCTTATTAACATTGGTTAAATAAGGTTGAAAACCTTATATATGTTCGTTAATTATTTCGAAATTCCAAATCATTATAAGAAATTAATTACTTAAAATCACCCGTCTACTAAAATTGCTTTTTGAATTGTAAATGGCTTCACTAATATAAATTAATTAGTTTTGAAAAAATTCATTATCTCATTTCAATATTTACTACATAAACCAATTAAACGTAAGTGTGTCCAACCACAAAAATTAACTCAATATTTTTTTTTATAATTTCTTTTGCCATTATAATTTTAAGGATTGTTAGCACCGGTTTCCTGTTCAGTAACTTCATAATTCTTAATTGCTAACTATAGATAACTCCTGTTGCTATTATATCTTTCCACAATTCACTATTAATTGCATAAATTTTTCTGTTTTCATTCACATAGTAATTTTAGTTGACCATTATTTTAGCTTATTATGTTTAGATATTGACTTCATGCAATAGATCTTTAAACAAGAAAACCAAATGTGTGTCTGTGTCTAAGAAAGAGAGAGAGAGAGCTCTTACCAATAAAACTTCCGTAATACAGTGCTGGAAGTACTGTTAAACAAAAATTAAGTTAGTTAAATTTTGTACAAATTAAGAAATAAAATTAGAAATTTTAAAGAGTTTCTTGTGAAATCACTGTCCAGGAGGAGTTGTTGAAAGAATACTTATTCGATTCGTTCAACTTTAGGTTTTTTCAGATGTAACAGTAAATGGGATGAAGTTTCATATATATTACAATATCTCAAAGGAGGTGAATGTAATTTTCTCTAATAAGTAACTAAAAGAGTCAGAAATAATACCGTACCAAAAGACGACTTCATATGTATCTGCATTGCCCAAGTAATTAACAATATTATGTCAGCTTAGTGATATAATTGTATAGTAATAATCCAAGAATGCAAATATGTATATAACAATATTATGTCAGATGAACGAACAAAGAGATCATATAAATATGGTATTTCATTGAGTTCTTTGGATGATTTAATTGAACTCTAACGATATAAATGCTATAAGAGCTGCAATATCTTAAAAGTGACTTCATAACATTAAGAAGAATGAGAAAGAACCAAGTAGAAATTAAGGCAAAAAAATTAAAAAAAAAAAAAAACTAAAAAAAATAAGTAGCGATAGAGTTAATAAAAGTATGACGTCTACATAAGGTTTTTGTTGCCATCTGAGTTTGACATCCAAACCCAGGATGTTTTTATTCATTTATTCTTAATAAGAGATTAAAATGACTGATTCACATTTTAAGGACATCATGAGAGTGGCACATACCACTTCCATCCATAAATTAGCCATTAAACTAATTAAAGGGCTTTCGTACACAAAATGCAAATGTCAGAGTGTTGATGAAACCTTTTTAAAACTCGGAGTATTTTGTACGCGTTAACCATATTTAAAGGGAATTCCCTATAATTTAGACTCCAAACAAAGTAATTTTCCTTTTTTCTATAACATGATATTTTTCTTGAATGGTTTTAACAAAAATTATATATTTTTCCAGAGCTAAAAAAAAATTGCTTTAAAAATTATTTCTATCAAAACAAACAAAATTTGTGCGCGTGTGTTTTTCTTTTCTACCAAAATTTTAGGTCTTACTCATGTAAACAGGCTCTTCTTCAGGGCAAATGACCTTGTCGGTGGCATTATCGAACTGGCAAGGGCCTCGTCCTTTCCACTCTCCACAGCGAACTGGTTGCCAACGAAGCTCAATCCCGTTAACATGTTCAACCTCAACATCTGTATACCAACAATTCTTATTACATGTCCTGTCTTTTGAAGGGCTTACTATTATCCTCAAGTCTATGCTGCAAGACTCTGCAAGGGCTGAAACTGGTGCATCTCCCAGAACGTAAGAATAATGCCCTTTCGTTGTCTTTGTGCTGAAAAATTGTGTCCACCGGCACAAGATTCAGCAATGTCCACATATTGAAAAGAATTGACTGGACTTTCGCAGCTCACGAATATTATTCCATCCCAATAATAATCAAATGCACTACTGATATTGTCATATGACATGATATCTCTTGTGATGACAGAGCAATTGTTGTCGTCAACTCCGGCACCGACAAATTGGATGTCGCCTGAACTACTGGCAGAATAGGCTTGCACCTCGTACCTACCATAGTTCAGGTACAACGCTGCTTTGTTGTTCTCACAGATCAATTCGTAAATGGGATCGGCGCAGCTAGAAGATACGTTGAATATATTTGAACAGTACGCTGATGAACGTACATCCAAATCAAACTTGAGGGTGAAACTGAGAGCATATAGTAGCAGAAAAATTACGAGAGCAAGGGAATAAAGAAGGCATGCCCTCGACATAGAGGAAGTGAGAAATATTTTGAAGATCTGACACCAAAGTTTAGAGTATAGCAATCTTTTCGACTGGATATTAATATGAATTCGGGCAAGGACTTGAGCTTGCGCATCTTGAATTGCGTACCTTTTTCGGTTTCACACTACAAAAAATTGAAAATGAAAAAATAAAGTCCAATTTGTTTTATTTAGTTTTCTCAGATGATATGTTATAAGTACTATAAAATTACAGTGGTATTTGTGGAGAGTACAAATTTTTTATGGTGATATTTTATAAATTATAAAAAAAAATTATTATTTAGTTAAAAAGTTAGAAACAGACTAAAAATATAAACCTCACATACGGCTAAAAATATCTAAAATACACATTGATTTTATGTGAATTATACAAACTAAATCTCACGGGATGCTATC